>OV839567.1:44331719-44913325 GCA_929447395.1 Epistrophe grossulariae | reverse complement strand
GGGTTTGATGAAAGATTGTGTGGCTCGGATCAATAAAATTAAATAAACTACAACTTAATCCATTGAAAAAACTTAGTATGGTATGTTCAAAAAGTGAAGTTGATCCCTTAAAAATTGTTTTGAATTGATAGATAATCGAATATGTCCACAAAGGTAAGTACGCAGGTTTTCAGATTCACAACAAGTTAAGCTGCTGTGATACAATATCAGAATCTATAAGTGGAATTGACTCTGGTCTTCGTTCTTTAAGACCACATCTTCTCATATTTTTAACCCTTCTTTGAAAAAACATTTAATAAAAAGTCTTGTTCTGTTTTTTTTTTAGTTTGATGATGATGGATGAAAAAATATCCGAAACGAGTCGCTGTTAAATAATTAAAATTAAATAAATGTTGTGATAATTTTTTAAATAAATAAAAAACAAAATTTAAAAGTTTATAGAATATTAATCTTTATTTCTATTTTTATTTTTCAACGAAAACTAAATGTTGCGTTAAACGACTGCTTACGTTTTATGCATAAGATTGCTGAACGATCTTTTTTTGTAAATACAGTTCCAATTACATCACCAATTATATTTGGGAAGAAGATATTCAATTACTTTTCAGTTCAAAATTAAAATATTCAAAATTATTTGTTAAACATATGTAAATTATTTTATTTTGTTTACTTTTAATTTTTCAAATTTTTATTTCAAAGTTTCACTTTTTTATTTTTATTTACTTTTTATATTATTTTTATATTATAAAATATCAATGTACAATGAACATACATCACTTTTTTATGCACTTTTTATATTTTATATTATTTTTATTTTATTAAACATCTATATGTAAAAATTAAAAATTATTAAACATCTATATGTAATTATATTAACCATAGCACAATTAATTTTACACACTTAGTAAACTTATTTTGATACTAATTAAAGATTGAATCTTACTGTATCCTGTAATTAACATTAATATGCAAATATGTATAAATATTCGCGCAAAAAAATTATTCATCATCACTCACATGCGATCCATTGAAGCAACCTGTAAATTTGAAAGGGCAGCAGCGAAACGAAAATCAAAATCCGACATGATTGCTTCAAACGTTGAAGGAAAAAAAAGGAGTTTGGAGTCCGCATTAAAGAACCACCTAAGCCAAATTTAAAATTGAAAAGGCCGAAATTATAAATTAGAAGTCTTACTCAAAGAGTAAATGGTCTCCTTAAAAACACTGGATCACAAACGCAAACAGTAGATGTTGTATCACCACGGATGCCTTTCAAGCCCATTTTTTTTATAACAATCAAGAAATAAAATGTAATGTACATATGTAAAAAACTTCCACTTGAAAGACCACTGAGGAGAAAAAAGAATGAAATTTTGCGAAATGGTAACATTCTGGACTCTGGGACCAGCATTGATTGGTAGCAAAAATAAATAATACTTGTCCTTTTGGCTCAGTAATTGAACTGCTCTCAACAGCATATACATCGATAATAACTACAAAGGAAAAATCGACAATTTAAAGGAAAACAGTTTGACACTTCTTCTGATGGAGGATTATGTAAATAATGGTCCAACAAAGCAAATTTACCAACAGAGAGCATCCATTCTTTCTAATATTTATTCCTTTCAAAACAACGTTTTGGATTGCAAGGACAACGTAACAATCCTTGTCACTCAAATTTTGAAGGTTATTAAATAAAAACTTGTGAAAATTTGCGAATCGAATTGTGAATTGCAAACATCCATCGAAGTCGACCGGGGGGTCATTCCGTAAAACGATTATCGTCAGACGATAGCGTTGCGTCAATAGTCTTGCTTCACTAAATAGTATCAAAATTAGGGTCTTGGGACAGCAGCGGCTAAAATGGGCGTATGGGCGTAGCAGTGGGCATAGGGCGTAGTAGATATTGAGCTTTAGGTGCGTGGAAAGTGGTTGGAGCTTGTGTTAAGCTTTGATAGACGTGTAGGGGGTGGTGATTTTAGGAGGTGGGTGTGAAGCTTTTTTTTTTTTTTAACCATATATATATATATATATATATATATATATGGCGGCTCGGTGGCTCAGCGGCTCATTGCCTTGGCGGCTCAGTGGCTCAGTGGATAAAATTAAGCAAACATAAGTGTAGAACCTCGAACCGTAACGTAAATAACCCAAAACGTAACGTAAATAACCAAAAATGCAACGTTAAGAACCTAAAAACTTAACGTTTACAACCTGATATTGAGATGCAGAGGCTATAGGTTCCAACAGAGAGATTGTTGATACTATGTGTGGAGATAAAAAAAATGTCCTCAAGTAAAAAAATAAAACAAACAGATTTATCTGTTGAAAATTCATGGGATATATTTATTTATTTATTCGATCGTTTACATTGACATTTTTTTTTTTTACTTTTAAATTATATTTTTAAACGATTCTATTGACTACTTGATCAAGTGGATTATACTCAATAATTCGATCATGAAGCAAAATGCAGTAAGCTGAAGTATTTGCAGGAATATTTTTTGATGTTCTCATCTCCAAGCGAATATCGATAGGCCCAGTTTTCAATGTTTCATTTTAATGTCTACAGCCTATAACAAAAATTGGAGCAAGTGATTTAAATATATCCCAGGAAAGAAAAGGTTCTGCAGTATGTATTTTTATTGTAGTAAGTTTTTTGAAAATCGGCGTACATTTTATAAAACAAACTATATCGGTTTTTCCCTTAAACGCAAATAATCTAAAAACGTAAAAAAGACCAAATTCTTGAAGGAAAAATTAAAAATAAAAATGAAAAATAGTCTTAAATTTTTTATAATTTTATTTATTAGTTTTTTCTTTTTATATATATATGTATATATTATGCTACAAGTAAAAATATTTACTAATAAGCAGCAGCATAATTTATAAACTCAGGCGTTGAGTCTCTCGATGATATCTTAGGATATATAAAATCGAAATTTTTTAGTTTATACGATGGGCATAAGAAAATATTGAAATCATCTCGGGGGATTCCAAAACCAATAGAATCCCCATATTCCAGTCGATGGCGATGTCTATTTATACTTCTTCCATTTAAAAACGTTCCAGTGCTCCCGGGATAATTTTTTACGTACACCCGATCATCCTCGGGCGGAAAATACAACACAGCATGCCTCCCAGATACCAAGAAAGTTGGTATGCAAAAATTATTTGTGCGAATTCCACATCCCACCTTGACCTTTATGCAGTTGTATCCGTACCTGTGATACCACATTCACTAGGTACTACTTCGAATCTTGCACTTTGCTGAAAAATACCTTTGACTGCATGTTTTTTTTTTTTTTAAAGGAAAAGAAAACTAACTTTAATTTAATTAAGTGTACCGCTCTTCAAGAGATCTGTTTGATATTGTACTACCATCTCATAAGATGTATAATTGAAAACATAGGTAGTTTCCTTTACAGTAGCGTAAGCTGCACTGAGTCAAACCCCCTCTTATACATAGTTATCTCTGTTAAAAGTTCCAGCTTGATTTCTGTTACTTTTAACATAGCATCCCATGAGAAACCCGGTAATTTCAAATAGTAAAAAGGATCAAGACCATAATGTGGAAGAGAATCTGACCTAAATTTTTCAAAAATATCGGCCAGAATCAAGACATCTGTTATCATATAGTGCTCAAGATATTGGCCAAGAGTCACACATTTGAAATGCGACCACACTTTTGCAGCATGCTTATATTCGTCGAGACTACAGTCTTCCTCAATTTCTGAATGAATCTCTTGAAGGAAAATTTCTTTCAGATAATTTTTCAATAAAATCTATATGATCATAACAGAAAATCCCCTTGCGAGTCATAAGCTCGATTGACTCAGCATCATTTTCAACATATTTCGATAATATGGAAAAATCGGGTTTAGCAAGGGTTTTTGCTATAGTATCAATGCTAGAAGGTACAAATCTGAACGCGTCGAAGTATCGTAGTTCTAGGAATTCCCCTTGTGCACTATTTATATTTTTCTTTATTTAGAGGGATAATGTTAATTTAATACCCCCACTGATATCACCCAGCTCTTGTATAAAAAGATGAAAATCATACCCGGTAAAATTATGAAAGAAAATGGGAATGAATTTAGCTACCTGATAATTTAGATTACATTTCGAATGCGCTGCTCCTCTGAACTTGCCAGTCAAGTGATCATGGTCTCGTACTTTTTTGCTACCCCAAACCACCTTCCTGCAAATATGATATCTTGTTGCTTGATCGAATTGTCTATCATCATCGGTTATCATGGTGATCTTCCTGCTCAAATAGTTTCGATGGTTATTTTTGGCGTATTCGACTAAATTGAGCATGAAATACTCTAGCACAATCTTCAACTAGAATGATAAGAAATTAAAAGGATTTAGATCTAGGTATATAACAATTATTGTAAGATGAAACTTAAAGAACAAATTAACTTACCAGTTTATTTAAATAATTTATCCAATGAGTCATCAAATGAACATTTTATGAAATAGGAGACCGCTACCGGAACATGACGTTTGATTGGTTTTGTCGATGATGTTGAGGAGTTGGGGTGACAGCCAGCAATATTGGTCAGCATGCACTTGAAATCAGCATAAATTGTAAATGGTATCTTCATTGATCTCCAATGGTTTTTAAATTCCAGAATTTGGTTTGTGTAATCTGGAAGGCTGGTTACAATTTCATTACATTCAAATCCATGCTTCACAAACGCCTCTTCTGAGGTAAATGAGAGTAAACAACTATTTCACAGTTTAAGTGACCGCTTGCCATAAGTTATTTGGCTTGCTATCAGTGCGTACATATGCTTTATCCAAACATAGTGGCCACAAGAACCCTCTTGTATGAGTAGCAAATTTATATGCTGATGTGGTATGCTTAGAATTAAAGTACGGTCTAACAACTCTGTACTTAGATTCACCCTCATTTCTTTTTGTCACCCCGAAAACATTTATGCTTATTGAAGGGTTAAGTGCTTCAAAAGTATAAATATCTTTTAATTTTAAAGGAAACATCAAATCAGTGAAATTCAGAATGACTCCGTTTCCTAGCGTGATGATGCTGCTTCGAATATCCATAACACCATATTTGTTAGGTCTTTCTCCATGTTCCTCCATAGGATGCATAGCTGATATTACTGCCCATTTAAAGCAGTATAAGTCATTGTTTTGCACATTGATGCAAGCCCTTTTCAATTCAATACTTTTTGACAGCCTCAAAAAGCTTGATCCTCTTCAATGTGTTTTATGCAATGACCAACCAGAAACACGGTCTTTTTCACTTTGAATCGCTATTTTTTCAGATATTTTTTTGATAATGTCTTCCAAATTGCTACTCTGATTTGAAGATTTGAGGCTTATATCCATATCTCCTTCTACATCAGATGATAAGAATTTCACGAACTCTGCGTATAATTCAATCGTGAACTTGACACTCCCTTTGAGCTCCCAAATGAGCTCTTTATTAAATTTGCTATGTCATTTTCAACATTTTTCAAAAAATTTTTGATATCTATTAACCCTTCATCGGTGTTTTTTAATAAATACGTCTCCACAGTTTCTTAAAAACATTTCCTTCATAGGGGGGTATTTTCAACTGGGATTGTATTTTTCAACTTGTGTGCATTCGTTCTAGCATGATGTCCCCATCCAGATACTAGTACATCTACTGCACAGTTCTCACATCTTCATTTTTTTTGTTGACGAGTGTGGGAGGACTATGGAATCATTATTTTCGGGGAGTGTTCTTTTGCTGCTAGATGGCTAATCAATTACACGATCTTGCAATGATGCATCAAGATGTTCCTTTCGGAAATGCTTAAGCATCGAATCCTTTCGAGTATAGGTTTTTTCACACTGAGGACATTTCATGACGTCGCCATGGGCAGCTTTTATATGTCTCTTAAGCGAGCACGAATGAGCGAATTAACCCCGCAAATAGTACAAGTTAAATTCTCCATTGCAATATTTGTATTTATTTTATGTTAGATAATAATATTAATAATAATAAATTCTTACTTCTTTTTTTTTGTTCTCACACTTGTATACGTTTACTTGTAGGTACACAGTTAAAAATATCTCTGTCCACTTTAACTTTTTGTCTCCTTACTAATAAGTTTTTAAAAATGTTTATGGGATAGGAATAAGAAAAACGTATGGATATTACACAACCTTTTTATTTAAAAAATTCACAGTGAGCGCGGTGTATGGTGATTGGTGTATCGGTGTTTATAAACGTTATATGATAAATTAAAAATTAACTTATTACAAGAATTAAATAGGTAAATATCGATGTAACCCTCAGGTTGATGGAGAATTCTGTTGGAAGAAAGAAAGAGTTGCTACGACCCGATAAAAATTGCTTCCTTTGCAAATGTTTGTGCTGCTCTACATAGCATTTGAAACAATTAGCAATAAATATAAGGGATGATATTAAATATTTACTATTGACTTGAGAATTTATTTCATATAGATAAATTTGTACTCACAACATTTACACAAAACAGCAATGTAAACCAAAATTTCACTAACCATTTCATAACTTAAAAGAAAAAAAAACACTTAATTGATATAAAAAATAAATCACATACCTACATTTTAAAAATAACCTTTGGTTAATTGTTTTTCTGCAATTTCGTTTCGCCTTTCAAGCAGTGCAATGATTTTTGTGTCAAACATTGCATCCTACTGGTTACACTCTGTTACAATGTTTCAAATCTTATCTTGGAGTATGGAACACTTTTCAATTTGAATGTTTAATATCTGCTGCGTGGTCTCGTTTTTCTTTTGGCGTTTAGAGGTACTGGCTGCCGTAATCGGAGTTGAATTTCTATATTTCAGAACAAGAACAATAAGTATAATGCAGAATGTTAAAAAAATATTAAGGAACTAACCTTTCTTAGGTTGTATACTGACTCTTCAGTCTCTTTCTCCGGAGAATGCTGTGGGCTTTCTACTATTCTCCTCAACATAGTCTCCAGAGGATCTTCATCTATTTTTGAATCGGATGGAGCTGGTTAAGATGCTGCTACCGATTGTATTGCTGCTGCCGACGTTTTAATTCTGCTGCAGATGGAGCACCAAAAGAATTACACTTAAGTCCGGATACCGCTGTCCGAATCGATATCAGCTGAATGACTTTCTCCTCATCCTCCATAATTTTTATTTCTTCGAAAGGTCCCCCTCCAGTTTTTTGCATGCTCTTTTTTTTGCTCTGTATTTATAGTCTGTCAACACCTATTTACATAAAACGTTTATAAAAGAAAGTATTTAAATCACTATTAATTTTGACTTATTACCTTTTACCAACCAGCAATGTTCTTTATAGGTGGCCCATTCTAATTTCAAATTGCAGCCAAATTGGCCCACAATTTGTTTATTTCCTGCTTCCCTTGGACAGAATTGGGTTTATTTATACCCATTGGCCAAGACGGGAGGCTCATCGTTCATCCATAAATTTGATACAAAATTGATAATTTGTGTAACTGACCTACAAAATATGTACATAATAATAATATTTGGATTTATTAATTTACAATATTATCAGAGATAATAACATGCATTTTACAATTTTTCAATTCAATCAGCCGGAGCGGCGGCGCGGCGGCGTAGCGCCAAAACAAAACAGTAAACAATAAACACCAAAAAAATGTTTTAGGTCTGTTTGGCAAATTTTCACAATTTCACAGTTTGAGAATATCTGAAATATACCAAACGATCTCAAACTAAAAACGATAGACCAGATGATAGTTTAAAAAGTAACGTGAAGCAAATTATTGACGATAACGTTAACGTTTGACTATAATCCTTCCACAAATTACTGAATGACCCCCCCAGGCAAAAGTATCGAACTTAGGATTACACAATTTCATCGCCTATTATTTTCTTGACCGGACCTCAACTTGCGGAGAATGCTATACCATCTGTAAAACACAAATTAATCCAGGGATACACTTAATGTTAGTTTTGGAATTTGCACCTCGACGACAGCCAATTTCGTTGATATATGAGTGATTCTCTGCCAACTGTGATTCTTTGTGTCCAGGGCTTTATTTGTAGCTTAATGTAAAAATTTCTTAAGAATTTCTGGTTTGAATTGTGGAAATAAGTTGGTACCACAATTTACATTACAGATTGTTTAAAAATTTGCCACCCTTTCCCCTCGACTTGAAAAAGTCAGTACCGTGGCATGTCCCATCCTTGTTTTTCCAATTAAATCTACAATTTTCTATCAAAATACATCATTGAATAAAAATGTTGTTCTCAGAAAAGTTTGAGTACAATAGTTGCTTGATTATATTTTGAGAATATCAAGTCAAAATATTTGCTCTCTAATTAAGTAATAATAATAATTGAATGTTGTCCACGGATTTCATTTTATTTTTGAATTCAAAGGATTTACCGCTGAACCGCCATTTTGTTTTTAGATGTATGGCATTTTTGTGGTACCGTTTGAAAGAGGCACTGTTTATTTATTGTTAACAAAAGTTAATTTAGGTATTTTATTAACGCAATTTTGCTGTAAGACTGAAGTGTTTTTTTTTTCTAAAATTGTGTTTCACAAAATTACCTGTCAGTATCGTGGTAGTGTTATCCAAGCGTGCTATGAAATTTGTTGGGGCGATTTTTTGAATATTGTATTTCTTTTAAAGTCATATATTTTAAAATTATAACGGATTTTATTTTTCTCAGAAACTTTGAGATATGAGGTTATATTAAAGCTTAAATGTCAGTACCGTGGGTGGCAGTACCGTGGTATATTTATTTATGATGAACTTAAATTAAATGATTTCAAGCAATTTTTCTAAAAATATTGTTATTTTTTATTAAGAATGGTACCAGTACTTCGGACAAAACATATTAGAACAAATTTGTGCAATAAATGTTGAGTTATAACATAGCATAAAAATAAAGTTGAAAACGTCAAAACGTAAGAGAGAATTTAGAAACTCAACAAAAATATTTTCAAAAAGAGTTAGAACGTGTAAAAATTCAAAAATAAAAAATCAGTGTCAGCACCATGTCTTCGAGATTTAGTACTTTTTACGATATTTTTTGTTCCTTAAAAGTTGTAGTAAAATGCCCTTACAGATTTAATACCACGTCTATTTAAAGACAAATAAAATAAAAAAATTAACTTTCAATGACTTTTAATTTTAGCAAATTTTTTATTTAAAAAATCAGTTGGCAGAGAATCACCCATATATCCGCCCGATAAAATAAATTTATCCGATCTACCAATGAAAATTTTTATAAACCCATTTTTTTATCACACCCATTAAAGAATCCTATGAATGGACTGCGGATGGCGTCCAACAGAATTTTGCAGTTTTTACTATTAGAGATTCCTTTGATCAAAAACTGCAGAAATGTCGATAACATAGTTTGAAACTTGTAGATTACCGAATACACAACGTATCCGCACTCCATATAACTTCTGACGTTTCAAATTCTCATCAAAATTGTCGCAGATAGAACTAAAAAGAAGTTTTTGTGAGTAACTAACAAAATGGCGAGCAATAACACGTAGCCCGTAGGTATAAAAAATAAGTCTAAGTTCATAATAAACCTTTTTTTTGTAGAAAAAGAACAACAAATCGTCGTCAATTTCAGGAGATGGTGGAGCAAATGAAAAGCCAACCTGATATCTCGAAAAACTTCAGAACTTCCAGAACTCGTACAAGAGTTTTGGGGAAATTTAGCGGAAGCCACACGCCTGGTCCTCTTATAAAGGAAGTTTCGTAATGGAAAAAGGTAAATTATGAAAATAATTGAATCAAGTAAAAATACTGTATGGTTCTTTCATTTTATATACAGATGTAGGTTTGGTCCTATCCCAAAACAAACGCTCATTAAATGCGATGGGTGGTGAAGCTTATGAGGAGCAACTGTTCACACCACTAGAAGAAGTTGTGATGCAGCTGGTATGTCTGAGGGACTGTGTTGAGGATGTTCCGCAAAGAGAAGCCTTCGGCATTCCAAAAAGGAGAAAACTTGGGACAAAGTTCACTAGCCGACTCTTTACCACCCGTCTGCACTAAATAGAATGCTATTTCCGCCGGGGCTTTTGTAGTGGAAGCTTTGGAGGAGTACGTTGGTTTAATTGAAAAATAAGACGAAAACAATAAACGTCCCAACGTCTCAAACCCGAAATCAAGGTCCACGGCCAAACAACAAACGCATATACAATTATTAGAATAGCAAATAAGTCTCCAAAAAAAGCTTTATGAAAAAATGACAAATGGTTTGGCCGAGAATGTGGAATCAAACCGCGAACTTAATTTAAAAATAGATAAAATTTGTATGTCCTTGGAGCAGTTGTTAGCAATTAGCAAAACACGAGGAGAATAAAAACAACATTCTCCAATCTTTCCTACAAGAGACTGGTTCGCCACCATCTAATAATGGAAAGCCGAAAGGAAGAAAACAGCATTTCAGACATCATGTCCGAATGATTTGGGTTGAATTCAATTCTGAATATCTGCTTAATGTGATTTTTTTGTATATGTATTTATATAATTTTAGTATTTCCTTTTTTTCTTACGCACCTACATATAAATATTTGAAGTCTAAGTATAATTTAAGTTTTTCCTATTTTCTTACGTAGGTACATCAATATATGAAGTCGGTTTCAGTTTTTCTTTTATTTAGCTTTAAGTTTAATTATTCATATCAAAAAAAAAAATAAATTCAACATCGAAGATTAAATTGGGCAGGGATGTGACCCGGAAATCGGAATGGTATTAAATATTTAAATATTTAGTTTCGGGTGGAGCCGAAATTATATTTCAAATAATTTAATTTTGGGTCGGCTTGAAACTAAATTCTTATTAATTTAATTTCGGGTCGACCCGAAATTAGAGTTTAATTTCGGACCGAGTTTAGTGACGGAAATAGTTTTGCACCGACTTTGCACCAATTTCGGGTGTCTTATGTTTTTAGGTCTGTTCATGCGCAATACAATTGACGGCCCTCGGCGTTACGCGGATTTGATTACTTACCAGACAATGACAATAATCATGAACAATATGCATTATTTGGGGAAGTTTCTTTTGACGTCTGTCATGTGGCATCGGTAACTGTTAAGCCTAAAAATTTCATAAATCATAAAACATCCAAAGAAATGGTTACTACAAAGTATTTATACATGTTTTAAAAGTTAATTATTATTGTTAATATCTGATTATTTATGTAGATGTTACTTTTACAATAAAAGTAATAGGAAACTCGGCTGTTATGGATTTAGATTTTTTTTCGTGAAATTTAATATTTTTCATTTCATTTTCAATTTAGTTTTTTCAGCGATAAGGAAATTGAACCAATCACTTTCACAACAATGTTGTCAAGAAGGTAACAAATATTTCAGATTTCGTGTATTTATTTTTTGCACTATATTTCAGCATTTTATGCCTCTACCATTTCATGCACAACCAAGTTTTGCTCGCAACCTTGCATTAAAACGCATTTTATTCTCATAAAGAGAACATTTTATGATATTTCTTTTTTATAAGCGCGCTATGCCCTTCCTGGATACACTCTCATACTCATGTACCAATTTCCATACGAAATAGCCATCTTCTGATTCTTGAATGAAATACAGAAATTTACTTTTAAATAAAAATAGAAAAAAAAAATAACAAGTACTTTTCTCGATTCCCTTGGAAAATCATGAATATTTCTCAGCAGAGTGTGCATTTTTTTCTTCGTTTCCTGTTATAAAAATTTCGCAAGAAGCTTAAAGAAATCTGCAGTAGAGCCGAAGACTGTTGGAAACACTCATTGTCAAGTGTGCAATAAAAAGTATAAAAATATATAGGTATCTATGTGTAAGAGAGAAACTACTTTCAGATCCTCCGGCAGGGGAAGCGAAGTTTTTTTTCTCTATATTTCCTTAGAAAAAAAAAATCTATAGCCTCGGTGTCCTTTGCAAGTCCTTATAGCTTATATACCGAAGTGAACGTGGATACCGAAATTTTATTTCCTTTAAAAATGGTAATCTGCGGATGTGAGCACATATGTTAACTTGAATGGAAGATTTTTCCAAATCCTGAGGGTGAGGACATGCATACGATGTTTTGCAGCTCTCAAAAAGATTACAGCGCTATTTTTATGAGTAGCTTTTATTTAGGTGCATGCATAGGTACCCAACGTTGTGTTTACATTTTTGAAGATATTATATTAAATATTAGGCTTTAAGCATCGATCACTTTATTGATTGCATACCCTTCTAAGGCTTACCGACTCTTATAAAACTCACAGCATATTATATTTTATTAGTTTTCTAATTATCTTCATCCACGTTATTATTTAAAAGCCAGACCAAGGGCTACTAGTAATTTTCTAAGTGTCTGAATTTAATCAAATTGCCTTAGAAATAAAAAATTCACAGTATATTCATGCTGTGAGTTTTATAAGAGTTGGTAAGCATTGACCATAATTCGCGTCTTAGAAGGGTACGACAGCATTTAAGTGAAGAGCCCAACTGTCGTACCTGGGCGAATCACAATTTTTGGAGTTGAGGTCATTTGAACTTAAAAATTGAAAAATATTCAATCGCTCCACTTAAACAGAAGCAGTTTTCTAATTATCTTCATCCACGTTATTAAATAACTGTTTGTTATACACTGCCGCTCATCTGAATAGGTTAACATTTTTTTTCACCTTACTGTTAACCTCTCTTGATATAGGTATATTGCAATGACACATCGTTTTTACATATGTAATGAAAGAGCATTATTACACGCTTAATTTGGGAGACAAAATGTTGTCTTTAAGTTTACCGTTATTCTGATACGCTAGCTAGGTCAAATGTATTCGTAGAAGCAAACATATTTTTTGGCTCAACTGAATAGGTTCAACAACAAAAACTTTAGTTAACGTTGAGCTGGTCAATTTTACTCCAAATTTTGTCTGCCAATAAATCTAATTGTGTTTTATCTGTGAACGTCGAAAATGGGTCGCCAAAAATCATTAAGCGAGGAAGAAAAGGGCAAAACAAAAGCATTTCGAGAATAAGGCCAAAACCAGCGATGCATCGCGAAATAATTAACGGAAGTCAAAATTTTGTAGGTAAGCAGTTATTTGCGAAAAGTCGATGGGTAAAATACGAAAGGTGGAAGTTATACGGCTATATCGAAAGCCGATAAACGTGCAATCATCAGAGAAGTTTCCAATTCTGATGATTCATGAAAAAAATCAAAATTAAAACTGGTGTAACATGTAGTTTGGCGACGGTAAAATGGGTTATTAGAAGTGCCAAAAAATTGAAAAGAAAAAAAAATTCAGAAAAAACCACTACTTAACGAATCCAGAAAAAAGTTCTTCTCCAATTTAACATAAAATACTCGTCATGGAAGTCGGGGTGGTAACAAGTGATTTTCTCAGATGAAAAAAAAGTTTAATTTAGAGGGCCTCGACGGCTTTCATTATTATTTTCATGACCTTCGGAAAGGGGAGCATTATTTAAGCCGTAGAGGAAGTGTCCTGTTGTGGGGAGCTGTTTCCTTCCACGGAACCTTTGAACTCCAATTCCTTACATCGAGAATCAATGCAAATGCATTTAAAAGTGTACTAGAAAAGGCCTTCCTACAGATTTTTGATTTGTTTGGACCAATATCGTGGCATTCCAACATGATAATGCCCCTATCCACACAGCCAAACTACATGTTACACCGGTTTTTATCTCGATTTTTTACGCGGAATCATGAGAATTGGAATCTGCTCTGATGATGATTGCACGTCTATCGGCTCTGGATGTGGCCGTATAACTTCCACCTTTCATATTTTGTCCATATTTTTCGGCGTTTCGCTAATTACTGCTTATTATATTTTGAATTCTGTTAATTTTTTCGCATATGTATCGCTGGTTTAAGCCCAAATCTCGAAATGCTTTTATTTTGCCGTTTTCTTCCTCGCAAAAACTAAACTTAACGATTGATTTTTTTAAATTGTTTTTAACACCTGCTTTAGTGATGGATTCTTTTATTTGTGGTACATATTTAGAATCATTAGCTATTATGAGACGTCATTTCAGACTATTGCACAATTTAGTTGAAAAGGATACGTATAAGTGCACCTTTGAAAATAATTGTTATCAGAATTTTTCTTTTTTGAGAATAAAGAATTCTACTCCCCAATATTCTAAAGTTGTGAATTGTGATTGATAATACAAACATTTTAGCAACAGAAATAAATGCAAAAAATGCACTTTTTTTGGAAATGGAAACAAATGTGATAATGCCCTAGATATTTTGAGTGCGTCAAGCATCTCTTCGAATCCACCTTCTAATAAAAATTTTATTCAATACAAAAAAAAGGTATGGAATGTCTTGGTATGGACCCAAAAAATTTTTAATTAACAAGGAAGTAGGAGAAAAGTATTAGCGTGGTGAAATATTGTATGATGAAGTTAATATCACCGGCGTATCTGTTACATTATCATTTCAATTCCGTAAAATATTTGAAAAAAAAACCACCAACTCTTAAACTCACTAAAAGATATATCGATTATATAAAAAAGCGTAGAACTTAACAGCCACTTTATCCATGGTTCTTTTTGGCACAAAAATATCGTACCACTCATAAAACAAAAGAAAACAGTGCTTTCGTTTGTGAAATACAATACCTTGAAAAACATGTAATCTTTATTTAAACTTCAGAGGGTAAAGGAAATGTGCATTTTGTTTTAGCACTGCTTGGAGACAATTTGGTCTTGAACACTGTTCTTGGTTTCACCCATCCTTTAATCATAATTTTTTTGTCGGTTTTGTAGAACTAAAAAGTCTGCTATGCACACATCAAGCATTGAAAGTTCAAATTTGTCCCGAAATACTATTAACTATGAGATAGAAGCGGGACCCAACGATATCAACTTAACAGGCATTAAACAAGTCTGCATTTTTAATTCAATTAATTCATTTCACGTTACCATAAACTTTGCCGTGGATATTATGCCAGTATTTTTGATGGTTTATGCATTACAACATGAGCCATATCATAAATTATTTCATAAATACTAACTAACTTTCCTTAGAAGTTCTCAACATAAGAAAACAATTATTTAATTACGGTGAAATTGAGAATATTTCACCCCAAATAACAGAAGCTAATCTTTCATAATCTCACTTTAAAATGACGGCACGAGAAATGATGACATTTATGCATTTATTTCCATTGATGTTTGCCGATGGCCGGTCTTATCCCGGAAGATGATCGAGTTTGGCAGTTTCTGTTAAATTTTCTTGAATAATTCTTTCGTATGAGATTTTTCATAGTATGGAAGATGGACTTAGATCATTGATAAAACAACATAACATAGATTACGTCCGGTTTTTTAACTATACGCTTAAGCCCAAACATCACTTAATGTTACATTACTTACAAGTAATATTACAATCAGGTTCCCCTACTAGGTATTACTGGGCATACCGTTTTGAAGCAAAATATATTATAGAATTAAAAGAGTATGCACGAAGTATTACAAGCAGGAAGAATATATGTGTTTCTATAGGACAAAAATATCAATTTAAATTTGACAACACTGTTTAGATGAAAAAAATTAATCAATTTTTGCTGTGTCATCAAAATATATCATTCTTGTTTAGAATATAATAATTAATTAGTTCTTTATAGGTTCTGCAACCAAACAAAAAATTAGTTTCAAGTTTTGCTGCTATTCGGAGTTCATTTACTATTCCAAGAAATATAAAAGTGGCTATTTATCAGTCAGTTCCTTGACTCAACTTGCGTTATTTAACTAAAATTTACCAAATAGTTGCAAAATTTTTGTTTTTAGGAAAGTTTATCGGTAAATTTAATATGTAAGAGAGAAGGAGTTAATGATTACAACCTTATTATACCTACTTTAAAATATCTATATAAAATTTAATTTCTATTTCTTCAAACTTAATTCTATGTTTATATCGTTATTTCGTTTCCGTATTACGTTTGTAAATGTTGTTATAGTTAATTCGTCAACCATCATATCATGGATCCACAAGCACCAACAGCAATATTTGTTTCGCATTCAACAGTTGGAGATTAACAAGATTTCCAACCGAATTATTTTTGGGAATCAACAAACACGAATTCAAATCCAAATCTAAACACAAACCCAATACCGCCATCACAAATCTACTATTCTACTAAAATTTTCCCGAATTTAGCAAAAATATAAAATGTTCGTTATATTTATGAATGCATTCGTCCCATCAAAAAATTTCAATTCCAAAAATTTCGTAGAATGCACACAATATTCAAAATCATTTCATGCTTTCTACTAAATATTTTTTCCCGAATTTTGCAAAAAAACAAAATTTTAATTTATTTACGAATGCATTGCATAAAACATTTAAACAAATAATTCGTTAGCAGCATATTAAATTTTTTTTTTAGTATTTCGCAAAAACATATATGTACAAATGTTTCGTAATATTTACTGATGTATTTTTATTTCCTTATGTCGTTTTAGTATCTGTACATTTTACAAAAACTTATTAGTGCTATTTACGAAAAAAACAGTTGTTCTTTTGCACCACGATATTACAGTACAATAGACGAAATTTTTAGTTAAATATACCAATTTTTTTGGGAGCAGGGATAGCTGTCACTTTTTGGAATAGACTAAATTTTTTACATTTTCTACGTAGTTTGTGTGGTTAAACATAGTTAATGAAACAACTGTAGGAAAACGTAGTTTTTAATGTCAAACGATCTGTCAGCTGTCACTTTGATTTTTGAATTTGGAGTTTAAAGGTTCCCCCACACCAAGGCGAATTTTCGGTGGCGACGACGAAAACAATAATAACAATTCGTGTTCTTTTCATTGACAACCACGTGTTGTTATTGTTATTTTCGTCGTCGCCATGTTCGCGTTGGTGTGGGGGAACTTTAAATGTTGAATTTTTTATTGAAATTTTATTATTTCTCTAGATTTACTATGTACATATGTAGCAAACGTAAAAAATTGTAGTAAATAAGACGTGTAGTTCATTCAATTAAATACGCGTTGTAGAAAATGTAGTGTAGTTAATTCGGCCAACCCAGGTTGTTCTACTTACTCTTATGATTCAAGAATTTTTGTATTTTGTTTTTATGGTGCTATATTTCGAATTTAAGTTTATATAGTTGTACTATAAATAACTTGTCGATTTAATGGCGCTGTCCTATATACTGCTGAAGCCTTTTGCCACAGTTTCCGTGTATTCTTTCTACTTTCAAGCATTGTGATAGAAATTTGTGAGATTTCGATTCGAATGTTATCTTTTTTAGACTTTCCAAGAGGATTATTTAGAACTTAGGTAGAAATTGCTTACCCCCCCGGTAAACAAGTTTTCAATAGCTTATTGTTATAGTTTAATATAAGCAGAAAGCAGGAGTTTCTTGGACGACTGCAGATATTTTTTAGGGGTGCATATGAATATGGTTCATGAACAGTGTTGTTACTATACCACAATTGTGGTAGATCTATTTTCTCCAACATTCTCATAATCTACCACTTCTACTCCGGAAGTAAAATATTCTACCCTTTTTTGCTCATCCAGAAAAATAAAATAGATAAAATTAATAAAAAAAAAAATATCTCTTTTGAAAAAAAAACTTTTTATTTGTGCACTTTTTATGCTGTTTTACCTGAATATAGCCATTGGCTCTATCTCACAATGTTTTTTTTACTCAATGTGAATGCTTTCATCTGTCATTTTGCGAACCTATCGTTTTCTCGTTTTTCCGCATTAGTTACATACCTTCGTTTATTTTGTAAGAAACAAAGTTCTAGTCTGCTTAAGAAAAAAAAGTAGATCCAACTTCCCATTCACTGTGCCTTATTTAAGAGTAATGTTGTTTACTTGGATTTTGTAGTAACGGTAAACATTTATTGTCTGTGAAGTTTTCTAGAAGAGTGGAAGTCAATTGAATCGCAAGCGTGAAAAAGTTTTAAAATGCGAAAATTTTTAATTTAACCGTTTGAAAAATAAGTAAAATCATTATACAGATATAATATTTGTCCTATTAACATAAAATCGTTTGTTTTTTTTTACTAAAGGAATCTTTGTAACGAAAAATGATCAGCCGCAAAAGAAAAATCGCAAAGTTCAAAAAACCAGCAGCCTTGCTCGTAAGTTTTTTTTAGCAATTTATTTATTTCATTAATAGAATATAAATCTATTTTCTATTTATACAACAGGAACGATGAAAACGAAAAATAAGAATCGTCCCTAAAATCGACATTATCGGCCCCAAAAAAAAAAAACAGTGCGGAAACTCAAAATCCGTCATGCTCGTGAGTTTTTAAAATATTTCTTTTTATATATTATATACAATATGTTAGATTTGTAATGATACGACTAAACTGGAATGACTTTATTGTTCAAATAAGTGAAAACCAGTTTTTCATCAAATGACCTACACATAAGTGTATTTAAAAGGTGATTTATTTGTATAGAGCTTCGAAATCAAAAAGATTGATGTTTCTTTTCATAGAATCGAAAGCAGATTCCAAAATGAAAATGGTATCAAACATTCTTGTGGTGCCTACCGTTCGGTAAATACACTTTGATGGAACAGCTTCGCACATTTATGATGCTTTTATCAACAATCTTAAAGAACTGCAAAAAAACCTTATTGGTTTTCCTACTGATAACGCTTCTGTTATGCGGGAAAGCAAAGGAGACGTCAAAACAAAGCTGCAAATTGAAAAAAAAAAATTATTTTATATGGATTTTCCTTGTCATTCATTAAGTTTATGTTCATCTGCAGCTTCAAGGGAGTTACGACTTCACCTTGAAAAACTTGTAAGGAATTCGTGCATATTCTTTTTTGTCCACAGATCAAAACGCCAAATAGATTGTGAAAATTTTCAAAAACTTTTTGGTACAAAGCCGCACAAAATTTTAAGCTTGAGCAAAACTCATTGGCTATCCCTTGAAGCTGCAGTGAACCGCTTGGTTGAATAGTGGAAGCCTTTAAAACACTATTTTTTACTAATGTCCTTTCCTTTGCAGTATTGAATGAATCTTGCGCAGGCGATATTCTCCAAGGTCTTAATTCCACTTATTTGGCATATTATTTCTTTTTATCGTTTGTATGTACATACTTGCAGATGTTAACAAAATATAAAAAAAAAACGGTTATTTACATAATTATATCCTCATATTACACATATATTCAAAAAAATATATTACAAAATTTTATTAAAACCAAAAAAAATAAATTTAAATACAGATTATACAAATAAAAGTATGCATTTTGCCCTTTTGTGAAATATTTTTCGAACTAATATTTGAAAATCATATTCAAAACTTTAATGAAGAAGTAAAAGAGACTCTTCTTAAATATTTTATTAAACTTTGCGAAGAATTGGAAAAATATTTGATATTTCGAACGACGATCTTAAATTTCTTTAATTTTAAAATCCGAAAGAAATGCAAAAAGGCCGGCAGCAAACAATTTCACCACTAATTAAAATTTTCCAATTCAATGAGGCTTAAGAGGACATAGTTAACAATGAGTTGAGATCGCTCTTAATTTTTGATAAAAATAAAATAAATGAGATTTTTAAAAATGACATTGTTAAAGGCTAGATAGACCTAAGTAAAGAAAAGAATATTTATAAAGAGTACCTAAATATTATGCTCACAAATATAAGCAAGTACATGTGCAATTAAGCTGTCTTGCCAATTATATTAAGAACAAAAAAAGAAACAAGCTTGATGTAAAAACTGTAAACTAATAAAGATGATATATTTATTCCATCTTCAGAAATGATTCGCTTTTATTTTATTTGTTGCTGGTAAATTTGAAAAACTATAAAATTTATTTTAAAATTGTGTCTAAACCAACAATTGGAACTTAACATTCAATTAAAGAATTATATATTTTTTCTTTATGTGTATGTACAATGTACATATTTTATGATTGAAGGTTTGAATGAACAACAACACTTGAGTGAGCTACCACCAAGTTTTTATAGGCTGGAGTTATAGCTATTTCACGACTGCCACGCCGATCATCAGACTCCTTTAAGTGGTGCTTGGTCTTTGTTCAATTTTAATTGAAAAAACTTTCTATGCCCAGGTAGGACTCGAACTCGGACCAAGCTCCCTCCGAGCCATATGCATACGCATTGCGCCACCGAGGTCACTTGTGTGTAGCTAGTAAAAATGCTGGTTTCAAATGCAATTGTCAAAAACAAGAAAACTTAAAATTGGACCAAATTGATCAAGTGACCTCGGTGGCGCAATGCGTATGCATATGGCTCGGAGGGAGCTTGGTCCGAGTTCGAGTCCTACCTGGGCATAGAAAGTTTTTTCAATTAAAATTGAACAAAGACCAAGCACCACTTAAAGGAGTCTGATGATCGGCGTGGCAGTCGTGAAATAGCTATAACTCCAGCCTAAAAAAACTTGGTGGTAGCTCACTCAAGTGTTGTTGTTCATTCAAACCTTCAATATTAATATGATGGTGCGAAAGCTTGGCAGCCTAACTGCAAGTGTGTTATCACACAAAAACCCCTTGTACATATTTTATATTTAATGCTGTGCTTAAATAAACTGATTCCAAATAATTGTGATTTAATTTTTGAATACAAACAAACAATTTATTTTTGGAAGTAGTTTTAGTTATTTTCAATTTTCTCAAAAGCTAAAAGACATAGCACCATCTAGTTTTTAGCTTTCGATTAAAAAATAATAAAAGCATTTAGTAATCAAGCCAAAATAGTACTTTTTAACATAAGTTTTTTGTAAAATGTCCTCAATATTAATAATAAGTTTGTGGGACACAGTTTTATGTTCGGGTTGGCTACGTTTTCCCGCCGCACGTTTGCCCGATGCACGTTTGCCCAAGTCACGTTTTCCCGCTGCGCTACATCGTACTTTCTAATACTATGGCGACAGCGCATGAAGAATTTCCATTCCCATACATTTTGGTGACACCAAATGATGAGAATCACGGAGAACGAAGTTTCCTACTATTTTGGTTTGCAGAAGACCGCACTGTATTAGGCTCCTCCCCCTTGTGAATAAAGTATAAAAGCAAGATTTGGTTGACAATATTTTCAGTCAGTCCAACGACATCCAGAGCCAAGGTACCTCAGTGTGATGGAAACTCTTGATGACAACATAATCATGGACAACGAGGAAGCAGTCTCGTTCTACGCTGACATTGGGTCAGCCTTCTACCGCGGCTGAACGCCACTTCCCCCAACCTACACCAAAAACACCATTGACAACCGAGAATGAACACCCTGAGGACGATTAAGTCAACCGACTTTTAAATTTAATTTTTTTTTTGACATGTAATTTATATATCTATAATTTTTTTAAACTTAAGACATTGTATAACGTTAGGCCCCTTATGTGCCAACAAATGTAAATTTATCATAGAATCATATTAGTTATAAGCCAAATTGTATATATATTATGTTCAATAAAAACTAAACTAAACTAAACTAAACTAAAACAATATTTTCAGTTCTTATTAGAACTCAGTAGGGGTAAGACCTTTTGTAAGAGATATGTAGGTCCTTTTCATATAGTAGTTGTAGTGTAGCTAAAATCTGAAAAAATACGAGAGTGCGACACTTTCATTTTGTTTCTTCTTTTTATGACGTCATTTGAAAAGAATTAAATTATGAAGTGGCGCAATCTCGCATTTTTTCATTGATTTGTTGTTATTAGCGGTCGGGGTAGTATAAGGACGTCGCTTGGTTCGGATTTTGGGTTTTCTTTGCAGTTTTTCAAAAAAAAGTTCTTTTAAGGGCTAGAAAAATTTTGTAAGAGATATACAATTTTTCATATAATTGCTAAAAGTATTTTCTTATAAGATTTTAACTTGGGAATCGTCGACTTTTCATATAAGATACATTCGGTTTAGGCTACACTAAATCATGAGAATCAACAAGAACGAAGTTACAATTCGCCGACCAAAAATTGTATTTAACCAGTAGTAATTCCGGAACAAAATCAGTTCTTATCAGAACTCCATGGAGGCAAGACCTCACAAATTTATTAGGTGAAGGGGTATTTTAACTTTTTCATATTTTGTTTGAGGGCGAATGCGTTTTGGTTTAAGTTAAAATCGCCAAAGAGCGTTTTAACGCAAAAATTTAAAAAGCATAAAATGGGTTTTAAGCGTTTTGACAGTTTTGAAGTCAAATATGCTTTTTAGATAGAAAATCACAAAAACTCTTAAAATGCCTTTTAAGCGTAATTTTTTTATGATAGAAGGTAATTTTTCACAGTTTTTATTTTGTTTTTTTTTTTTGTTCAAGCTTAAAATCCTTTTTAAGCGTCTTGACATTTTTTTTCATCGCCTTGGTGATTTGTTGCTAAAGAATTTCCAAAATGCTTATTAAATGTGAAAATGCTTGTTGGAAGCCACTTAATATTTCAAAAACGTTTAAAATTTTCCTTGGGCGTAAATTTTTTTCTTTAAGCGTAGTATTTTTTTATAATTTTTTTTCTGGAGCTGAATATGCCTTTTAAGCCTTTTCATGATTTTAGTGCTAATGAATTACCACCATTTCATTTAAGCGTATTTAAGAGTTTTCTCTTACGCTAGTTCAAAGCCAATAAAAATCGCTCAGTGAGCGAATTTTTTTTTTATTTGAAACAAAAATAGCTCTAATTACTATTTTTTTTTTAAATATTTATATGAAATAAGTTCTTTATGTCATTCCTTAGAGATAAATTTATTTTAGCTTAAATTAATATGACGTCATGAAAATTAGTAATGGTGCAATACTTTTAAAATTTGAACATTTTTTTCGAATTTCTGAAAGTTTTTTATGAATTTCTTGCACTTAACAACTGTTTCTCAAGACTTTGATAATTTCTAATTTTAGTAAATTAATAAAATGTTAAAAACCAATAAAACAACAAATACATTGCATTGTTTTCATTCGGTAATAATTAATTATAGATTATTTTTGTGCTGTTTTTTACCACCACAATGACCAATTTTGGCTGTTTTTTAAAAGTTAGCTCTTTTCGATTCTTATAACTTTAAGTCTATAAACAAATTATCAAAGCCAATTTAAAAAAAAAGTGATTTGTGTTGTATTGTATTGACAGTGTTGTTAAAAACAGTGAAAAACAGTGACAAAATCAGTGACAAAATCAGTGAAAAAGTCAGTGACAAAATCAGTGACAAATCAATATAAAATATGGAATCAAACCACTTAAATGTAAGTAGAAATATGTGAGAAAGTGATTTTGACAGTGTGATAATGTAGCTGTTTTTTTTTTTTTATTAAAAATTTAAGATTTAAATTTGTGTCTCGTGTTATTTGAAAAAAATTAAAATGTTTTTTTCAGTAAAAAATGAATTATTGCTCTTTTTTTATATGACAGTGATAAATAAAGTGTAAAAATGTTGCAGAGATTTTATAATAATTATAAATTTATTGTTTTTGTCCCAGCATTCTTTTGCAAGTGTTTTTTGTTTAGCTTCAAGTTTAATAGTGTGTATGACAATTAAATAAATGTGTTAAGTTTGTATCAATTTCTGAAAATACGAATACGGTGTTATTGTATAATAAGCAAAAATATAATTTTTTTTGTTGTTCATAAACCTTAAATTAATTGTTCAGTTCTTTTGAAAATTTGATCTCTTAATATATATGTAGATGTGTATCATACTTTAAATTATATATTTATTATGGTTATTTATTTTTAAATTTTATTTTTATTTGCATTTTACTCCAAACGTGGCAAATTAGAATACAATGGTTATTTATACCATTTTGAAAAACAACTTCAGGAAAAATCGCACTGGTGCTGCTCCGAAAGGAAACATTTTTTGTGCAAAGCACGAATTACAACAACAAAAACAGACGACAGCTACATCCTCAAAAAATTGACGAATGAACACAGCCACGCTCCTCTGGCTTTTGAAAAGGAGGTATCAAACGCGAACGTACACCTTAAAGAGACTGCAAAAGGACCTCTTCCACCAAGCGTGATAATAAGAGATACAACGTTGAGAGTTGAACCTCCATGCCGCCCCTATCTGCCGTCAAAAAAGGCCCAGAAAATGAAGATCCAACGTGTTCGGGCCAGCCAAATAAAGGAACCAGAAAGCCTCGATGCAATCGCAATTCCAGAGCGAATTCGATTCATCGACGGTGAATTATTTGTGCTGGCAGAGACATCACACTCACGAGGGAAAAACATTTTATTGGGCACTAAAAGCACGATCCAACTGCTAAGCCAATCAAAATGCTGGCTTGTTGATGGCACATTTGCTGTTGTGCCATCTATAATGCACCAGCTCTTTTCAGTGCACGGCTACATAAATGGCATTGTGGTGCCTTTAGTGTACTGCCTTATGAGCAGCAAGTCGACGGAAGCCTATGAGGAGTTCTGGTTGCAATTAATGTCCTACGCCTGCGACAACAACATACACTTGCGACCGGACGTCATCATTTCAGATTTTGAGAGAGCCATCATTAACTCAGCATCGTCTTTTTTTCAACAAAAATTGCCGAATTATTTTTTTTTAATTAATAATTTTTTTTTTAACTCTAGGAAGCAATTTTACAGAATTTTTATTTGAATTTTTTCTATCCTAAATTCACATTTAAGCGTTTGAAATTATTTTTTCATCGCCATGCTCTATTCTGATCGGCCAAAATATTTGGTCGAAAAAATATTGACTTAGAAATTTTTTTCAAAAATACTAATTAGTACTTTTAAATAAAGTACTATCAATCCCGCCGATTTTTAATCCGGTATTAGATAGTAGTAATTCTGAGGCGGGAAAACGTGCCACGGGCAACCGATCAGCAGGCAAACGGGTCGTTCCCTTTATGTTCATTTTTTTTTAATATCTTGCAAGTCGCAAAAAGTCGCAGTGGTTTTTGATTGATTATTAATCAGAATACTTTAAGTTAAATTTAAAGCCTAATTTCAATGCTCAGCAATGCACAGAAGTCAAACATTTCCTTTACGAAACAAATACTACGATTTTTAATAGGTCCCCAAAATCATATTTTTTCGATAAATAAAAAATCTGCCCATAGTCAAAATATCTAAACAAAGAAAAAATTATTGAAATTATTCTACTTCCTACCAGCAACAAATTCCATTATAAACTTTTTTTTATCAAAAAGCATATATAAAAAAAATCAAGTAAATCCACTTGCTACCGCACACCAAAATTGGTGCTGAACGGACTTTCTAAAAGCTACCACTTCAGATGCTTCAACTGACGAAACGTTTGCAATTTTAATAGCAGGATCAATAAGAAATTAGGCTCTTATTAATTGTAAACAACTTTGCATTTAAAAGAAAAAGAACAAAACGATTTTAGTTTTTATAGTTTTGGCCATGTTTTTGGGAAATTTTACCTGTGAGCGTCGGCGTGCGTCAGCGTCAAACAACACACATCTTTTATAAGCATATCTACACAAGAAAAAATATCACAATTTATTAAACATTCATTAACAAATTTACACAAACATTTTTTTTTTATTTTTTACAAATTATCACACAAAATTGAACATAATATGGTCCACACATTAATGAACACACGGAAAATCTGAATCTATCACTTTTTTTTAGCTTCAACTACAACTTTGTTTTTAATTGGAAGTAACAACACTGTTCATGAAAAAACTGATGAGTGGAACACCTCGAAATTCTAAGAACACCTGATTGTTTCTGAACAGAGTGCCTGGGAAATTGTTCAATAGCAGCTAGCATTTTTTTTTTGATTTGTAGTCATCGTATGTTAAAGATTGGTGTTAAAATCATGCAAAAACCTTTAAGCTTTACTCAGGAGGTAGGCAGTATAAAATTCACAGAGTTGCTAGTGGTTTTATGTTTCACTTTTTTTCCATAATTATGGATCTCCTGGTTGAAATCTTTAAGACAAAATTGAAATTGGTCTCATAAATAAATAGCATGAACTTAATATAAAAAAAACTTGGGAAATTATATTATCTCCTTCTCCTTCCATTGGGGTTTGGGGTACATTGAACAGTTTTTAGTTTTATATTTATGACTAAACATGTTTCTCAAACAAAGGTGTGGGGTCAGATGGCCCAGGTGGATTTTGTTACAAATATAAAGTTCTTAAGAAGAAGAGGAACTGAAAGAAATTTGCCGACTGTGGATAGAATCATACGCTGAATGATTGTAGTGTGAGGAATGGATACAGTACCATACTTGCAGAAAGTGGGCTCACACAAAATACAATAGCCGGGGATGGGTCCTTCATTGAATGCGTCAAGAATCGTTTATTTTCAAAACATGTCATGTCCACATTTTAAAATTTTTCAGGAAACGGAAAAAACTGCTTATTTTATGTTTGCGTAGGTTTGCGTAGGTCTTGAGAATTATTGCAGGATTCCGTTCGTTACGGATTTAAACAATGGTAATAAAAAAAGATAAAAATCAAAAACCGTTATGGACATGTCATGTTTTGAAAATAAAAACCCTTAAAATATTTTTTGTAAGTAGTTAGACCTATCTTAATTCCATTATATTATTGAAATTCGGTCAGAAAATAAGAAAAAGTTAAACCAAATGAAAATGCTAGCCAAAAATTAAGTTGAACATGTTTTTTTATTTTATTCTCCAACATCAGAACAACTTTAAACATTATTTACTGCGTTGCTTCTTTCAGAAGAACTACTAGTGGTCTTCCAGGCGGGTATTAAATGGTAAAACTTTTCATCTGATTCAGCAAATGGGACAAATAGGACAAGAAAATATATTACCAAACCAGCTACTTATTTTCACACCTAATCACTTACTTACCAAAAATCAACTTCTTTCACTAACAATATATAGAATCAAACTCTTCAAAACATGACATGTCCTGGACATATCATGTTTTAAAAATAAACAAATATTTACCGTCGCTATAAAAACGTATGTATGATAGCTGGACATGTCATATTTCAGAAGTCAACGTAGTTGTTCTCAAATAAAAATAAAAAAATAAAAAACGATTTTCGGAAAAATGTGTACATGTCATGTTTTGAAAATAAACGATTAACGACACCAGTCATTATGATTCCAAGCTTATTTTAAACCTTAATTTGTGTCTATTATATTTACTTTTAGAGTGTTAGGTATACCTAATATTAAAGTTTTTGTTTTCTTTTTAAAATTTTAGATTTCATCTTTAAGAGAATTATTTTGCCACTTCTCAGGGCTTGGTCCAACTAACCCTTGAACTTGATCCATTTAAGGTAGCATTTTTCTTCTGCGATTACATATTTTAAAATTTTTTCAGATTGCATTTAAAAGCCATAAATCCATGCTTACGTTTAATACCAGCTCCATAGCTTTACTATGAGTATTTTGATAATTATGAGACTTCTAAGCAAAAAATGGTCCAACTAGTCCAGCCCTACCCTATCGTGTTTTACGTTAGATTTCAAAAACTTTCAGCAAGCACGAGTAACATTGTACATCTCCTCCATTCCTGCTTACAATACGCTGACAAGAACGACGAACTAGTTCAGATTCTCAATTAAAGCACATAGGAATTGTTTTTTTAGTTTTGTCATGTTAGTACGTCAGCACAACTTTTCATCAGAATACGCTTCCACTGTAACCGTAGAGTAAACCACCAGCCGTTGTGGCTTAAATTAATTTGCAAAAGCTGAACAAAATCTTTAATTTCTCAGCTTTCTAACGCTTAAACTAAAAAATCTATATAAAAAGCTGAAATTAGATATTTCTTTAAATTTCGTTTTCAAAATGGCTTACATCACTTACAACAAAACCTACCAATTCCAAACATAAAATTTCACTGGCATAATTTTGCGTTCTGAAAAATCTGTTTCGTCTCTGAGGACTGGCCTACTTATAAAAACAAATATAGGTAGGTAAGTTTGAAATTTTCATTTTATTTCACATGAAACTCTTATCCCCTGAGGTCATATTTACAAATTATATTTAAGGAACAAAGAACAAACACCTCAGTCAAAGCTTCACATTAAGATATGAATAATTTGTTACCCCTAATACTTTAGGTATGCCTAAAGCTTAAAACATCTCATATAAAGCTGAGAGAAGTGTAATAATTATTCTATGTCTGTACATAACATAACTGTTCCTATAGTTACTATAGAAATAGACAAAAGGCATTTGCCAAAGCTCCACCATTTCCATAACTCATCAGCATTTACTTTCTCATCCGGTTGACATTTAGTCATTGCATGATGTCAGATAGCACTCCGCATGTCTCTTTTATACTGAAATGTCATCTACTGTGACGTTATAGTTATGTTGTGTTATGTTCGTATAAACAGAGCATAATAGTTTATATTTTTGTTTATCAGAGTCAGGCAGGACGACACAAACAGGATAAAGTAATCACAACACATCATAGTCCACATATCCACAATGAACAAGTTAGGATAATTTATTAAGGAAAATAATTTTCCCAGATAAATCCTATTTATTGCCATTTTGTTGGATTATTATTATAGTTTGTTTAGAGTGATGACGTTTCTAGGATACTGTTAAGGACACCTTCCTTTTATGGAAGGAAAGAAATGGTATTAGAGATATTATTTTCTATATAAGAATTGCAAATTAAGTGAACAACAAGGGATGTTTATTTACGAATTCTTATCTAAACAATGACGTACATCGTATAACTATACACATTCTTTTAATGAACTATGAAATTATTAGGCATTCAAACTCAGGACACGTCATTATTTTAAAATAACTGTTTTTGCCCTTCCGAATCTCCAAGAAATCATTTAATTTAAAGGTCTTTTCACGGTTTAATCTCATCTTTAATCAACAAGCTTCTGGAATTTTACTGAATTTCGTACCAACTTAAAAAAAAAAAAGTTAATATTTCTCCATCCGAGCATCGTAAGATGTTGCGCTCTTCAAAGCTAAATAGAAAATCAACAGATCTCTTCGTCGATAAATAAATTTCGATCATTTTTAATAGAACCAAATTTTTATCAATTGTATACAAAAAAATCATTTGTTCAACAACGTTTTCGAAGCGGAAAAATATTTATTCTAGTTTTGTTTCACAGACAAAAATTCAAAATTAAAAAAAACCAAATCGTTAAAAAAGATACCGGAAAATAGTTTCTTAGGTCAAAAAGAGGACGCCAGGTCAGTCTAGCCTTGAGAGACTTTGCAGGAGCGAATTAACTTTAAGTTTGAATTTTTCGACGTGAAGGTTTTGTTTTGTATTTGGTGCTTTTAATTTTACATACAAATTAATTTTACACCGACAAACCTTAATTATTTTTTCAAACTGCTGCTTAATAATGAAAACAATTTGTTCTTTCGTTGAACGCTCCATTTTTAAAAAACCCTCAAGTGGCAAGCTTTGTTTTTACTGGCAACATCTTGCGTGAATTTTGGGACACCTTTTACAATAAAAGCTAAAATGATTTAATAGATCTTGAAAGAAAATGTTTTTTCGGATGTCCTCTTTTCATTACCATACATTTTTTGGAGAGGTGACGGTTTCTAGATCACCACCATGCATCGTATTTTCGAAGGCATTTCGACGGTTAAAGTGCAGAACTTCGTAAGATGTTTTCGTTTTTTCAAAAATCAAAAAAAAAACCTTGCAAATTTTGTATGGCGATCTATACTAAGAGGTTTTCAATTCTACCATTTTCTGTTAAATGTTCAAATTACATTGTTACACTGAAATTTCCAAAACGTGGCTCCGATGACAAAGATGTTTTTGCATTAATCATATTTTTTTTGTAATTTTTCGACTTACGAGGTCCTACACTTTAAACGTTGATTTTCCTTCTTTTGTCAACATTGATATGATTGTAATTCAGTTTGAATGTTTTTTAATCACACTTCTAAGCAAAATTACCTATTTACTTTTACTCTTTTGAGCGTTGAATGTAAGTTTTAAAATCATATTTAAATTAAGTTAGTCTTAAGCTTCGGCCAATATACTATAAATTCTTTGAATGCTAAATTCAGCACTTCTTACTATGGGACAAGACAGCTTTCTGTCAATTTTTTCCAAGGGAAGAAACTTCATGGAGCAGTACAATCCCGCGTGACAAATTATGGTGCTTAGCAGATCAACATGGAAAAGGAAACAAGGAATTAGGAAAGGACGACCAACTGGAAAGTAAGCACAAAATGACGTTCCGGTGAAAGAGTAGTCTTGTCAATAATTGAAAAGTTATTTGAAAGCATATTTTTCATCAAAATAAAAACCGAAAAAACTATAGTTTGTGATAAGATTCTGGCAAATAGAATGGGCAACTCACAAAAATTGAAAGAAAATAAAAATAATTAAAAGAAGAAATTTCGACTCTCGATCTTTAAAAGATGGGGTCAGTTTTTGTATAAATGAAAGGACACTACAACAGACAACTGTACTGTTGGTTTCAAACTACCATGGCTTCGATTCGAGGTTTCAACTGTTGCAAAAAGGGATAAATCGGGAGTCCAACACGAAATAAGCTGCCCTAACGTCGTAAAAGACTATAATACATTCATAGTAGCAGTGGGACTATGCTGATCAACTTCGGCCCGCATATGGATTAGACCTCAAGTTTGCTTTGTTTCGTAAAATATAAATGAAAAAAATATTCCTTCTGAAGTAGGACTACTATCACAAAAGGACTTACCTATTCATAGACCTGGTCTGAAAAGAAAATTACAGATTGGAGAAACTCTTTCGAAGGACATGTGACTAGGTTTACTGACAAAATTTTGTTGAATCATGGGGAAGGTAAGAGGTTTTCATAGTCAACAATATACAATCAAAATCATTTTCGAAATGCAGTCACTGTAACGTTTTTGTTTGGCACCTGTGTAATGATATAAGTTTTTTTTTTTGTCAGTCAATTTTAGAAACAACAGCAAAAGAAATTAATTTTGTTTAACAAAGTCGCGCATTGTATTTTGAAAAAGGTCAAATAAATATTTAAGAAAAGTAATTAACTTTGTTGCGATGCCAAAAACAAAATTGTGTAGTGATATAAGCGGCCCAAGCCTGAAACATTAACGAAGAGCATACACAGAGATTTCCATTGTGATGGAGAAAACAACGGTAGTGATGGATGTCACTTCTGGATTTTTAGCTTCATATGAAATGTTTTTACCTTTTTTGAATCGTATTAACATTTACTACAAATATGCATCATTTATTTTTTGTTAAAAAATCAAAGTCTAGTTGAGACGAGGCAATAGTAATTTCATTCTTTGATTTTTTCATCAAAAGTATCTAACTCACTAACACCAAGAAAAAACTGAAAGAGTTTTATTCTTTCTGACAACTGTAGACGTCAAAGTGTGTTAACACAACTTTGTAACAAAATCAGACTGACTAACTTCATAAAAAAATTTGAGGAGACATTCCAATGTAAACAGCATCTTAGGCTTTGCGAGGAACAATAAATTCAAAATTGGTAGAACTATGCATTCGGTGCGGAAATTGGCAATACTAGAAATACAACTATAGGATTGTCGGAATAATTTATTTTCGATCTTTAACACTCCCTCCGTATACAACACGAATATGGGATATTGTTGGTACATTAAGGCTTATAAGTAACACAATTTTTTGGTGATTTCAATATAATATGATTTTCGATTGTCCTATTTTGCATTCGGTACATGAATGCCTTGCCTAGTTCATTTATAAAGCATATCTATGGTTTTAAATGAAACCATATAAATAATAATTTCATGGAATTACTATCTAACGTCAAGACTGTCTGTCCAAAGTCTTTGAAATCATTTCTTTTGAAAATTATTGTATGAAAGTTCATTTGCTATTATGTATATAAACCAACAACATCAGCTTTGATATTCTGAATTCATAATTTTCTCGACATGGTAGGTTATATCAAATTGTGAAGAAGGACGAAATGAAATCAAATAATACACCACAACAATCCTCTTTAGTAATCATTGCATTATTTTTTGTAACTTTCACTTAAATAGTACCATCTGTTGCACAGAAAACAGAAAAAAAAATCAAATCAAATCAAATTTCATAGAGCTTCCTTTATAAAAGGAATGAACTGAACATGAAGAATAGAAATGTTATTTGCATTTTTGCAGCTGGCCTCGTTTCTTTTGGAGAAGCCGTTGCTTTGTATAGAGATTTAGCATTCTATTTGAATATTTAGAAAGGTATACTGACTTATACTGACATTCACATTAGGTACTATGATTATGAGGAATTTAAATTATGTTTTGAAAGACATATAAATATTACCTAACCTCGTTCATTGTCCCGAACAATAGTTTTAAATTGAATTTTATGCTGGATTGGAATTTTATGTTCAGAAATGAGTTGAGCTTCCGAACGTAACATATAGAATTATTTGTCTGGTGAAATAGGTTCTTAGACAATCAGATACAAGGGAATACGATTAGGTAAAGATGCAAAAGATTTAATCTGCCTGGCAATGTCAAGTCAAGATAAAAAGGCTAAGACTGATCTAACTGATTCTTTATCAATCTATTAGAGCTCAAAAAAGTACATGGATTGGAAACTTTTCATTCAAATTCATTTATGCTTCGACAGTTTCAGACACCATAAAGCAACTCTAGATGGAAGATATGAATTCCGCTATCTAAGTCGCGGTCGTCGATATATACAATTGTCTTGAGCATAAAGACTTTGCACTTCTACTAAGAATTCTTCGAAAACTTTCGTTGTGCTTAAGATATTCTTCCTGATGCTCAAAATCAAAGTGCACTAGTAAAAAACGTCTTTATGAGGATCGAAGTATGCAAAAAGAATTTGTAGTTCCAAACAAACAATTGTAGAATATAATCCAACAAGCAAGAAAAAGTTTTGGTTCAGCAATTACAACAAATATGGGTTCGAGGCTGCTGGAGCGTTAGTATATATGGACCAATCTTTCAGCAAACATAACTGGTGAAAATGATAATTAAAACACTTTTTTACGAGCTTGCGTGTAGTTGGCTCCCCGGCTGCCGACGTTGGGCAAAGCTGGTAATTGCAATCGTTTGTACAAGTTTAAAAATAACTTGTACACATACCGTTTTTTTACTTGCGATATATAGATACTATATGACAAGCTATGGATTCGTCAAAAAAATCGAACTCGAGATTTTGATCAAAATTGACATTACGATGACAGCGAAGTAGAAAAAAGTGGGTCTCGCAAATATGTACGTCTCGGGCTTTCGGCTGCAGCCTAAACGGGTCGGTCGATTTTCTTCAAAGTTGGTACCTAGCTTTTTTTTCCCCCAACCGTTTTTTTTCATTTTTTTTAAGACTAAAAATAATGGTACTTCCGTACAATTTTTTTTAGCAAAAAATGAAAATCTTATTTTTCTCAAAAACTTGCTAACAACTTTAAAATAAAAACTCAGTAATTTTTTTTTACAAAAATGCAACCATTTTATAAAAAATAAATTCCGAAAACTGGTTAAAAATGGTACCTCCCATAGAATTATTTTTTTGATTTTCGATTTTCTCAAAAACCGTTCAACTGATATTGATAAATTTTTTTTTACAGAATGTCTGAAAAAGTTTTAAATGTTTTGTATATGTACCAAAATTTGCAAAAAAATTTTTTTTGAATTTTTAAAAAAAGTTTCAAATTTTTTATTTGAGAACTTAATAATTCGAAAACGAATCGGTCAATTTTTGTTAAACTTGGCACCTAGTAGTTTTTTAACATTATCTAACAGATTTTAAATGAAAATTATTCTTATAACTAAAAATTACGGTACCTCCCATACAAATGTTTCAAAACCGGTATTAAAAATCTCATTTTTCTCAAAAACGGCTCCTATGATTTTGATTTGATAAACAAAGGCTAAAAAATTGAGTACACATTTTTTTTATAAATTTTTTTCAAAATTGTATGTATAAAAAATTAATTTTTTTAAAAAAACCTCTCCAACGATTTTCAATTTTTTTTTTCTCATAAATTGGGATTTCCTTAAGAAATCGGATGATATATATCGCATTGGTGTCAAAACAATTTCAGATGTTGTTTCATCAATTTATGTTCAATTACATATTTTTTTTTTACAATTTTTCAGTCTAAGTGTAAAAACTAAAAAAAAGGCAAACGTGTACAAACGATTATCCATCGAATTGCATTTCAAGATTTTTTAAATTAATACGTTAAAATATTTTGTGGGGCTAACTACATGCTATTTTATTTAAATTGCGATGTGTGTACAAATTATTTTAAAGCTTGTACGAACGATGTACAAACGATTGCAATTAATAGCTTTGCCCAGTTCGAAAGTCGGGGGCAAACTACACGCAAGATTTTTACGAATGTTTTTTTTTAATACAAATTCTATACACAGCTTAAGCTCAAGTCACTGGTTAGCTTAAGCTTGTCTTTAATTCACAACCTAGTAAGTCACTTATAAGTGAATTATGAGTATTTATGAATTGGTTAATTTTGTAATTTAAAAACAAGATTTAAAAACTAAAAATATATTGCAAATCTAATACTTACTTATAGGGTAACAAAAGATTTCAAGTACTTATTTAAGAAAACAGACAAACTTCTCGAATTTTATTAAAAGTACATATTAATTAAACAATTTACGGTTCACAAAATTGAAAAAAAAAATTAAAAAATAAATTCATACAAAAATACATTGGTACGTTAACTCCCAACGTAAATAATGTAAGAAACTTTATCCTTAAAAAAATTACAAACTGTAGCTTAATTTCAAATGTTGTTTTTAAAATTTGTATTACTAAGAATTTGTATTGATTTACATATCTTTCGAATTTAATTAAATATTATAATATTATTTTATTATAACTTAAAATTGGCATAAAAAAAGAAGAATTTTCATGTACATCACCTAAGTTCATAATTAATATTTAAACATAATTTGTATGTATGTACATATGTATGAATATACTAATGTATTTAACAAAAAATAATAAACAAAAACAAAGTAAACTTAAAATTAATTTATTTCTTGTTAGAATTTGCTTTACAAACTACCCTCATTTCGAAATTGTTTTTATTAATTTTATTATTCTTTGGAAAATCGAGCATAGTTACATGTGAAAAAAAATCTTTCTACGGGTGCAGAAGACGACAAGGCCTTGTTATATTCTATAAATAAAGACCTTAACAAAGGAAATTCCATTTCTGCCTGAACGTCAACAAAGTTGGAAAAACATAACCATATAATGGCAATTTTTCTCCCCTTGCAAAATCTATTCCCTTAGCCAGTGGGTTTAACCAACTAAAGTAATCGGGTGTGTTGTCAAAATCGCTTTCATACAAAAAAAATAGAAATTTTATTACTTATTGTAATAAGCTCACAGGCAAGCAATTTTTCTTTGAGCTGGAATATCTGTTGCAAGTTTGCAAGCAATCAAACAAACTATTCCAGCGCGTAAATGCCGGTGTTTTTATAAGCAAGACCTTACAAATATTTGCAATTGTTCTCTTATTTTTGAAGAGGCCAAACACTTCCACGCATTTTTTGATTATATGGGAGTGTATGGGCTTAAACGCTGCTATTTCATGTATGGCCTTGTGTGCTTTGCTATACTTGCCATTAAATTGGGGATGTGACTGGCGCATCGCAAATGATATGATAGGTGTAGCCTATCTCTCTCGAAAAATTGTTACCATTATCTGAAACTGTTGCTGTTATTTTTTCAATACTCAATCCAAAATATTGATGCATTTCCACATGTTTACTAGCAACGTAGTTTAAGTAATGGTGCGTTCCATAAATTCGCTTTCAGGCTAGAGCCGCCGACTTTCTGGTGAATTCTAGTTCACTAAGCTGAAAATATTGCGGGGCGCAGTATTTGACCATGATTAATATACAAAAAATTTATTGCAACCATCAATTTTTACCCAATGTGCTGTAATTCCTAAAAATCTTTTTCCCGCACTTGTCCATACGTCAACTGTTATGCAGACATATTTAGCTTCTATTAAAGCTTTCATAAAACTCGGTTAATTTTTTTGCAGCAGTGTACCGAGTCAAATGCTGAAGTGGTTGGTCTCCATGTTTTATATCAAAATCTTAAAGAAAGCGAGAGAAAGTTTTTGAAAGTTTAAATAATTTATAGCCTAGAAACCAGCCTAATTTTTTAAGATTCCATAAGTGTTAAAATTATTAATGGTGTATAAACTTTTGACAAATGAAATCTCCATTACATTTGACAATGAAAATCAAAACTGGGTCCCATATTTTGAATCATGTTCGAAACGCTGAATCTTTTACGACGCGCATCGATAGTTGATTTTTCAATAGAAAACCTAAAATGTTTTCTTCAAACAGACTTTGAGAAAATTTACATGTTACTCGTCGAATGATGCAGCTTGATTCTTCTAATTTCAAAATTTTCTGTGACTTGTGTAATTGATACTCATCAAACTTATCTTGGCGTTTTTTCTGTACATACTTACATAAATTAATATAAGTTAGGTACGTATTCCACATTTTTGAAAGTTAAATCAAATCGCAATAATGAAAGTTTCTGTTTGGTTTGTTTTGTTTGCATTTTTTGTAATTTGTATTTTCTTCACTTCACTCAGAAATTTGGCATGGAATGGCGATGGCAAGTCATTTAACAATTGAATCGAAATACAAGTAAAATCAATTATTAAATTCAAATCACACTTCACAGTTCAATTCAAAGAAGAAAGGAACAACAAAAGAATATGAATCACAATAAACGAAGACAACAACAAAGAAATAAAAATCACAACAAAAGTGAACCGAAATAATTCCAATCGACTGCGTTTACATACGGCCGTGAAACAAACTAACTTTTTCATGAAACTACCAATCTTAGGCCCCGTTTAGATTGTGACTTTCACTAGGTACGCATGACGATGATTTTGTGGATGAAAGCGGTGAGCAGTGATGACACATAAAAACAAAAAAAGTACCTTCAGCATAGACAAAAATCCCTACGTTTTCCCTACGCCCACAAAATCCATAAAATAAATAAACTAAAAAAAAATTATATGTTATATTATACATATACATACAACATTCGAAAAAGTGTCTAGTTCAGAAATAGTCGATTAATTGCCGTAAATGTGTCGTGAAAACGAAAAAAATTGCCGCTCTATTGTGTTTGTCAATGTCAATTTCTGGGCTAGTCAAAAGTTAATTATTCTATAGTTGTCATGTTGACTTTATACTGCTGTTATGAGTTACTGTGTTACTTCGAGTCTGACATAAGAATGAAAAAAGGTGCAGACAGATAATTAAGGGTTTGTGGTAAGCTGGTTGGGAAGAAAAATATTGTGGAATAAAACTTCTGCAGGGTGCGTGGTAGGATTTTAAAAAGAAAAATTATTTCAGTAATAAAATTCTAAAAGTCCCTACGCTTTCATAGAAAATTCTAATATTTCAAAAATTCGTCCTTTTTTCCCTACGGTGCAGTTTTCAAACTGAAAATCCCTACATGTAGGGATTTTTCCCTACGTGTGACATCACTGGCGGTGAGGAGCTCTGTTCTCTTCACCGATACAATTTTTAACTGAGACTTGAGAAAATTTTGTACTATAATTGATAGAAATTAATTATTTATTTTGGAACAGTTAAAACTAAATACTGCAAAGTTAAAATTGAATGGGATTTTTTTTCTAGAAATTTACTCTCGAAGAGTTTTTGGATTTTCTTTTTCTGCTAGGCTATAGACAGCTAGAGCGAGTTCGAACATCGAACAGATCTAATTATTATATTTATAAGAAGAGGACAGAAAAAGAAAAAAACAAAAGCCAAAAACTAAGGAAGCCATGGAAGCTTTAAATCCGAAACGGTAAAAGAACTAAACTGAAAGTCTAATGAAACTCAGAAAAACTCTACAAACTGATTGATGATTCTAATACTTTGTAGCTAACTGGACGTATAATTTAATTCCATTTTCCAATTTTTTTAATTTAATTTGTATATTAATTGTGTTGCTAACCATTTTAAAATGTAAGTACTTGATTGAACTTCGACAAAAAAGTAACAAATTTTAATTTTATATTGAATTGTATGGAAATATCTTTACTTTATATTTTATTAACACTTTAATAATCAGGTATGTATTTTTATTTTGCATTATATTGTGATTTAGTTTTGATTTTTAAATATTTTAGTTATCAGCTTTAGTTTTTTTTTTTAAACAAAAAGATGCCGATTTTCAACAGTAGAAAAATAAATTTTTTATGGAATTTTTTCCAATTGAATTCGACGATAGTTTCACTCTTTGCAATATCTGCAAGGAAAAATTATCGTATAAGACGAGTTCTTCAAATTTAAAAAGACATATGCTTAGCAAGCATCCAGCAGTGTCAATTATAACAGCTAATGGACATGAAAATGAGCGTCCTTCAGCGTAAGTAATTAACATTTCATAAATTTAATTATTTTAATACATATATGTATAGCAGTGCCAATCGGATTTACTTCTTAAGACAACCTGCCGACTTATAAATTGACATTTTTCATTGTCTTTATTGTCTTATTTGTATTCACTTGCTCACTCTTTATCGGAGCGAAACTAAAGCAAATATTTTAAATATAACTGTATTAAAAATTAAAGGATAATATCATTGAATAATAATATGTTAGAAATCATCTTAGCATGAGATACAGTTTCCTTAACATTTTGTTGTTCATTTTAGTGAACATAATTTTCAACCCAACAGAAAAAGCTAAATATATAGCTACAGTAATACTCGCTTAAGAGAAACCCCCGCTTATCTGAAACACTTTTTTCATCCCTGAGTATTTGTCCACCGAAACTTGCTTAAGTGAAAAACCCGGATACTTAAAACATATTTTCCGTTTAATTTTATATTTTTCATTGAAAAAACTCTCTTAAGTGAAAAAAAATTGAACCGAATTGATCAAAAAATTACATGAATGCTTTCATTTATTTTTATTTATCACCTCCACCAAATTTTCACCACGAAAATGCCATTTGAATTTTGATGTCACAACCGTTTTTGGAATTTTTAAATCCGCTTAAGTGAATTTGTTTTTTCACTTAAGCGGGGCTCGTTAAACTCGCTTTAGTTAAAGAAAGACTGTTACATTTTGCCGTTTCTTTTAAGCGGGTTTTACTGTATTCGTATTTGCGACTTAAGAGAATTCAATCAAAATTAATTGAATATTAAATTGATATTCATATATTAATTTACTTATGACTTACAGAATTCACAAGCGCAAAATGTTCTCCCTAATTGTTTTGAGTGGAATAACAAAGTTTAGATTGGATTAGATTTTATTGTAGCCAAATTTTTATAATATTCTTACACACACGCAAGTGACAAATGAATTCAAAATAAAGACTCCATTTCCAAGGATCTAATAAAGACCGAAAAAGATGGGTTAAAAAAATTTATATGTACATATGTAGCTAATTTCGTGTAAATTTGGTGGACTCATTTCAGAATGTGAATTTGAATTGGAAATGACGACAGCCTTGTTTCATTATGTACGCGTCTTGGTCGGAGTTATCTTTTAATCCGTAATACAAAATCAACATTGGATCTAGGTTTCTATTGGTTTTTTATTTATTGAACCAGCACTTAGTTTTTACTCTGGATTTACAGTTTTGTAAATGGTAAAAAAAAGAAAAAGACAGTATCTAAATAAAAAATAAACAAACATAAGGAGAAAAAGAGATAAGCATACAACACTGATTTCATTAGAATCCGAATCGTTTTATTTCTACGAAAACAATAATAACAACGTTTTGTTTCCATTGTTGTTATTATCGTTTTCGTCTTCGCCGCGGCAGATTTGCTTTGGTGTGGGGGATCCTTAAAACGTAGTTAAACAAATTCTACTTATTTATTATTTTGTTTTAAACAATTTTTTTTAATTAGTTAATACAAATTTAATATGTAATTGAATTTCTAATCTAAATATATGTATATTAAAACCTTGCTACCATGACTTCCCAACATTCCAACACTACTTCAATGGTAAAATAAATAAAAAAACATTTTGAAATTTTGTTTTACCTTCCCATGTTATTATTTTGTAACGAATGTTAAGATTTAAAATACAATTCTTTACAGGATGCTCAGAAAGAACCTACCATCAGCAGTAGCACTGTAGTGTCAAATATTGTGATAGAAAACAATAGTCGTGTTTTTTTTGGGAAAGCTATTCACAGTACAGTAGGATTTTACACAAGTTAAAAATACAACATCCACAGTAGAATTAATGCAAATAAAAGCAGAAGTAGTAATGGGTAGGCTACTGCGGACCGGTTTTTTGAGAATATCTACTTTACTATATATAAAATCCCAAAAAAAAACACGGCTAATGATGTACTTGTACATGGTTTCAAGAACATTTCCTGCTTTTGTACCAACAACATCTGGTACTGTAACAATTAATGTACCCGCCGCAAATGTATCCACCCCAAATGTTATACCAGTATGTTCTCTTGCTCGGCAACATCAAACACAAATGTCTACATTGATACCAAGACGCGTAACCCCTAATACATAAATAAAATCATCGACAAAAAGTTGCTCCGACTTTTTACGGGTGCTTTTCAACCATTTCGTATTGTCGAAGAAATTGCGTTTAGAGAATTCGTTACAGTTCTAAATCCATCTTATGAGCTACCGAGCAGCCATATGATTTCTAGGACACATATACCTGCACATTACGAAGAGTGCGTCAATGAAACACAGGAGGAACAAAAGTGCTAAGAAAGTTTGCGTGACCACAGATTGCTGAACATCGTGTAGTATGGAGAGTTATATGGCAGTCGCGGTGCATTTCTTAAATGAAAAATTTGAAATGATCTCTGTGTCAACTTGCCTATAAATAATACTTCATAAAATCTTGTAATATAAATGGAGAGAGTTCTTGACAACTGGGACGTAAAGAACAAACTTTTACTTGTATTTTCCGACAACCAACGCCAACAACATCAAGTACTCAACGTTTTAAAGTGGAAATATTTGGGACGCTTTGCCCATACACTTAACTTAGTTGAAAATGATGGGTTGAAGGACGCAGAGGCTGCAAGAATTATAGTTAAGGTTAAAACTATTGTTGGTCATTTCAACAGAAGTGCATTCGCAACTGCAAAACTTCGGGTGTACCAGCTTATTCAAGGGATAACCAATCCATTAAAGCTATTGCAGGACGTGCCCATGCGTTGGAATTTGACCCTGTACATGTTAGAAAGGTTTTTTTTTTTGGAAGAAGCCGTGAAATCCACAATAGCTTTAATGGACATGGCAACGACATTCTATCTGTCAGTTGACGAGTGGTCAGTTGTTCGGCAGCTTTGCCAAATTTTAAGGCCCATGGAGAAAACCACGATAACAGGATATCCGGCGGCAGCGAGGACAATCGACGAAGATGATTTTTGGGCTGAATTCGACAGGGAAGCTGCTGGATATCGACCAGTGGGAACATCGCGAAGCAAGGCGATAGCAGAAGTGAACCGGTACGTAGAACTCGATATGCCATATAGGACAGACGACCCACTAAAGTGGTGGCAAGAGAATAGCTACATGGTCCCACCAACGACAGCTATTTCCTACTTTCTTCTTTTAAGCACGCCTAATATAACGTTTTTTAAATAAGTGAAATACGTTTTCTAATTTTGAGGATATTCTTTTGTAAATAGTTTTTGTGTTGTAGTAAGTTTTCAATAATAATTTAAGTACCTACTTATTTGTACTACTTAAAATTTTATATTATAGATATTAATTCATTATCATTATAAATCAATAATTTAATGTATAACTTTAAATATTAAAAAGTAAATTTAAATATGAATTTTAATGTAATGATGTATATAATTTATGTTTTTAAAAAATTGATTTTTATTATTTATTTTTTTTTCACACTTAGGTACCTACTATACAATTATATTTTGTTAAATATTTTTTTTTTAATTTCCTCCATATATATAATATAGTATGCAAGAAAAGTCATTTTCACTTATTTATATGTGCAATTCTTTGTTTAACAATACTGAATTTTTAAATGATTAAAATTACCACTGATAAAAATTCCTCGCAAAACACAAATTGTTGAAGTTATTTATAAATGTTAATTTTACTTTACATGTTTAGAACTTAGTTTTTATATTTTAATTAAGTTTGTTTATGTTTATATATCAGAAGATTGTTTTCTAAAATTTTATTATTCGTATCTAATCTTTTCAATTGTTCATTCATTACATAAATAAAGAATTTCTTTTCAATTAAACATTTTTATTGTATTCAATCCATAAAAAACAATACAAATAAGTACTAAAATCTTCAATATTTTTTTCCGGCTCTTTTTTTCTTCATATAAATAGAAATGTCAAAAGTGCTGCATGTGAAAAGTTAAAAGTTCGCGAGCCAATGCGGCTCCGACTGCCGCTCCGCCTGCAGTTGCGTTCCATTCTGCTCGTAGCATTGATTTTGTGTGTATTTAATATTTTGACAGGTGTTCCAGCTCCGACTCCCGTTGGGGCTCCGTTGCAATGTGTTCAGCCAGTCACTTTATTGAGCTTTTTAAATGGGTAAGTAGCATGAAAATTAATATCGGAAAAGTAAAGTAGTAATAAAATTAGTAATTACATATAAAATTAAAAATTCTTGTTGTGTTTAAGAAAACATATTTCAAACGGAACCAAAAACATTTGAGGACTTTATTCTTTGTTCGTTGCCCAAAAGTGGACATTTCTACCAATTTTAGTGCAGATATTCCTGTCTTGAGAACAGAACGGATCTAATAATATTTTGAATTTACCAATCACAATCACAGGTTAAACTCACAGTGAATTGTAAATCACAATCACAAGTTTACCTCTGATTGAAAAATCATGACTTAGCTCATCTTTCGATTGAATGTGAAATCATTAAAGTGGCGTATTTGAAATAGTAAAATAATAATTAAAAAGCTCAGTTGCACGTCCTTTTTTTATTTAAATCTGCATACCTTTATTAAGGTGCCGACTGATAGAATCTGTCGTCTCCGTTGCGGCAACGAATCCGTTGAAGTTGACGGATGAAACGGATAATGCTGACCCAATGAATCCGTTGCGTTATTTTGACATCTTTAATTCGTACGAATTTATAAACAAAGTTTTCGGAAAACACAAATTTCAAATTAATAGACTTACTACGTATTTATTTGTTTTTTGTCATAATTAAATTCGCAGATACCATTACATATTTTCTTTTGAAAGTAAACTGATTACAAGTAAACCAGGGCGAACAAACAGGCTCGTAAAACAGACCACAATAGAACACCCAACGAATTCCAGAATTCCGGCGCATGCGTCGTCTATGGGTCACTTCTCATAAGAACGTGTGTATTTTATCTAGTTGTCAGTTGTTAACGTCGAAGCACCGGAAGCGACGAATTCTATGGGTCGCCCCCTTTACCTATGTATGTATAATTTTAAGAGATGTAAAAAATGAATTCAGCTGAAGACAATAAAATCACAACAATATTTTAACAATTAAAAAAATGAAACATAAGTTACTTTTGGGTTGGGGTCATTATTCTGTAAGTGTCAAAAATCAGTTTCCAAAATTCTGTATTTCAAAATTCTGTAATTTAAAATTCTGTAAATCTAAAATTCTGTATTTCAAAATTCTGGAAATCTAAAAATTCAGTTTTTCAAAATTCTGTAAAACTATTAAGGCTCTCCCAAACCAACGCGAAATATTCGCCGACGACAGATTTTTGTTGTTGTTTAGCGTTGTTTATTTGTCATATTTTGTGTTATTGTGAATGATTCGCTACGATTTCACGTTGGTTTGGGAGAGCCTTTATGTTTATTCTGTATTTCAAAATTCTGTATACCAAAATTTTTTATTTCAAAATTTCTGTAAATAAAAGAAAAAGCGTTCGCACTTTTTTTCATTATCAAAACAATTTTACAGAATTCTGGATTTACAGAATAATGAAATACAGAATTATGATCATACAGAATTTTCAATCCATTTCCAGAATTTTGTAATACAGAATAACGACCCGTTCCCGTTACTTTTCTATGTAATCGGCTTGTTTCCATGTCTCCTGGAAGACACTTTTAGTTTTGTTAAAACAACATAATTCAATGACATAATTTAATTAAAAATCTGCTGATAAAAAGTAAAGAATTTATATAAGAAGATTTTTTTAATAACATACGTACTATACTGAAATACATTCGCAAAGTAGAAGACTTAGCACTTTTTCAATTATTGATTCAAAATAGCTTTCAACGGCATTTAGTCCACAAAAATTAGCGTTTCGTCCCGCCGATCTCATTTCGACTCATCAGTTGACTATTGACTATTGAATTGTCAATACCCAATTTTTGTTAAGTTTTTCATCTAACATGGTAAAGATTTCTTGACGAATATCTAGAATTCCTAATCATTTAAGTTGGACAAAGGCCCCAACCATGCAAGACTTTCATAATTCATAATTGCATATGAAAAGTTAAGATCCAAAATTCTCTTGTGCTCTCATTTTTTGCTCAACTGCCCAATTTCAATTTGGGTTGCGGGTTTGACAATAGGCGTACACGTTTGTCCGTTTTTTATTGCCTAATTTAATGTGGACAAAGGCATACAAAATGCAGCCTATGACGAAAGTTTTCCTTTTATAGCTAGCAGAAATTTTAATACCTTGGTCCAAATTAAATCTCTCTCTAAAGTTTATTTTTCCAACAATGAAAATAAATTGTTCTTGGAAATAATAGGGAATTGTTTTTCAAAAATTATTTGGGAGATTTAAAATCTACCCTCCTACTGAAAAAATAATTTGTGCCTTCTTTTGTTTATTGACGGAACAATTATTATTGTATAAATCTCTCACGACTTACATATAGATACAAAAGAAAATCAGACAGAAGGCAAAAAATGGTTCACTTTTTTTTGTACAAGCTTTTTCTTCTTCAAAGGCGATTTTTGAATTCAAATTCCATTAAATTTTCTTTCACAAGATTTTAATTAGTCAATTTCATGATTTTCCCTAAGTTTTCCCCCGATTTTTGTTTCAATAGAAAATTCATGGATATACAAAAAAAAAATCGAGAGGCTGAAATTATGGTCATTAGACAAAACTAATTTAACAACCACCAAGTAGCAGTAATCGCGCTTTCAACGAAAATACCATATTCGAATGGAGGATGGAAAATGGCGATGGCATCGACCGACTACATCTCTGAATAAAGCCAAACAATGTGGAAAAAGCTTTGTCCTTTCTTGTTATCAACAAATTGAAATCGGCACCTTTTTTGAAATATATATAGGCATATAACATCTGCGAAGAAAGGGAATTTGCCATACTCTTTACAATTCATGTCAAAGTCCTTTTCAACTGATAAATATCAAATTGTCGATCTTCAAGGGAAAAAATTAACGGAAGGTTGAAAACTTTAGGTGGTGTTTTAAACTTTATTGACGTAGGTACACAGGGACATTTTATCAAATGAATTGGAAAAATATAGGTAAATATATTATGGCGATAGTTCTAATCTAACTGATGAAGAAGCTCAAAAAAGCTGTTTAGGGTGCTGGTCTGTGTTGTTAAAAAGATTTTAATACAACTTAGTTTCAGTTTTTAATTGTCAAAAATTTTTTTTTTATTTTTTGAGCAAATTGGCTTATTTTTGAGTTATTTAGGACCGGTCTGGTTTTATTACAATTTTAAATAAAATAAATAAATTGGGTATAAAGCCAGGGCCCATTAAGTGACTCACAACGCTCAACCATTCCTGTGTGCGCGTTTTTGGAAGGAATGGACGGAACCTACAATTTTTTGCAAATCAGAACGGCTAAAGCGAGAGGCACTTTTTCATGACAAGAGATACTCTTGGAGGATTTGTCAATTCTTGGCAAGAGGCAGTGAACCATGAAAAACATTTCTGTTATTTCATTTTTTTAGGCGGCATAGGCTGGGAATCGACCCTAGGCGTAACAGTCCAACGCACTAACCATTACTCCACAAGCTATTAGAATTTTGCAAGATGGTAATTTGAGGGGCTCGGCGTTAAGGTCGCTCTCCACCTAAGGGGGAGTCTTCCTCTGCTGTGCATACAATCAGAAGTAGATTCGAAGACTCGTCGGGCTGGTGTGTGTCGGTGTTCTTTCTCCCAGCCCTCTTAGCCCCTGTGTTTTTTTCTGCTTTTTGACTAGGTTGACGTCACTGAAAAAACCGAACAGCTCGTTATAGAACCTTCTCCTCCACACACCTCCTTCAATTTAAAGCCATCCCAAGTTGGTGGGCCTCGTTCGTGGCTTGGTCAAACTTGGGGTTTCGTTGTTGTTGCCTAGTAAAACCCAGCACATCAGTAGCGACCCTTTCGATGGTATGTTGGAAGTGTTTCCAATGGTCTTCTGTACTTGATGCAGAGAAAGAGAGACGTGGTCAGAAAAAGTGCTGGCGGTCTCTTCCGATTTTAACTTTGCGACCTCAAATCTTTTCACACGGAGACACTATTGTTAAATACAAAACACAACATAATTTTATATTAACTTTATTTCCTAAAAGATTACCAGTTATTTAATTTTTTTTATTGTGACCAGTTTTTGTCACTAAAATAGTCCAATGTTCCAGGTCGCCACCGTCTTGCCAATGTTAAAGCTCTATTGTAATATACCGAGGAAAAAATTTCGATAGAAATAGCATCGCCAACGGATCATCAGTCCTACAGACCTACGAAAAAAAAGTAAAAAAACAATACGGATAGTTATCTGTAATAAAGATATGTAAAATAATCGTATTTGGGCAGCAAATTATTTTGCCATTGCTTCTTTAAAAAATAGAAAAAAAAAGTCATCATGAATAACGTGTCTGTCTCTCAACCATACCGTAGTCCGTGTAGCCTATATGCCTGTAGGCTATTGGCCCGAGACTGTAGCACGCAATAAAACAGTTGCCTTTTATCAGTTTGTTGGATTTTATACAAACTCCCAAGCCTAGAGCGTGTCATTAATTTTCACCACAATTACAATAGGGCTTGCTGGTTTGTAGGATTTTTTTTTCTTTTCAGTCTTTTGTCTTGGCAATGAATATTGGCAAAAAACAAACAATTTATCTTGTAATTTTAAAAGAGTGGGTGAATAATTAATTAAATAAAATTTGAATTGAATGAATTTTTTAAGGGATTTTATTTTTGAAGAAACAAACACTGCTCAAAATATAATATTAATCTTTGTTGGAATTCTGAAATTGATAAACAATTAATTTGAAAATTTTTGTATGGACAATATAGATAAATAATTTCGGATTTACCTACTTAGACAAACCTATTTATATAATATTTATATAAGTCAGTAATTTTGAACCTTTGTACCTAAATACATATTATATTACCTATATTTTCTAAAAAAGTGCCGAATAGAACAAAAGGACGTGGCGAGGAGCTACAGTGTGGAGGGCCCTGGTGTTTTTTTTTTAGGGCACTATTTGTTTATTTATTTATTTATTTATTAACTAACGTCTATAAGTTACAAAACTTTCTTAGACTACAAAATACTTAAAATAAAAGTACTTAAATATATAATATACAAAAAATGAGATAATATATCATTCATTAATGGCATCAAGAATACTATACTTAAAGCTATTTCTATTTAAATCAAGATCGATCATATATGCATAACGATTGAAATTAATAAAAGCATTCGTTATAGGTTCATTACGACCATAATTTGTTGAATGACGAGTAATAAAGAAAAATTCATCAGATCTAGGTCTGAGAGTTCTTGAAGGAGCATAGATACCAAACAAGGCTAAAAGTGGAGCACAGTCGGTATGTCCCGTTATGACATCTCTAGCAAAAGCAATACAAAAATAAGTTCTTCTACATGAAAGAGGCTTTAAGCCAATCAATGCACACCTACTATTATAAGATGGTAGGGAATCAGACCAATTCAGTTTTCGAAGCGCATATTTCGTAAATCTTTTTTGAATTCTTTCAATACGGTGCATATCTTTATTAAATAAAGGGCACCATACAACACAACAATATTCCAGAATCGGACGAACTAAAGAAATAAATAGAACCTTAAGAGTATAAGGATCTCTAAATTCAGAAGAGTTCCTAAAAACAAATCCCCACATGGAATTAGCTCGAGAAATAATATAATCAAAATGCATATTAAAAGCTAAATGTGAATCAAAAATGACTCCCAAATCCTTTTGACTTACAACTCTTTGAAGTTGTACATTTTCCACTTTATAATCAAATATTATAGGCAATGATGATCTTGAAAAGGACATGATTGTGCATTTGTTTTTATTCAAATGTAAACAGTTCTTACAACACCAATCATTCAAATTATCAACGTCTTTCTGCAAGTTAAAACTGTCAGCAACAGTCTTAATTGACTTGAAAATTTTAACGTCGTCTGCAAACAAAAGACAATTAGCAAAATTTAATACTGAGGGAAGATCATTAATGAAGAGGACAAACAACAGAGGTCCTAAGTGGCTACCTTGCGGTACACCAGAATAGTTGAATATTTTGAACGATTTTTCAGAACCAATTTTTACAAACTGGGAACGATTAACTAAGTAGCTGCTTATCCATTTAAGAAGAGAAGAATGAAATGCCAACAATTCTAGTTTTTTTATAAGTATACGATGACTCACGCGATCAAAAGCTTTAGAAAAATCAACAAAAACAACGTCAGTTTGATATTTGTTTTCCATGTTATACAAACAGAAATGTGAAAAAAGACAAAGATTTGTCATAGTTGATCGTCCCTGGACAAAACCATGCTGGTTTTCCGATATATGATTTCTCACAGATCCGTAAATTTTTTTCTTCACTATAGACTCAAAAACCTTAGGAATTAATTGCAGTTTAGAAATAGGTCTGTAATTTTCAACAGTTTGCTTAGGACCAGATTTGTAAATAGGAGTGATATATGAATATTTCCAAACATCGATAAACTCACCACTGGCAAGTGAACGGTTGAATATAATGGCTAGTGGCTTAGTCAAGTTATATGCACATTCTTTAAGGAATACTACAGGAATGTTATCCGGACCGATGCTTAAATCATTTTTAAGGCAAGAAAGTTCTTCAAGAATATCTTCTTCAGATATGAGCATGGATCCAATATCCGTTATTTGAGAGATGGTTGGTGAGTAATTCAAATCCGAATCAACAGTTTTAAAGTTTGATTGGAAAAATGTTGCAAACATGTTACAAATTTCAGATAGATCATTACTTACTTTCCCACAATACTTCATATTGGGAGGAATCCCCACAGATTTTCTTTTCACATTATAAAACTGCCAAAAAGCTTTAGAATCATTCTTGATTTTTGATTCAAGAGACCATAAATACTGATTATATAAAAACCTTTTTAGAAAATCATACTCTTTACGCAAACGACAATAATTGCCTCGAAAATTTGAATTAATCTTGCTTTTTTTATAAGATTTAGTTAATGCATTTTTTAATCGTACTAATCCTTTAGAATACCAAATCGGTTTATTAGATCTACCACTCATAGCCTTTTTTGGTACAAACTTCTCAAAAATATCTTCTAATAATTTTATGAAAACTGAATAGCTAGAGGATAAACTATTTGTGCGACCCCCCAGATGAAAAGTCATACAACGGAGGGAATACTGTGCACAGAGTATTTTTTCAAGTCGGGCGAAGCGCGTTATTGCACACATAATTTAAATAATGATAAACTGATATACTTACCTAAATTTATAATTGTAATATAAATTGGAATTTCTCTAGAGTCTAGTTTCATCCGATTCATAAATTATGCTTCAAGCTGAATACAGACAATTGGGCCTATTCGGCAAGATCTTGTATTCTGTTATTCTTTTATTCTGTTATGAATTTCCATATTTAAATTTGTGCTGTCAAAAAATCTTTTATGAATTATACTTTTGGTATTCGGCATGACAAAATCTGTTATGAAATCTGCTACCAAATCTCTTATAACTGTCAACAGTTCGAAATCTCAAAAAATCTTTTATGAATCGCATTTTTGGTATTCAGCTTGCCAAAATCTGTTATTAAATCTGTTATTAATAATAAAAGAATAAAAGACAAATTTTTGTGACTTTTATCATAAAAGATTTTAATAAAAATATAAAGTAATGAATATTTATATTTTATTTCGACTACAAAATGTTCTTTAAAGGAAACAAATGTAAGAAAATAACATTTAAATACCTACATAAATTCATAGATAAATAAGTAATTTAAAATCAAATTTATTTTTCGATGAAAACACAGAACGAGAACACTTTTGTTGGAGCTAAGATGTAAAACGTTCCTTTTGTCTTCCCGATGTGTGATTCTTGCTTTACTTCAATTCATCAGTCTACTTGTCTAATGCTTCATAGATATGCGAACGAACATCGTCCGAGAGTCCGTAACGTCTTTTTAACATTCCGAAGCCAGATCCGAGATGGTTGTGCTCGAATCGGTCAACTGGACATATTTTCCATCTTTCCGAGCGACATACCAAAGCCATTGGAAGGTGTTTATACTCTGACCACTTTAAGTCCTGACGTAGTACTGCATCAACTGCAACCACTGAATATTAGATGCCCATGAAATCTAAATAAGCCCGAACTTTACAACAGAACGGACATGTTTGGAATTGGAAAAGAATCAACTCCAGACCAGATGTATCCTTGGAATTAACATATTGGTTTGTAATTCTTATATTCGCCAAAAATCGATAACTTTGGCTCGTATTAGTTAGAATTCCATATGCGAACTTCTATTTGTCCAATTGCACTGGATCTCGAGGTTTCTCCAATATAAACAAACTATGATAAATAATTACAAATACAAATTAAAAAAATTAATTTCAATTCGCGAACACGAAACAACCACTTCAATTTATGTGTCAGTACTGAATTTTTTTTTAGAACAGCTGATTGAAAACAGATTTTAGTTCTGTTTGCTTGCATATTTCGTTTTCGAAGTTTCATAACAGAATTTTATAAAAGATCAAACTTCTGAATACCAATAATAAAAAATCTTTTATGGTGAAAATCTTTTATGATTCATAGCAGAATAACAGATGTGGCAGAATAGGCCTAAATATGTATTGTAAGATCTGCCAATCCTGACAATATAATCAGATCTGTCGATAAGCTGCCAAGAGGTGACAATACCAAACTGCTTTAAATTTCAAAAAAATTACATTTTTTTTTTCTGCTGCCCCTTTAACTTCTTGGGCAGCGTTAAAAAATAATATGTTGCCAATGTTCTGCAACAACCAAATAAAGATTTGTCAAGAAAAATAAAAAATAAAGAAAATGATCAGTCTTAAGGGCATACTTTTAAATAGGAAAATCTCTCTACGATTAAATCAACGTCGAGTCGATAGTTTTTTAATGTCATTTTCAATGAGAGCCAGGCTATTGAGCTTCCAGACCAGACCTCATCCTAAAAGTGAATTCAGCGGGGCATTTACAGAGGAAATGAAGGACTGTTTCCCTTTCCTGCTGGTCCCCCACAGCTACGACAGTGGTGAATAGTGGATGCCTAGCTTCGTCGCATGCTTTACGATGGGCCATTGTCCAGAACAGGCCGCGGCTCGCGACTATCCTGGCTATGTCTTGCCTGGGTCGGAGATGAAGAAATAAGATTTTTTTCGACAATATTTTTCTCTAAAATTATTTTAGCAGACATGATGGTTTTCGTTTCAATATTATTGATGTGCTGAAATTTTGTACAGCATTGTTAAAAATTGGCAGCCCAGGACTTAAGTCCCTTCAGTCCCTATGGTAAAAATGGCCCTGAAGGCTGAGTTTACAAGATTGGCAGATGTTTTGCCAAAGTAGGTCAATTTGACTGAAAAATTGGTCGATCCGTTCAAATTGTAAGGCAAATTAAGAATTTGAAGAACAACACTAACATATATATATGCCAGTAAGACCTAGGGTCTTATAAATTATAAGCAATGTTAGAAGGAATAGAAGGATAGAATAGATTTTTTGTTGGCACAGTGGATTGAGAAATTAGGTTTTGATTATCTCATTAAATCCTAGGAGTGGCGTTCAGTTGAGGGAATATAGAAAAGAATGCTGCCTAGACTGGGGATCGAACCCACACATCCAGGTTAGCATTCAAGTACTACTTCCACCAGTTAGCAGTCGAGTGCGGGGCCACCCCCGTCCGACCCAGGTGATGAAAAACACGGCGATGGTATAATTTGTGAATTCAGGTATTTGGCTTATTCATCGGGTAAATATTTACGTTGAAAAATGTAACGAAAATTCAATTGTGAAATCATAAGATTTGCGGTAGTTGCTTAGTCGGCACTTAGTTATTCAAGGTGAAAAATGTTAAGAAAATTCAACAGTGAATACTTTATTCGGTTAAGTTTTTTTTCACCTCTTTAGGTTTCTTCGCTGAAAAATGTGAGGAATATTCTTTCGTGCAATTACTTATTCAAATAATAAACCGTTTTCAATATTTCAATGATGCACATTTTTCTTTATTTAATTTAATTAACAAAAAGTAAAAAAGTCTAGGAGAAACCCTGTAACCGATATTTATATTTTCACCGCACGAGCAATAAAATTTAAGTTTCATGGCCGGCTCGTCACCTGACAAATAAAATAAACAAGACGAGAACGTAATTGGCAAAGTAAACTGTCAAAATCTAGGGAGGAAAAACTTGAGGAGAAAATGGAATAGACTCTTACGATCTGGTTTCGGGATGCGTTTGATCTGTCTTGTACGTAATGTTGCAATTTTAAAAATAAGACCATTTTACTAAAGAGTCTTAAAGTTATAAAATTCTTAAGTATAGTATCATGCTTATAGGTTACTTTAACACTATGAATGATTTAATATTGAAAATCAAAATACAAAACAAAAATTACTCTAAATTTGAAGCACTATGCATATTCTATAAATTGTAGTGTTCTCCTTTGTCGGTACGTCAGAGAAGGTGAAACGTCCGTTTTACCATCAATCAAAACCGCAATTAGACCCAAAATGATGTTATGTTAAACATTTCAAGTATTTAAACTTTTCTTACAAATTCAATGCCATTGTCAAAAATTCGTGTTGAATTTTATCAATTTGAGAGTAATATTGTGCAGAAGTTCATTTAAAAATGAAATTGTTTGTCTACTGATGTCCTAAAACTTAAAGAATTTACAGCTTTAAACATTTATATGTATGGAGATGAGACCTTCAATTTTTTATTCCTATAAATAATATGGACTTTAATATTTTATTCAATACTCTTGGTTTTGAGAGTTTACTATCCAAAATATTCAATATCAAATTTTATATAAAAATAAACATGATAATATGAACTCACAAAATTCATGACAACGGTGTAACCTTTCACATTTTTTGTTCTCATTTTTGAATGTAAGCAAAAGATAAGAGGCTTTCTATTATTATAAAATAAAGCTGATTACATCATGTCATGATAACCACAACCATTTGTATAAGTTTTAATATACCTAATATACAAGAGGGTGGTTCTTTTAATTAGAAAAATCAGAGAAGCTCCCTGAATTCAATCAGAAAATATGCAAGAAACAGATACAGATACCCTCTCTACTAAATTTGAAATTCAACCAATTTTTAAGAATACATTTTTAAACTCAAAATTTTGAAAAAAAAATTCTTATTGATTTCCTTATTGAGTACTATTTTAGTATTTGTTAAGACATTTAGAGTTTGACTAAAAAATTTTATAGTTAAAAAGAAAATAAACTAAAAAAAAATAAACAACTAAGTTTAAGCTGAAAGACTCAAAAACTGAACCATTGGTTTCGGGTCTTGACCCCTCACCATGAGCATTTAAACTAAATATTTTTAGATTAATTTATTTATTTATTAAATATTTATTTCTCTTCGTCCTAAATTTGGTCTACGTTTGAGCTACTTATTTCATAGCCATATTTTTAGCGTGAAGTTAGCAGCACCATTTTTAATTTTGAAAACAAAAAATGTGTTGTATTATGCTCAAATTGTTCTGGGATGTGCGGTAAAATTTTTTGAAAATTTCGCAAATAATCAAATTTTGAGGACAAATTTTTTTTCCAAAAAATTGAGTTTTTCTAAAAACTTAAAGTTATGCTGTTTTTTGCTCAAAAAATTATACAATCGAAGAGGCTAAAAAAAATTGCAAATTTGCCACTTTTAGGACCGACCGCAAATGTTGCGAAGGAATTTAGCGTGAAATTAGCACCATCATTTTCGATTTTTCAAAAATAAAGTTGTGCTGTATTGTGCTCAACTTGTGCCGCCATTTTGTACCGTATAAATATTTTTTTTTAAATTTGCAAATTTTAGGGATGAATTTTTTTTGCAAAATTACGATTTTCAAAAACATCATAGTTTTGCCCAAAAAATAAATCGCATATTTACTGCTTTTATAGGACCAAAAATAAATTTTGCGAATAGTGAAGTTAGCACCACCATTTTCGATTGTCAAAAGAAAGAAGTTGTGATGTATTGTTAATTGTGCTCAGCTTGTGCTCAACTTGTGCATGTGTCGTAAATATTTTTTAAATTCTCAAATTAGCAATTTTTTTTTTCAAAATCGAAAATGGCGGTGCTAACTTCACGCACATAAATAATGTATCACAAACCTTCGCAAGTTTTATTTATCTTTAAGTTTTCTATGTGTAGTTGGACTCCCCCCCCAAAAATCCTGAATCCCATAACCAAATCCTGAATCCGCAACTGCATTGACTTAAAATTTGATTTTCGAGATTTCGTCGGACTTGGCTGGAAAACATTTTTAGAAAATATCAAAGCGCCCACCGACTCAAAATCTTTTTAAATCGTTGCCCTAAAATTTGGTTGCGAACTTTTAATGGTCAAAATAGTCAGATTTCTATCAGATTTGGCTGAAAAACATTTTTAGGAAAATATCAAAGCACAAAAATTAAAATGCTTTTGGAACAATGCGATCCTTTTTTTTAAATTGGAACATTTATACATTTGGAATCACTTTCATATGAAAGTATTTAGTATACCTAGGTACATTCAAGCACAATTTTAAAATATTTCAATCATAAATTTGACTAAATTCCTGTCTCTTTTGACAAGGTTTTATATTTTTTCAAAACTTAAAAATTTGTAGTCACACTAAAAATCTGATGAAAATGTCTTTTAATTTTTGAGAAAATTAAAAAACAATTTTTTAAAAAACTATTAAAACAAAATTATTTAAAAAGAAAATCAAAAAATAGATTTATGACTGTAAAAAAAGTTATAGAAAGACATTGTAAGTGTTGAGTTATTTTTTTAATTATTTTTTTTTGTTATTGAAGTCAATTTTTTTTAGAAAATTGCACTCCCGGATAAACGGCGAGAAATAAACCTCCCAACCCCAGAAAAAAGAATTATATTGGAGCGAATAAAACACTACCTCGAAGACACACTCGACGCCGAACAAGCAGGATTCCGCACTGGATCGTCCTGTTTGGACCCAATCAACACCTTGTGGATCATCATCGAACAGTGCGTTGAATATCGATCACCACTTCACCTGCTGTTCATCGATTTCGAAAAGTCGTTCGATAGTGTAAATAGAGTATATACATATTTGGCTTGCTTTGCGCAGGAGGGGCATGCCATATAAATTGATTGAATTGATCAAGGCTACATATGGTGGATCCAAAAATTCACGTTCTGCAAAACGGAAGGTTGTCAGGCTGCATACTGTCACCAATACTTGTTCTATTGGTGATAAGTGACGTACTGCATGCAGCTTTGTCGACTGGAAATGGAGGAATTCAGTGGACTCTACCATCATACTTTAAACATCTTGAATACGCGGACGACGCGACGTATGCTTACTCTCTCGTAGAATCATGGATATCCATCAAATGATAACAAGGGTGGAGAGAGAAGCTGAAATCGTGGGCCTTAAGATCAATTCGGCAAAAACTAAGAGGATCAGCCTTGGAACTTCCTCATCAATCCAAATAGATATTTTGGGACAACCAGTAGAGAATATCTTGGAAGTATTGTCTCTATTAGCGGCAGAACTGAACTGGATATAAACAACCGAATCGGAAAACCAAAGGCTGCGTTCGGAATGCTGTCCAAAATATGGAGGAACAACTCTTTTAACTGAAAGACCAAGCTACGACTGTTCTGCTCCAATGTTGAAACCGTGCTGCTTTATGGTTGCACACATCCGTTGTCACAAGAAAGCTGCAAATGTTCGTTAATAGATGTCTTCGAAACATCTTGAGGATTTTCTGGCCCAACCGTGTCTTCAATGATGAACTTCATGCGAGAACTGGTCAGGAACCCATAGACTCTATTATACGAAAACGTAAGTGGCAGTGGATTGGCCATACGCTTTGAAAATGTAACGAGTGCATTGCGAGTCAAGCGATGCAATGGAACCAACTCACACAGTCAGGTAGACAGGTGGGCCGACCTAGAAGTACTTGCGAAGAATATTTGAACAGGAATCAGCACAACTGAGAAAGAGTTGGAGAGAGCTGAGATATATTTCCAGAAATCATACACGATGGCGCATAGGAGTAGTGGAGGCCCTATGCCCTGCAAGATGAACCCCACGGACGTAATAGGTCCGAGGACCTAAGTAAGTACATAATCCAAAAAAAAAACGATTTTTTTTCTTATATCGACCCAATCGGTTTTCTCACTTATTCATCAGTTGACTAGTGACAATCTTCTTAAAAAAAAAATCAAAATATGAACCACCCTTATATACAAGCATCTACAATCTACAAATTTTACATACCTGCCAAAATTCAAGAACAAATAATCTTTGATAAAAAAAAGAAATCAGAAATAATTCAATATAAGAAACATAGGCATCACATAGGCTATTAAAAATCCATTTTTGAGAGCTTATAATATAAATACGACCCAAATAATCACCTAACATAGAATAGGCCTTTTTCAAAGCCCAAAACGAATTACTTTTCTAGTGTTTAACTTGCAAAAGGACACATAGTTTATTGGCTATTAAAACATGGACAAAAAGATAATTCTGTAAAAAGTCTGTTTATAGTTCGTTTCATTCTATCAGTTATAAATACATGTAGACCAAAGAAACTCCTTGCTGCAAAAAAAAAAGGTTTGTCAACCCGATATGGCTTAAAATCATACCTTAAATGCTTTTGAACATTCTGCAAACTCTAATTTCACTTTTGCTACCAAAAAAGTACCTATATGGTACGTAGGTATATATGGAAAACAACAAAAACCTTTTGAGCGAAGGAAGAAAGGCGGTAGGTTAGGTTTATACAAAGGAGAAATAAGCCTTGATATGACAAGGACGAAAAACACTTTTGTGTAACGACAAAGTCGAAAAACCCATTACACGGGTCATAGTTACAAATCTAATTGACATTTTCTGACAACCCAACACTTTTACTTACATGCTCTTTATATTATGGTATATCTATGAGTTGAGTAGGTAGGTATGCCTGTTCCTGTTTTCCTCGTGATATAATTCCTGTTAAAGAATTTTGTTATGCATTTTGGAGCCTGTATACACTTTTTTGATTCCACAAAAAACATAAACCAAAGAAAAGTCAACAAAAAATTTGAAACAATCTAAATCTCTCTATATCGTATACGTTCTGTGTAACCAAAAAAAAAGGTCGCATCACATCGTTTATGAAACATTCAATTTGCCAAAGGGTTTTACAACTCATTTTTGGTTTTAGCTAAATTGTTTCGGAGATACAGTACTATTCGTTTTTCATGTTGTTTTATTTAGGAAATCGCATAAGGACGTGACTTGATAGCCTTCCAATTCCAATAGAATTGTTATGCATGTGGTGAAGAGAAATATTTGTCTGTTGTTCGTTCTCGTTGTGTTTGGCAAAGTGTGTATAATCATTGAGGAAGTTCAAGAGTGTTGTTAAGTAACTCTTATAGTATAAAATAGGAAATTGTTGTTCGTGGTTGTGAATTCGGAATGCTCTTCGAAACTAAATCTTCTTATTCGTGACTTTGTCTTGCTTTTATTACTTTGGATTTAATTACGCCATACACATAAATCATTCGCTATTTGAACAGGATGAAAAGTCTTGTCTTTTGGAAGATTATCATGCAGTAATCTATATGTATTGTGTATGTATTGTATTGTACAGGGTCATTCATTTCGTGTTTTGAAGTTGGTAGCGCCGGCATTTGACACCTGTCAAACTTAGCTGTCATTTGAAGTGTCATGATATTAGTTGAATGCTTGCCATTTACGATAATGGATCGATTAACAATCGAACAACCCGTTAAAATAATTAAAACTTACTACAAATGTGGCTATTCAAACGTAGCCACTTTTCGCGCATATTTCGAACAACATTAATTCGGCGATGAAGCACATTTCTTACTCGGTGGGTATGTAAGCATACAAAATTGCCGCATATGGGGCTCAGAAAACCCCAAGTGATCTAAGAGGTGCCATTGCATCCAGACAAAGTGACTGTTTTGTGTGCTCTATGGTCGACAGGTGTCATTGGTCCGTATTTCTTCGAAGATACCAATTGACAGATCAATTCGGAGTGATATGGTCGAATTATAACCGTTTTTTTTTGGCCGGCTATTGAAGATCATGACGATATGTGGACCCAATCAGTCGGAGTAACATGCCACACAACACAACCAATTATGGCTTTATTGCGTGAGAAGTTTTCTGGTCGCGTAATTTCACGTTCCGGTGACCAAGATCATGCGATTTGACACCGTTAGATTTTGTTCTGTGAGGCTACGCAAAAGACCGTGTTTACGCGAATAATCCCCGAACTATAGACGCATTTAAAACCATTTATGGCCAAGATACCGCCCGAAATGTTCGAAAAAGTGGTTAAAAATTACCTCAAAAGAATCGCATGCTGATAAAATTCCCGAGGCGGGAATTTGAATCATATTAGGTTAGGATAGGTTTATGTGGTTGTCAGCAGAACGGTAGACACACTTAGACCAAGGGGTTGGCCCATTGTGATACCACAGGATTCTAGGAAGAATCATATTGCTTTTCACATTTATTGGCAAAGTCCAAACTTTATAATGAAATAAAATTTTCAACAAAAATGTCTCGCTGTGTGTGTTTTATTTAGCTTTACTTTCTTTTAAAATGAAAAATGAATGACCCTTTACATGTATGGTATTTTTTTGGAAGATGAATTTATCTTGCTGAAAAGATACTGCATAGAAGGATCACAGCTGGTTGCTTAATTTATGCGGAGTTTAAAAGTTAATTTTGGGAAAAGACAAATTTCAAACTACTATAGGAATTTGTTCGATGTTCCCTAACCTATAGTGCACAATATTGGAGAATGTCAGTGGTGCGTTCTTTTTCCATAAAAAAGTTAACTTTAATTGTTGAATTGTCAAAAAAAAAATGTTGAAATGTCATTGTTAAAAGTGTTACACTGCATAATATTTCATTTAGGAACGACCAATATTAAAATTATTGTTGATCTGTCAAACATAATTTGTCGAATGTTATTATACTTTGTAATAGTTTATTAATAGTTTTTTATAATGAATATCTACAAATACAGGAAAATTTGTAATTACATTAAATTTATTGCAACAAATTAAAATTTTTATGTTGATGTTGTAATTAGTTAAAGTTGTGCTGATAAATTACGTATATTAATAACATTTTTTGATTTATTTTAGAATGAGGGCAAAGTAGTTGATCTGGTAGATTGGGGCTCGGATAATGACAGTTCCTCTTCCGATTCTAATGATGAAATCATCTTGATGGCTTTAGCAAGTTCAAAGCCTCCCCGGAGGATAGTGGTGAAAATAAAAAATTATGTGGAATCTGTCGTAGCGTTGCGGCGCGGCGTACGATGACCAGCAATTCGAGCAAAAATTTTGCCTTAGAAGTTAGAAGAGCCTGATATGAGTTAGTTGTGTTAGGGAGCTTTCTCACAATTGGAAAGAAAAAGTCCTTGGGAGAAAGCAAATTGCCATTAACAGGCAATTGCTAGCAGTTTTGTGGCTCTCGGCCACACCTGATTCATATACCTACAGGTAATTCACATTAGATTTGCGTAGTTTTTGTTACTCACTTACAAATTACAGATTAGTTTGTGAGCGTTTCAACTTCCCCAAGAGCAATTTATCTAGATGCTTTGTCAAAGTTGTAAATTGTCTGGACGAAATTGCTCCGGAGTACAAATATAAAGTGGTCATCTGGAGCAGAGCTTGTTCGGAAAAAGTCCGATTTCACCTCCATTTCGCCGTTCAAAAACTTATTAGACATAAGACGTGTTTTTTTCCAAGTCCGAAGGAAATTGTATGAAAAAAATGATTCGGAGCTAAATAATCTACATGTTAAATGCAACAACAACTACTCTCCAATGAGCTTAGCTGAACCCAGATTATTTTCGTGGCTTAACTTAAGCACGGAGAAAAACTGTATTACCCGCGGGAATTACATTCTTGTTATCAATACAGTTTGTATGGAAACTCCATTTTGTTTCTGTAATGGCGTCGCTAGTAACCAAATTCGTTTTTTTCCACCAAATCCCTCTGGACTTGGAAACAAAACACACCTATAGTCCATGGGACTTATGTTCGGATTTAAGCCCATAATCCCAAACAAGAGCATATACCAACAAAGTGTGTGTGTGACTCGAAAATGAGGTACACTGATAGCTATGAGGGGTGGCCAAGCTCAGTGCCGGATATAAGGGTTTTTTTTTTGAAAAAAGCGACCTTCACATCAAAGCCCAAGAAAATACGAGTGAATTTTTCCCAAACGGAGAATTTATTTTGGGCGATAAGGCATATCCATGCTTAAGCTGGTGTATTCCACCGTATATGCGTCGACGGCAGCTGTCGTCATCACAAAACTCATTTAATAAAAAACATGCATCAGCTAGATTCCTCATAGAAAACAGCTTAGCTCTGTTGTTTGTCAGATTTCGGTGACTGCGAGATCTAGACACGATCAGAGCAGACAGATTGGATACCATCAACAATTTTGGCATGTTGCGTGCTCCAAAATGTGTATCTCAATTTTAATGATACAAAAAGGTCGGAGTACATTGCAGAAGGTCACAGCGTTGTTATTAAAAACGACTTCGAGCACGATGCACAAGAAGTAGAGACTGGTTGTATAGATGGCATAACCAAGAGAAACGACTGTGCAGGGAAATAACGTAACCTCTCTTCTTTTGCTGTAACTGTAGAAATCATTTTTTTTATAAAATAAAATATAAATTAAATATATATTTCAATACTTTTTCTTATTATGAAATTAAACTTTTAAATTTGATTATATGGAACAAAAAATTATGTCTCTCATAAGTTAATATTTACATTTTAAAAATGAACACAGCTTTCTTATCACAATCGAAAAGTATAACTCAGACTTTTTTATAATTAGGAAAATAAACTACATAGCAAAAAATAACATTACATATAATAGTAAAATTTACATTTTTAATTAACATTCTTTCGATAAGCTTTTCGAAAAGATTTTTAAATAAAATTCTCGACTCCCGCTCTTCCTCAAACTGCTTTTCAAAAAGCACCTTCTTCTCCTCACTTTGCTATTCTATTATCCTTTTCTTTTCCCCTACCACCTTTCAAACACGTTCCTGTTTAGAGACAATTAAATAAAGAAAAAATAAAATAAAATAAACATCGACAAAACATTAATGGAAAACACTAACCTGCCTCATTAACTGAATTTCTTCAAGTATTGGTAGCTCAGTTGCTCGCTTTCGAGATCTTCTTGGAAGCTCTTGGAGTTCAATTTCCATCTCATTTGCATCATTCGGTGGTTTGATTTCAATTTGTAATGGGTTGAGGTTAGAATTTCTACACAAAGGAGTTACGTTATGGTCCAAAGCAAATATATTTCTTCAAATTCCTCGCAATAATCGAATGTTATGGGGGCTGAACCAGTTACTTTCAGACCATCTTTCTTTTTTGGTATACAACCTTTTTAAGTTTACGAATCTATTTTAGGATTGGATTCCCAAAAGAAAAGAAAGTTTTCTTTTCCCATTTCTTCTGCTACCTTTCCATTTGTTTTAAATAAAATTTCTTTATCTTTGTAACTATCGATTAAAGTTTTCGTTGACGCAGATATCCATCTCAATTTGGGTGACTGCAAATCGTATGAAAAACGTGTTATGAGAAACGCAACTTTAGAAGAAAAGTTAACAAAATTATACAGAAGGTGGACTTTTCTGTTTATCTTTAAATAACACCTTTGAACCAGGAGAAATATCTCACTTGCAAGCGATTGGTTTGTTGCACTCGTCAATGTAGTTAATATGACACAACACCAGAAGCTAATGGCTAAGGTAAGGTAGCATTGTTGTAACAATGTGCTGTGTGGTAGAACACTTTACACATTAACAGAGATCTCATGCTGAAGAAAGTAACTACTAAGAGGCTGCAAAGTCCACTCTTGCTATTTGAAATTGTTCTCAAATGAGGACGTTAATAGAGAAAGAATGAAGTTTTATATAGTGTACTCAAAAGAAGAACACAAATAAATCATTATTGAAAACCAACATGGAAACTAATTTGGGATTCATAGCATTGACAGCTAGAGCTCCATAGGACACTACTCTATGCCACGGGATGATATAGTAAATGAGTTGATTTTTGAATCGTTTAGAGCCAATCTTGCTGTAAAGGTTGCAATCGGTCATTTAGAATTGTGAATATATTTGAAATTGTCAAGTGTAAATACCAATCCCAAATTAAATGCAACTAACTGGAGCTTGAATAGTTTTCTTAAAAATAATGGATACACACAAATTCAATTTGAACACGATGCCACGCATCTGCAGTCGAAGCTGGAGCCAAAGTTGAAATAAAAAAACAGTCAACTGTGATTGTAAAACAATTTTTGGCTCTGAGTGCTTATTTGTTTCAAGAAAAAAATCAGAAATTAAAAGAAAACATGTCGACAATGACAAATGTGGATACCTAAGATCACTTACATATGTACCTACATCTTATATAATAATAAAGTATGATAAAACATATATTTCAATAAAAATTAATTAAGTAAAAAAAAACAAGAATGTGGTAACCTTTTTTTAATAAATTTTATTCCAAAAAGATATTCATGTCGATTATGGAATCCGCAATAGTGGATCCGCAGTGATTCCCAGTGCAGTCGTCTCTTTTTTTCTTAATCCATTTGTCGTGAAAAGAAAAGAGAACACTGTACTGAAAATCACTACGGACCCAGTATTGCGTACTCCATAATCGACATGATTATCAAATAAATATTATCAAAAAAAAATTATTTTAATTAAAACAAAGCGTAAGAATATGTTGAAGTGGCAACTCTCCTTTTGACAGTCCCCTGACAAGAAATAAATAAGAGCCCATGAATATATTTAACACAGGCACTTATTTAATTCTAAATCTCTTAAATGGTACATGAATTCAAAGTTCTATTACTCATACTACCAGTAAAGTTACCACTACAAAAGGGTAGGCGGCCGTCACACAACGGACCTACACTATTCACCATTGATCAGAATCGCCAAGCGACCACCTCACGGCTCACACACCGTTCAGCCCAGAGCCGTCGCTCGCAGGAGAACTGCTAGATGTTATGCCAATAATCATATATCATGAATCAGGAGACCAACACACACACACGATTATGTTAGATATTATACCAATGTTCAGTCACAATAATTATATTTTTCCCAAATTATTACTCTACTTCAAATATATAATTAATATTCTTCTACAAATAACTAGTGTAATGAATAATGATTAATCAGCGAGATAAACTCACCTCACTTTTAATTCTTATCTATTTTTTTTTTCCTTCTCTACTTTTACTTTATATTCTTCAAAATAAAATTCACGTCCAACAATTCACAAACTATCCACTCTGGTTGTCAACAAATCACAATTGAATGAGACATGGAGACATGGAGTCAGAAGATTGTGAATGTCGCAAAATATAATTAGATATAGGTACATGAATTGTGGGGCATTGACAAATTAGTAAAAATAAATCTCGAAAATACTACCAGATGAACAATTTTATTTTAATTTCATTTTCAATTTACCTGACTTTCTTATACTTGGCACGTAAAAAATAGCACGTACGACACTTTTCACCATAGCTATTCCAGCTCCAGCTCTAATGGCGCATATTCATAGTCGTTTTTAGACCCCAGTTTATCTTAGCCTGGAGTTTATCCAATGTAAATTAGATAGGATAAACCCAGTATTTTTTTAGAAACAACTTAAACAGTGACTATGAATATGACCCAATGTGTTTAGCCAGTTACCAATGTAGGAAACTATGCAGGAAGTCACATGAGACGAAGTATTGAAGTATTTTGCTGCCTTTTTTTATAAATGAATCGTTGAAAATGAAAAGGGGTTAAGTGACATTTTTGAAGTTTTGAGTTATAAGTCTTTAAATTTAAAGTTTTAAGTTTATAAGTAGTAGAAGTGGTAGTTAACCCCTTTATCTGCAGCTAACTTTGTAAGTAATAACAATAGACACAAGAATTGACCAAAATTTAAGTTGACGCTTAACACCAGTATTGGTAAAAAGAAAAAAACAAAAAAAATCTCACTCTAGACGCTTCAAATATAATTTTATTTTAGAAAATGTTCATACTTTTTTTTTCTTTCAAAAAAGTGGATAAACTTACATAAGTGGGGTGGGCAGTATTATCTTCCGCAAGATTTGACTGCACTGTAGAAATTAGTCTGTCCGAATTGTAATTGGTACTGCTGGCAGCGCAATACGCAATACGTTTCAAACATTGCCAGCTTAAGTTTTACATACAGTTTTTCTAAAACAATTGAACAATTATTTTTCTTAAATTATAATTAATTTCACAAAAGGATTACGTTTATTTTCGTCTAAGCACAAAGGAACCATTAAGGAGCGTGAACTCATTGTTTTTATTAATTATTGGTAAATAATTATTCATTTTATATTAAACAAACACCGAATATCTATAATAATAACACAAAAGCTTTATCAAATAGACAAACAAATTGTAAGTTAAAAATAAATCCAATTACACAAAAAGCAAACATAAGATAAAAAGAACACAATTCAAAGCGCACAAAATGAAAACATTTCCAAATTCAGCTGCTTTTGACAGATCAACACTTCAATTCATATATCAAGAAGGTGAGTTGAAAATTGTTAGAAAGTGTATATAACACTCTGACACTTCAACACTGAATTTGGGAACGATTTAATGACGTCATAATATTACACAGTGTTACACTTTTCCATTTAGGAACGATTAAAGTTAACAATAGTTAACATTTTATAGACTAAGAAGGCACCACCATCATTTCATAGAACTGTCAACTGAAATATCAAGCAACTGAATTCCTCATGCGATAGCGTACATTTGCTTTATGGGAAGTCATCGATTTGACATGTAATAAAGAATTGGTATGTTTTTTGTGACGAAGAATTTTAATTGTTTTGGCGCAAAATTTTAAACAACCTATTGTTAAGGGGCCCTACTATGTAACTTGCTTCTACTTTCGAATCCATTCGAAAGTTGTTTTCAATGGTTATTTTAAGTGGTAATATATATGAAAGTGGGATCAAATTTTGGTGTTTTCGACTTTTTGCCACAGAATCTTCAACTAGCGCTGTTCTATTTTCGTTTATATGCGTTTGATAAAGAATAAGCGAGCTGAGATTTTGCGAATTCGAACATTTTTATTGTAGAATCGAGTTACATAGTTGGGCCCAAGGGCTTAACATATTACTAGATAGCAAATTGCTAAATTATTTATTAATTTACTAGCTCTTCCAAAATTTTAATCCTTTTTTCCGTTTTACTAACTAGTAAATTACTAATTCCCTTTTATTAAAATAGGTGCATCTAAACACGTCCAAACAATGACAGTTCATAAAGAAAAACAAAGCAAACAAACCTAAACTTAGGGAACGGAACTAATATTTGGAATGTCAGCAGTCAAAGGGACAACCTACAATTTATTTTGTTATTTTTTTATTTGTGAAAACTATTTTCTTATTTTATTTTGTTTATGTGCTTTCCCCATCGTTGGGAAGATTTAATAGTTTTTTTTTAGTTAAAACTCACGGGAAGAACGAATGTCTGAGGATTTATTAAAACGACTTTTGAGTTTTGGCCACAGCAATCGATTCTGCAAGTGATAATGATAAAGTAAGATATCATAGCTGTCATAGTCAAACCAAAGAAATCATTTAATATAACTTAAAAATTTAATAGGTTCACTATAGCCATGCAGCTAACCATTTAAAGCTGCCAACATGGAGATCTTTAGTTCAAAACAGTTTAAATCTTTCAAATAAAATTGCCAAGAAATTATTTTCGAGGACAATGACAGATTTCATATGGATTTGGCAAATTGCTAAAATTTTAAGTAGCCATTTTCTGATTTTAACTTTAATAAAATTTTAAGAGTTAGTAAATTGCTAAAATCGTTTAAAATTGCCAAAATCTTCTTTTTAACTTAGTAAATTACTAAAATGGCTTTAACATTTTACTAAATCGTTTAAAATTTTGCGCCATTAACTTTAGGGGATAGTTGTATTTACAAAAATTTGTATCCACCCCTGCCTGAATAACGCTTCCCCATCGGGTAAATCTCATAAGACATGAAATTTTTAAGTTAAAAGTAAATTGACACAACCGCATAGGCTGAAGCTTCATGGTGCTCATTGCAAAAGAACCCCCTTTTTCATTTTCTGTATCATTTTAATCTCGTATTTGATTAAAATCTCTGATTTGACTTATTCACTTGCTCAAGTTTCTATTATATTATATACCTACTGTCGGTAAAAAAAAATCATTAAAAATAATTTCTTATTCATATCTCAATCCGCGAGAACCCACACAGTTACTCAGTAATCGACCGCAAATCCCATAACAAATGAAGGGTTTGTTTTGTTGCTGCTACTGCCGTTTTTGTTTGAACAAATGCTAAAAACAAGTCATTGTTTTTCTTTAATTTTTTGAGAAAAAGCACCTTGTATACTCGTTGAATGAAATATAAAACCTTTTTTCTAAGCACATTATTTTGAATGAATGAAAGCATAATCCTGCCGCCATCCATGCTCCTGCAATATTGTTACTGATCCCTTTTTTGTATGACTTTTGTTATGATTATTCAAATTTGTTGTGTTTCATCCGGGTTGTTTTTTTTTTTTTTTTTTTTTTCTTATTTTATCTTTTTGATGGTTCTGGTTGGGTGTTGTTTTAGGAGTACTTTGGGTTTAATTTCTTGGGTTCTGGAGTATATAATTTTGGGTTATTTAAATATTCTCCCTTAGAACATAAATGTTTTGTGAAATGACTTGATTTAAAGTTATGAGCCAGTACAAAGATTCAACAGCAGAATTTTTTAAGATAAGTAGATTAGGTATGCGAATCAAAAAAAAAAGCCGTTTTTCAAATTGTTGTACTTTGAACTAGCTAGTTATCTTTAAGCTAGAAACAAAAATTAAAAAAAAGACTTAAGCTGTCTTCTCTTTTTACCCAATGAATTAATTAATTTATAACTTAACATTATGTGAGTAATATATCCTAAACTATAACACCCCTATTATTATCTTCTAATTCACATTAAAACAATAATTGAAAACTAATTCAGGAATTCAGCATGCCCCCCATACATGCCTTACTGTTTATACGCCGTAATGCTGGGTGCTAGGCGCTAGCAATGTAATAATTTTCTTTCAAATAAAACATCAACAAGTTATTATTATATTCTATGCATCTAAACAATTTGGGACTTATGTCCCAATGTTAACAAAAAATATTTGAGGCTTGGGTCCCACTTGGGTAAATGGTTATTAATTATTATTAATTCTTGAATTTTGCATTCGATATTTTTTTTCTAGATTTTGCTTTATAGATTTTGTTCGAGAATTTTTCAATTCTAGATTTTTATTTTCGAGATTTTTACTTCCGAGATTTTTGCTTTCTAGATTATTTTTTTCAGATATCGTGGTAAACTCTACTTTCGCATTTGAGCTTGTCTTTCTTCTAGCCGTGCGACACAACCGGTTGCTTGTATCAATAAACTTTTTTTGACACAGTAAACTCATACTTGCGCCAAACAATTTTTTTATAAAACTAAAACTTTAAAATAGGCTATAACATAATAGTGTAAGTGTTAACGTTGTGTTTTTATATTCATTTTCTATTTTCAATATTTTTTTTTAATTTGCCCCTCCCACCTAAAGGGGTGGACAAATAAAGTGGGTCAATAACCTAAAACCATGTTCAAATATGTACCAACAATAAAAAAAATTGATCATTTTATCACAAAATGCACAATTTTTTAACTAAGCCTCTCCACTGTATATAGAAAAGTAAAACCCTGAACTCTTCCGACCAGCGTTGCCGTGCCACACTCTTTGAAAAAAAACGTTCCATTTGTAACATTTTCGTTCCATATGAAAAAAAACTCAAGTTATTCTTTAAAAATAAATTAATTCATTACTATTACAAACAAAAAATCAATTCCTCTATTCGTGAAGGTATTTTCCAGAAACAGGAGTTTTTGGCAAGTTCATAATATGTTTTGTTTTTATTTATTTAAATGGAATGTATCTGATGGAAGCCATAACTTGCAAACAGACAAAAATATGTCCACCTCTTGGGTCCCCATTTAGGTCATCGTCAACAACCGCAATGAGTTTCCTCCTATTTTCCTTGGAAAATCTACATATATTTCTCCCTGAAATCCACTTCCATGATGGCTGATTGTCCAATAATAAGAATCAATAGTTTAAAAACTCGATAAATCTAGCAGACATTATTAATTTTATTCAAAGTTAAATTAGCATAAAGTTAAATTATCAATCTTCACTTAGGTATTTTTTTTATTTTTGAATAAATTTGACACATCTGGTTCTTATTCCTTCGCTAATATTGAAACTTTTCGTGCCACGAGAAAATTTCAGTGTCAAAATGGCACGATCAAGCCACATCGACAACGCTGCTTTCGACTAGTTTATTTCGATGAAAAAATCTTTACTTATATGAAAAAAAGTATGTTAATGTTTTTTGTAGGAAGTTTTCTACGCTACAAATTAGTCTTTGACAATTTTTCTGTACAACTTACCATTTGGGAGCGTTATTCCTGAAAAAAACATTTTGGAGGGCCTGCAACTCCCCTTAAAATTGTCAGCGGCGCTCATATCGCCGGAAAATTTTGACAGTTTCGTAAGAATACTATGACGAGGCTATATACCAGCATTCAGTTTTCCTGTTTTTAAGGCTTTATTGACTGCACTATAAAAGTAATTAAGGTGAATGCAAATATTTGTTTGCATGAAATTTAAAAATTATTTTCATTAATTCAATGAAATTTGCCTAAAATTAGATGTAATTTATACCTTATCAAATGTTCTAAAACGTATATATCCAGAACCGATCTCAATGAAATTTTTCTATTCTAAACATTTATAATCATCATCATTTTAAATGGTGAATGACCGCACACAAAGCGAGAAATCATACCGCACACAAAGCAAGAAATCATACTGCGTTTGCTAGTTTCAACCAATTTTTTAATCACAACGACATTTCTGTAGTTTAAAGCCTTTTGCATTTTCAATTTAGTTCAGTCATCCATTTTCTTCCAATCTTGACTAACTTTTTCTTAACGCTCTAATAATGCATCAGTAAATCTGTCACAAGACAATTCGTTTCGTTAGTCACACATCCGATGAGTATCTCTCTCTCTCTAATTACCGCACACAATGATAATTCCTTCTTCAGAGAAGTTTAAATATTGCAACCAAGAATAAATTAACGGTCCGAAATCTTTTAATTTAAAAGTTGAAAACTTATCCAGACATCTGCATTTGAAATGCAGGTAAATGTCTTGCTACATTAATTTCTCTTAAGTTACCATTTCCTAAAACGGAACGAACGGCAAGAGTTTCGTCAAAGTCGGCTTTTTTTTTTAGTATGTACTTATGTGTGTATAGGTAGTGGTTTTGCGAAAAACTAATTTTAAACTGCTGTATAGTTGGAAAAGAAACTTTCGGGGAACTTAACCGAAGCGAAACACATTTTAAGTGCAAATCAGTAGATTGATGAGAATAAACCCAAGGACGATGGGTGTGAGTGATGATGATTGTTAGTTATAATACTATATCTATGTATATATTGTGTGCTTATATATTTTTTTTAACTAAAACATAATCCAGGAACTGGTCAATGGTTTATAATACAGTAAAACCCGTTTATCTGAAACACTTTTTTCATCCCCGAGTATTTGTCTACCAATTACCTTTATAACACTCCGCTTAAGCGAAACCCGCTTAAGTGAAAAACCCAGATACCTGAAACATATTTTCAGTAAAATTTAATATTTTTCATTGAAAAAAACTCTCTTAAGTGAAAAAAAATTAATAGATAAGAACAAAAAATTTGCTGAACGCTTTTACTTCTTTTTTATTTTTCACATCCAACAAAATTTTCATCACGAAAATGACATCTGAATTTCTGATATGTCAGAACCCTTTTTGGAATTTTTGAATCCGCTTAAGTGGAACTTTTTTTCACTTATCCGAACTCCACTTAAGAGAAATTTTTTTTCACTTAAGCGGGGTTCGTTTAAGTGAAAGACCCGCTTAATTGAAAGAAAGACTGTGACATTTAGTAGTTTCTCTTAAGCGGGTTTTACTGTAGGAGTAATTTATATGGAAATTACGTGCATACCTAGTTTTAGTTTTGTAATAAAGTTCAATTTAAATAACCGCTCCCTTCAAAAATCCACAGTCACCGTTGAAATAATAAGTGGCCAGTTAAAGCGATCAGGAAAAAACCATCAGGAAAAGTTGAAACAGATGGAAACAGGATTTTTTTCCTTATGAACGTTTATAGCGATTTCTTTTCCTTCCACTTATCTGTCAGTGGAACAAGTAAAAGCTGAAACGCAAATAATTGGAACGATTTGTTTCATTTTGATCGAAATGAAATTCAGTCAAGAAAATAAATAAATAGGTATCTACCTCAATTTTTCACAAAAAAAATTTGTTCGATTGAACATTTTAATGACACAAAAAATTCTTTGAGTTATTAACCATCGATTAGTGTATCAATTGCGTTACAATTTACAAATCGATTTAAAACCTATAATATATTTCAAAGTTTTTCCTGTTACGTTTTCCTGATCGCTATAACTGGCCCCTAAGTTAAGTTTTATAATAATAAAGTTTAAGAATAAAATATTGATAAGTTTCCAGTTTCGCCTGTATTAAGCTAGAATGAATAAATAAACAAATGAATGTGCTGAAAAATTCAATTCAGTTTTATGAAGCAAAATCGAACTGCGAATTCCTCGCAGCAGTATATTCAACCAAAAATTGAATTATGGAATTTTTTTTCGGTTGTATAAATTTTGAAACAACAATAAACTCAACAGTTATATGAATCCTTTTAAATTAAATTTCGACCGATTTTACTTCTAAGATATGTTTTTAAACTGAAAATAGGCGTTAAATTAAGTACCAAATGGTCTCTAATTTTGTTATAATTTTGCGATCCCAAAGGAACTTCTTAATTTTAAAAATTTTATTAGATACATTTTAAAATTTTACAAATAGGTACCTATATATTTTTTTTTTACAAACAAGATAAATTTAAGAAAAACTGTAGGTATGACAGTCGCGAATCCAGAATTTGGTCAACTCTAACTCCAACTCTAAACAGAAAACTTAAAGAAAAATTAAACTTGCGTGGGCTTTGTGCTACATTATAATTTATGTGCTTGAAATTAGCACCGCCATTATCGATTTTCCAAAAAAGAAGTACAAACAAGCACAAAAATCCGAGATTTAAGTAAATTTACCCTAAATCCTCATCAAATCATAAAGATTTACTGTACAAATTTAATCCTTAAATCTAGTAGATTAGAAATTAATCTTGTTAAATCTTCATAGGGTCAATACAAATCGAACATACCTATTCCCCTTTTGCACTGAGTACAATATTTTTTTTTTTCAATTTAGAAGAAAATATGAAACAGCATTTTGAAAGGAACATGTCAAAGTTAATCTACATACTTTATAATCTTTTTATGTAAAAACCCTTCATAGGATTTCTTAAATTTCAACGATATTAACTTACGGTGAAAACGTAGTATAAATCAGCACATGTATAAATTTAAAAAAAATCATAATTTTGAAAAAAAAAATTGCAAATTTGCGAATTTAAAATGCATTCCTAAATTTTTTAAATTTTTATAATTTCAATATTTACGCAGTACAAGTTGAGCACAATGCAGCACAGTTTTTTTTTTTTTTTCAAAATCGAAAATGGCGGTGCTAACTTCTTTTTGCCCATTGTAATATTTTTTATGGATTTTTCGGAAAGTCACCGCGGTAGAAATATTTATTTATTTATTTATTTCTTCTTCCCGACGTTTCGATGAAATTTCACTCTTCGTGGTCACAAGATTAGACTGACGTGTAATTGATGTTGTGGGTTACTCTTTTTCTTAAAATGTACCGCCGTGTTGTTGTTGGCACATTTACAGGGGTGGCAAATTATTTGGCTGTTGTTGAATTGTGTTTGCATAAGCTTGGGTGCATACAAAGCTCACAACATCAGATGTTTCGGTGCTCGTTCTAATCGGTTTGAGATTGCTTATAAGAGGATCCCATGTTGGGGATAGTTTGAAGCTAGAATCTCTGTTGGTACATGACGCTGTTTAGATTGGGAAGATTGAGGCCGGTATCACGGCAGTTCGTATAGGCAAGAGAAGTGTGGGGTGAGGACTCCCGTGAGGCACGAAGAATACATAAAAACCGGACTCATGAGTCTACTTTGTTGTTGTTTCAATGTGTGAAATGTTGAAATTGTTGTTGTTTCAATGTTTTTCGAGGCACCTCAAAGTTTCAAATGTAAGCACTTTAAACAGCAATTTAAACAGGGTCCATAGAATCTTTCTATGGAAATTGATTTGGCTTGATCAAACCGAATAAAATGATCATCGTTGTAAGCTACATAAGTGCTCACAGATTGCAGATTTTGTGACCGAGTTATGCTGGATCGCTTTTATGTGCTCATTTAAGCGAGTTTGTATTGTTCTTTTTGTTTCACCGATGTAAGATGAACTACAGCTACAGGGAACAGAGTACACTCTGAGATTTTGGAAAGGTAGCGTGTCCTTGGGTGTTGTTTGGAGCTGACGCACTTTGGTTGGGGGTTAAAAGACAGTTTTTATCCCGTGTTTGCCCAAAATTCTCCCAATTCCATCATAAATCCCTGTTATATGGGGTAAAAATGCGCGTTTTTCCACCGGAAGTGATTTTGAAGCTTAGTTGTCTTGGCCCATTTTTTATTAAGGCCTTGTCTACATGTCTTAATTTCTCCTGAATATGGTCTGGGTCGCATAATGTGTGTGCTCGATTTTTTCAACCAATTCCCCCCGCGCTTGCAAAAAACACGCTAATATAGGATTAAGTTTCTTGTGCAGTACACTTTTACAAATAATAATATGAAATGAAAAAAATTAAATATTTAGCCATGTTTAAGCTTTGAAGTCCATGACCAATTTCCTGCTATTCCTCCGATTCATTGTATCTATTTACGTTATAAATATACACAGGATTTAAAATATATACATATGTATACATCAAAAATTCCAAAGAAAAGTGTAGATATTTATAGAACAAGAGCTTTATATTCAAGTAAAGAAAATATATAAAAAATGTTTTGAAAGTTAAAAATAATTTGATTTAAGCTATGTAGGATACTTATTAAGCAACACTCAGACGTTTTAATATTATTTATAACACAATATTTTTTTAAGTAGGTAACTGTCGTATTTTGATAAAAAAATATATAGGTACCTTAACAAAAATATAAAATATCAATAAGTTTACATCATTTTTGTTATATATGTTAATATTTGTTAATATTTAATAATGTTTCCCTGATTTCAAGGATAGATATGGACCAGCAAAATTATAACTTTTACTGCGGAAAAATACAGTGGAAAATGATTTTTAAATGCCATTATCTTTATTTTAGCATAAGAAAAACTGTCTAAAATAACCTTTCTTGCAGAGCAATTTATTATCTATAAAATGAGCTTAAATTAAATGAAAAAATGGTCATTAAAAAAATGACAACACTGACAATAATTTGCTAAAATTAAAAAATCATTAAAAAATAATTTATTTTTTATATTATTTGTCTTTAAATAGACATGGTATTATAATATCTGTAAGAGCATTTACTACAATTTGAAAGGAACAAAAAATAACGTTAAAAGTACTTACTCTCAAAAAGATGGTACTGACACTGACTTTTTATTTTTGAATTTTTATTTGGCAATATTTGTGGTGAGTTTCCAAATTCCTTCTTACGTTTTTAACTTTAAAAGGCAATGTTTTAATCAGAATTGTATGTTTTTTAGTTTTTGAAATCTATTTTTTATGCTAGGTTATAACTCAACATTTATTGCATGGATTTGTTTTTATATGTTTTTTCCGAAGTACAAAATTGCTTGCACACAAAAGCCCTCAAACTAAAAACAAGATGGTGGTTCAGCGGGAAATCTTTAAAATTCAAAAATACACTTTTTCAAGTCAAGGGGAAAGGGTAGCAAATTTTTTTAACAATATCTAATGTAAATTGTAGTACAAACTTATTTTCACAATTCAAATCAAAAAAATTCATAAGAAAATTTTACATTAAGTTACAAGTAAAGCACTGGACACAAAGAATCACAGTTGGCAGAGAATCACCCATTAACCATATAGCTCTTTTAAACACAGAAATCTAAAAAAAGGAAATTAATTCATTTAATTTGCATCGGTTTGACATTTCTGAACAAATTTTATGCAGCTATGAATGAAAATCGAATCGGTTTGATGTAGTTGTATCAATTCAAAACTATCATTTGTAATAAGAGTGAAAAACAAACAATATTTTACAAAAAAAAAAAAACAACAATAGAAAAATAAACTTACTTTTTCGAGACTCCATATTTTTGTTTCACTTTCAGTTCAAACGTCAAATTGTCAAAAATGAAAGCATTCAAACAAAATTGAATGTTCAGACTGCTTTTAAACGTGGGACGTATGCAGTGGCCGGGGTGAACAAAGTTGCTGAGATTGAAATAATTGCAGGTTCTCTCATACCGACGCGAATTTTCGTTGGCGACGACGAAAACAACAATTACAACAGGTGGTTGTCAATGAAAACAACAAGTTGTTATTATTGAATTTCTGAAATTGACGGAATAAAGAATGATCAAGTCTAATAAACTGACATTCTAGTATGAATAATACAATAAATAATAATAACAAGTTGTTATTATTGTTTTCGTCGTCGCCGCCGAAAATTCGCGTTGGTGTGGGGGAACCTTTATCGCTCTTTCTTCTTTATGTTTTTTCTCATTGTTTGAGAATTGAGACATAAGCGGAGAGTGGTAGTGAGTGTGAAGAGTTTCCTTTTCATTTAACAAAAATTTCAGACATTAAAAAACGTAGTTTTTAGAAGCAGCCAAAAGAGAGAGAAGAGAAACGGAGCTTAAAATTCGCAGTCGTCTAAAAGCCGTCTGAAAATAATGTGCATCGCTGACATTTGGGATGAATAAGAAACTCGTGACTTTGGCCCTGTTTAGATTATGACTTTTCACTACGCCATGACATTGGGTTTGTGGGTGAGATCGTTGAAGGGAATCAGGGTCGGACTGGGCCTAAAGGGCTCGGGTGGGAAGCATTTTTTTTTACCCCGCGTAGCTTTAATTTTATGTTTAGAAAAATTCCAAATAAAATTTTAAAATGCGTACTTAAATATTTTTGAAAATATTTTTAATAATTTGTTTATCAAATTAAATAGCAGTATCTGAGGGAAATAATATTTATTGATAGATAATGTTCTTTTGTTGATAGAAGAACAAATATATTACGATGGTTTAAAAATGAATTTTAAATTTTGTCAAAATAATTTTATCGCATACATTTTTGAAATTTAATTTTTAATTTCGAAACCATTATCATAGTATGGAATCAATCGTAAGAATGTTTGTTTTTATTTTTTTATTTTTCAAAGTTTTTCTGCCGATTAGTGTAGAATAGGGTGTCCATTTTTCCCAGACATTTTAATATATTAAAAGCTTATGGCCAAAAAAATCGTCTCTCGCAAGTCACTTGCGTAAACTAGATTGTGAGGATAACACAATAAACGGCGTATAAGTTTGAACAAGTTGTGATATGCATGTTGTACTGGGACAAAAGCTTACAGGCAAATGGTATGCAACTTTGGCATGCATTTGAACCGCTCCGAGATAAACAAGTAACACTGTTTACCATATTATAATCTTCGTCTTACTCTTCCTGCTCTTCATTTTCTTCTTCGCTTGGTAAATAAGAATCGTTTCTCGGTTTTTGCTCAGGTGGGTTGTTTTCGTCTCACATAGTTTTCGATATTTCCTTAAAACTCTTTGAAAAAGATTCTAATTCTTTCGAAAGAAGTTCCCGATCTAAATTGGCATTTGAGGCGTTTGACTCTGGGGAATTGTTAGGGATTCCATTTGTGTTTATTTCGGAAAAGTTTTTCGGATCCAAGAAGGCAGCATCCTTTATTAAATGTTCGTTCCAATTGAATTTTTCATCGATTTTTACGAGAGCCATGTTGATGATCACCTTGAAAACACTTATGGAGTAGAATATTTTTGGATCCGAAGAGCCTTACTTCGTCCTGCTGTTTTGGTTTCCTAGATGTTCTCCTTAAAGGCAGAGTAGTCTGTATTTCAACACCGACGTTTTCGGTATCACTAAGTTCTTGAATTTGAAGTACAAACAAGCTTGCTGCACTGTGTCAAATGTGTCAAGTTGCTTTCGTAGATTTTTCTCTAAAGCTTTAATAAGTCCCCAAGTTTTGACATACTCCAGTGTAGGAGTTTGCAAGTGATGGCTTTCCGGGGTTGACAAATCGAAAATTTACTTAAACACGAAGGCAGTCAGAATGGTTTCAAATTTCAAGAAGGAATCCATCAATGCCTTTGCTTGAAATAAAACCTTAGGTTCGAACTCCGAGCTTGAAGATATTGCACAGTTTTTAATGCGTTTTATATATTCAGGCATTGACGGCCCCCAACTTGACTGCACGGGCCCCCCGTCTAGCCCTCACAGGTCCCACTGAGCCATTGCGGGCCTTTTGAATCCACACGGCCCCTTTTAAATACTATTTTTAATACGTTAACAGAGTCACCCATTTTTGAAAAGTTGCAATAACTGAATTACTATATTGGTGCAAATTTGTGTGTAGTCAAGTCAATAAAGCATTTGAATTGGAAAAATAGCCATAGAGCTGAATTTTTAATTTTAATTTTGAATTTTGAAAACTTGGAGTTTAAAAATCATTTATTCACAAACTACACACTAAAATAACTTAATTTAAAAACAAAATTCAAGAATAATTACTGGCCTTACAAAAAATTATAACATGATTTTGTAGGTAGGTATTGCCGTTGTGTTTTTGTATTCATTTTCTATATTTTCAATATTTTTTTTTAATTTGCGTCTTTCACCTAAAGGGGTATACAAATACAATATCTTAAAATCATGTTAATATAACGTACCGACAACAAAAAAGAATAGATGCATTTATCACAAAATGTAAAATTTTTTTACCAATCCACCCAACTAGAAAAGTAAGACCCTAAACTCTTCCAATTGGTTTATTTCGGAAATGGTTATTTTATGAAAAAAAATATGTTAATCTTTTTTTTGGGAAATTTTCTAAGCTACAAATTAGTGTTGACATTTTTTTCTGTACAACTTACCATTTGGGAGATATTCTTGAAAATCCATTTTGGGGGGCCAATCCCCCGTAAAATTGTTAGTGGCTCCCATATCGATGGGGACTTTTGACAGTTTCTTAACAACACCATGAGGAGACTATATACCAAAATCCAACATTCCGGCGATTATTTCCTATAATTGGGCTGTTTTTTTGGCTTTATTAACTGGACTATATTTGTTTCGTGCTCATAATGCAGATGTACAGCTTTTTGTATACCTATATACAACAATCACGGGTTTATTTGTTCAATTCATCACCTTTTTGCTGAAATTTGATAGTCAACGCGTTGACCATTTCTCTTTACCATTTATACGTAGCTTTGCAGTCATATCCCAAGAAAAGTTACCATTAACTTATTATTTTTGTTTGTTTTGCAGAACATCTTACAGTCTTTGTCCATTTTAAACCCTTTTACTGAAACCTACTTTAGTGACCTTCTTTCTTAACCGCATCAATTAACACCCATTACCCTTGGTTGGCGTTTTACCCTTTTTAACATGCTTTTAATTTGACAGCAACCATAACGAAACTATGCAAACGTTAAAAAGACAACGACTTTAAGCTCATGCCAGAGCTATGCGATGTCGTCCTCCAATTTGTATGTATATATCCATAATAATATTAATTTCAATGCAGAAAATGTCAACAAAGAACATGGCTTGAGCCACAATTTAGAGGTTAATGTGCGTTCAAGCATCATTTTCTATTCTGTCCTGTGCAACATGCAAATGACAGTGACTGTATTTGCCATTATGTAGCTGCTTTCTAAATTCAAATTAAAGCAGTCCAAGAACAGAACAAACCACGTTAAGAAGCAACAAAAGCAAAAAAAAAAAAAATCAACTATAATTGCATTTCAGTTTTGTTTTTCCTTCCATTCCAACTGCAGTAGAACCGAATTTCTTGTGATGGTGTTGATTTTTTGCCTTTGGATTTACCATCAGCTAAAATGTCCTCGTTTGCAGGAAGCTCATCAGATACATATGGTTCCTGCATATGAAGGAAGAACCGAAATAATTTTTATGTAGTATATCTGCCATTTCCAGGTTCATTTGTAGGGAGAAGAAAAATAATAACTGTATAGGACGTAACTCAGGTAAAAAACTGTCTATTCAAAACGGTATTTAATTTTATTATTCTAGCAAAATTAATTAATTAATAAAAAAGCATAATAACGCAGTAAAATGTTTCTGTTTGTTTTCCTTCCAAAAGATGTTCGTTTTTACTCCTCAGACTGGGATCGCAATTTACCAGATCAAGGATAAAATCAAAATATAAAAAAGTCACAAAAAAAAAAAAACAAAAAAAGAAAAATAAAAAGCACAGAAAATTACCAGGTTTGATCCCAAGAGGGTGGTAATATTGTGACGACGACAATGAACGAGTATAATTTAGTGAGTTTATAACACAAGGACAGAGTGATTTCGATTGTCGAGCTAACTTGTTTTTTTTGTTTTTTTTTTTTTAAGGACATTTTTACTTTCGCTTTAACAATCACATTTTTATCACAACACCAGCGCAATAGTTTAAGAGAAACTCTGATCTTAGACGATTGCAATGGATGGATAACCCCTCGAGCTTTCTATAAGGTTCTTTAACAATACGTGTTATAAGGAGGTGGAAAATAATTCCTTTAAGATAGATAGCCGTAGGTTTATTGGTCTTGGTATAAGAAGTATAGAACGCCTTCAGTTTTATCGTTTGTGGTTAAGGGCTATCATCATGACGATGCCATTTACTTTAACTTTATTTAGGTACCTACCTATCTATAAAAATAAGTGTTTGTATAGCAATGTCGGAAGGACATTTTTTTTTTTTTTTGGTAACGAATTGCTATGGCATTTATTTATAGACTCGACCAGGCAAACATTTAGTTATAAGTAGATAAAATATTACGTTAAGTTCATAGGTATAAGAACATAACATATATATATATACATTCCTATCATGGACGCACGTATAGGCAGACGGATTGAATTCATTATGTACAGTAGGTACCTTCATGGCTTTTAAAGGAAGAAGCTTATAACTAGTTAGTTGAATTGAAACGGCAAAAGAGAAGGATTCTCATTCTTTTCACTTTCTTAATAAGTTAAATTTTTGGCTTACAATCAGAAGACACTAATCATAATTCAATTTTTATTATAGGATGCCGTCTGCTGCTTGATTTTCTTGCTGAATTCAAGGCTTCATTTTTGAAATGGGACATTATATAGGATATGGTTGTAGCAGTAAGGTGAAGGTGAAACCTTGAATCAAAATCTCGAAATTCAAAATCCCGAAGTCCTAAAATCCTGAAATTCCAATATCCAGAAATTCCAATATCCAGAAATTCCAACATCCAGAAATTCCAATATCCCCAACAAAAATCAAAATCCTGAAAACTTAACATTTAGGCGCCGATTTTATTCACTAAAAGTTGAACACAACTTGAGGATTTTTATTTTCAACTTTGTAACGGCGCGGCGTAACTAAATATTCTGCCTAATCCGCATAAAAATATACAAAGATAAAACTAAGTCCAAGATTAATAAATTAGCTTCCATTCTATTCACTGTAAAAAAAAACCAACATCCAATTTAGTTCCACAAAAAAAAACATGTAAATGTTTGTTTTCGACGTTATAAACGAATATTTTAATAGATCAACACAAAATATCACAAAATAATTCTCGTCAAAAGTGAAAAAGATAATTTCGCTAACGCAACCACAAGGCGCATCGGAGTTTAAGTCATTGAGTCCAAGCATTAAGACACACTGAAGGGTTGTACGGCGGGAATTAAATACCCTTTTGTTTCGAGCCGTCCCGTACCAAACCATCAATATCCGTTTCAGTTTCCATCCATCCATCCATTTTCTCATTTTTTGCAAAGTTTCTTAAAACACGGCATCCTCGTGCGTGAATTCGAGAAGAAACTTTCTTTGCCATCGAGTCGTCCGCCAGATCGAACGACAAAAAGTGAAATTTCCCGTGCAGGACACAAAAAAGGAAAAAGAAAAATTAACAATTGGTAAGAATGAACGCGGTTAGTAAAAGTTTTTTTTTGTAAAGAAATTTTCTTTATTTAGGAAGTTTACGTTCAAGCGGCCTTCGCTGCATAACATCAGATAGTTAACTACAACCCCCTCAAGAAAAATCAGGATTAGGGAAAAGTTCAATTCTCCAAGAATCGGATGTCATTTATGCTCAAACCTTCACTGACAACTCTACCGATAAGCGGTACTTGCACGGCGCAACAATATGTACAAGGTAGCATTTTTTTTTGAGAGTGTGGACTCAGTAATCCAAAGGGTGGCGGATTCATCCCCGAGAGTCGGAAGGGTTACCTTCAGTTGGCAGCATACGATTTAACCAAATTTCGTTCTTGTTAGGAACTCTTATACATATCCTTTGAACCTGGTAGAAGTTCAAAATCTAGGAACAAATTCGAGGATTCGATCGAACTTCAAGAACATCTTATAACATCAAGTGCTGAAAATATGAAAGGATTAGTGTACTGAAAAGATAAATTGTGAAAAAGAAAAAAAAGATTAGTACTGAAAAGGAAAGTTATTTAAGGAAAAATTAAGAGCTGAAAAGAAAGTAGGTAGTGATTAAGAAAGAAAAGTGAAGCTTCATTTTAAAAAAGGTTAAAAGTGCTAAAGAAAGAAAAGTAAAATTGATTAAGGATTTTTTTTTTAAGGAAAAAACTATAGAGATTCAAAAAAAAAGTAATAAAATATAAACTGACCGGAAAGAAAATTTGATAATTTAATTTAATTTGACCAACTGATTTAAATACAAAATTAAAATTGTGAATATTGACAAAAAAAAAAAGAAATTCGATTGAAATAGTTTTTTTTTGTCAAAGGAAGTTTGACACAAAAGTAAAAGTAAGAGTTAAAGTAAAAATATCTAGTACAGTGAAGTTATAGATTACTGTAGTTTCTCGTTGATAAGATCTTTTTATAAGAAAATGGGAGGTTTTTTTTTTTTTTGATAAGAATAATTTTACTAATTTTGAAAAGAAACTGAAAAAAAAACAACTACAAATTAAGGATTCAAGAATGTGTTAAGTTAATCCAAAGGTATTACATCCCATCCATCGTGATAGTAAGAGGTTTAGTTTTTTTGTTTGAGAAAAGAAGAGTGAGATTATATCGTGGTCTGTGCTCAATATCATACAGGTGATAATAAATATAATTAAATTGACGTTTAGCCAATCACCTCACCAGTCACCAGTGACCAAAATGCTGTGCACAACATTATGGAGTCCTGGTAAGTGAAATTTTATTTTCTCATATATATTTTTTTTTTACTTTTGCTTACCTATATTGAATTTTAATATATTTAAAGTAATATAGCCCATTATAAGATAACCTATGACAAAAAAAAATTGAATCTGTGGTTAACATAATGAGTACAGGTTACGATTAAGAAATAATTTTTAATAATAATGCTTGTTTAAGAAATGTACAGCTATCTAAATTTTCCGGTGTGTGGTGATGATTAGATTTTTTTTTAATTTTTAATAGTTTTTAAGAAATGATCTTGAGTAACTAGGTGGAATAAAGATACCTACTATTGCTATTGAAGTAAGCAGATGAAGCAAATCAGACGTTTATTTCTTCTTTTTTTTCAATTTTGTTCATATGCTATCCAGATTGGGTGGATAAGTTACTTATGTTAAAAAAATTGATTTGCTTTTTGTTAGAGTAATCAGTAAATGAATAAATCTTTTGCATAGTGCCGAATGATATAGTTAAGATAAGTTAACTATAGAGTTTTAAGGAAGTTTTGTTTTTGGGAAGTGAATGGAAAATAGAGAATTGGATTAAATTTGAAGGGGAAGGACTTTGAGGAAAGAGCAGAGTGTTTGAGAATTATATTTGTTTTTTTTTGTGGGATCTTTTCTGATACCCTATCGATTGAACATTCGGTTCTGTTCATTTACCAAGTGTCGTAGTTTCCAGAATTCTCTCTTTCCTCAAGAAGGTGAAGAGAAAGGAAAATGATAGTCAGATTTTTTGTTAAAATTAATTTTTTTTTTTAAAGACTTGGTTGCATTTTCTCATCATTTAGGTGTATGTATGCAAGCGGGCATAGAACAATAGTCATTCTTGGACTCACAAGGTCTCTTAAACGTTACAACTTCTAAATTTCTTTTTATTCACTTAAAGTTTACGTTTTCAACTATAGTTGATCAACTTAAGATTAGTCAACTCCTGGAAAAAGTTAAAGTTGACCGAGCAAATTTGAGGTTTTGCGTACAAAAGTTTTTTTTTTGTTTCAAAAGCGTGTAGGCTTCAGTTATCGCAAAAAAATATATTAAAAATACGTATGTTCCGAAGTATTTATTTTTCTTCGAACACTGAAAGTTTTTTTTTTTAAACCATTATTTTTCAATTATTTTTTCGCAGTTTAGCACAATTTGTTATAAAAACACAATTTAACACAGGCAAACAGTCAGATATGATTGACAGAATAAAATTAAAAAATGACAGTTTTTGTTTCATACTTCACAAATATCCCAGGGATATTTTTCAAACTCGAAGTTGGCCAACTTTAGATCTTCAACTGGAGAGTTGAGAATATAATTAGTGAATGAAAAGAAATTTAAACTTGCGTTTTAACTCTCGAGTTAAAATCAACTCTCAAGTTGACCAACTCCCAAAAATCTTAAATCCGGAAACCCACAATCCAGAAAATTCGAAATCCCAAAAGCCATGTACTCCCGAAAACCCACTATCCCGAAATACAGAAAATATATAGCTTTAAAAATGAAAGGTGATAGGTAATATTATTTTTCCTTCCTTATTTTATCGATGCCTTAATTCTTTTTGCCCAAAACCATAAAGCCCAATTTGAAAAATGTCATAGAGCCCAAAAATGGTCGTAAAGCCTAAAAGGTTAAAGAAAAATTCAAATATAGAATGTCATAATTTAGAAATGTCATAACGCCCAGAGGATTTCTTGATTGTTAAATTTGGGCTTTATGACATTTTAAATTTTAAAATTTTGTTGTTGTGTTTTCATAGTACAGGGGCGCACTAACCACCCAGCATGCGCCATTCCCTCGTGATTTTTAATAAAATTCCTCGTTCAATTTTTATAGCAACGAGAATAAAAATTTTCATTTTCGTAGACATTTTTTTTAGTATCGTTAATTTTTCCATTCATCAAACTTTGTGAATTATTTGACATTTTGGCCTTGGTGACGCTTTCTTGACGTTGGGAGTTTTTGGGCGATCTGATATTTTATGCTTTTGATGCATGAGTTTGGGCGGTATAATTTCAAACTCAAAACCTAGTAAACAAAGATTTTGTCAGAATGTTATAATATTTCAAAATTATTTTGGGCACTATGACATTTATTTTGGGCTCTGTGGCATTTTTTGAAAAAGTTTTTGGCGTATATGTCCAATTTTGGGCGCTATGATATTTTTTGTTATTTGGACTTTATGACCTTGGACAATAAGACCAAACGCTTATTTTAAATTGAAAGTGCATAATACCTGAACAAAATGTAAAAACGCCGAAACCCTTGTCAATATTGCCCAAATCTTACAACAGAATGTTAATAAAGTTGTTTTGGGCGCTATATGACATTTTAAATATAAGCTTAATGGATTTGGGCGAAAAGACCTAACGCCTTTCTAAATTTCTAAAATGAATTTTGTTTGAAAAATCACGTACATATTTCCAAAAAGATTGTAACAAAGACGAAAAATGTTGTACAAAATTGTAGTTTACAATTTAAAAAAACATGCGTTTTACCAATAATTATATGCCAGATTTGTAAGCTATAACATAAATTCTCACAAATTTGTGAGAGCCTTATGTCTAAAATGAAAAGAGTAATAAATTTAAATATGCAAAATAAAGTGAAAAGTTTTAGAAAATTAAAAAAAAGGATCATAAATAATCAATAATCTATCTATTATTTTTTCGGGTGCGAGTAAAAAATTCTTCCTTTTCACACAGGTACAATTGGTATTAATTTTCAAAAATACATATATGTCTACCTTTTATTTATTTAATTCTGCCTTTCAAAATTCTTGAAATTAATAAACATAACATCTATCATCATATCATTTTACACGTTTTTACGTTTTAAAACCAATTTTTATATAGAAATCACAATTTGTAGAAGAAATTACATTTATGATTTATCTTCTGTAAGTTTTTTTCCACAATTCAAAAAATTTTGTAAAATTATTTTATTTGGTGAAAGAGAAACTTACAAAAAAACCAGAATTTTCACAAATATGTACCTACTTGTAAAGCTTGCACGTAGTTGGTCCCCCGACTTTCGAGTTTGGCAAAGCTGGTAATTGCAATCGTTTGTACATCGTTTGTACACGTTTTTACAAGTTTTAAAATAATTTGTACACATACCATTTTTTTCTATAAGCAGTTTAAATAAAATAGCATGTAGTTAGCCCCACAAAAATTTGAACGTATTAATTTAAAAAATCTGGAAATGCAATTCGATTGATAATCTAATAGTATGTACACGTACTACCCCACCCAGAGAGTATGCCGTGCGTTCCCATCGCATCCAAACAGCAGGTTACTCTTGTTTGTTGTCGTTTCGGTCGCAAGGTTTCGTAGTTCTTCCGGCGGCGGTGGTAACCGTTCATGAGCCGAGTACACAGAAGCTACGAGCAAGCCCCCTGTACCTGACGACTGTCAGATCGAAAATACTGAAATTTGGACATAAAAAAGCTTTGAAGTGTTTTTTAGCTAAAATACAAGTTCTAGGCTTACCTTGTTCTTGGTTCGCTGCTTTATAAAAAAAGGTTATACTGGCTGTCTTGGAGGCCTCTCACTCTGAGGCCATTCACCGACGGTTCTTGAGTGATGCCGAAGTCAATGTTTTCCTCCCTCAGAGTTACCATCAGATTATCCGAAGCACATTTAGAGTGCTTCAGATTAATCTGTATGACTCTCAGCGCGTTTTTAATTTTTACTAGATTCCGTGCAATCTGGGCCCGGCAGCTCGCTGGGAACCTCAACTCCGACAATGACATCGTCAGTCTCGACTTTACCCTGACTTTGCAGAATCTTTATTTTTGCCTCCCTGTTTTCCTCGCTGGTCCTCAGAAGATAATATCAGTTGTTCTTTGAGGTTCCTCCACCAACAGCCCAGTCATGCATAGGAACCAACCCTCTGAAGACCACATTTCAGCTCCTGTCCGCTCGGTTTGACGGCCATGAGGGGCAACCAAATGAGGGCTGTCGGCTGCCTAGGGATGTCGTTAGGCCTTAACTGGGATAAGCTTGTTCCTCAAGCCCTCCCAGTCATTGCTAATCTTAGCAATGGAAATCCCTTGAGAACCTTGAAAACCTGTCCCCGCACTGAGCATCTCTCCATGGAGTAGGGACCCTCGTTAGCCGAAAGAGTGTACAAAAATACCATCTCCGAAAGCTTGGCCTCGATGGAACTCCACACATCCAATAGACCTCTATTGTCAGTGGAGAGCTCATCTGCAACCGCTACCTGGAGGTCGTTTCTGATAACTTCACTAATGGTACGCGGCTGCACTGCTCTGGTAGGTGTCAAGCTTACTCTTCTTCAGAGGTTGGTCAGTCTCGTCTCGCGACCTGTTTCACTTGACGGCCTAGTCTTCTGTAGCCAATAGATTGTTGTATTCCTCAACAACCTTCTGGTGCTTTACTTTATCCGCGGCGCGCGTCCTTCTAATGGGCATTTCCAGCTTCCTCATTCTTGGAAATTTTGTCAAGAATAAAGAATGCTCTTCTGAACTGCACCTTGAGAAAGGCTTAAGGTACTAATATTGATTAATATTATATATAGTTTTTAAAAATGAAAAAAAGGAAAGTAGAAAATGAAAATAATTATTTATTTTGATACAAAGAGAAGGAAAAAATCATTTAAAACTTACTGTAGTGTTAATACAATTATTAAAACTTTACCACAGTTAAAATATTTTCTATCGTGACAATAAATCAATGTTAATAAATTAAAAAAATGGAAAAATTCGAAAATTAAAATAAAATTAAAATAAACACTGCTTTCTCGGGCGATTTTATTCTTACCGTCATCCTTGAAATTATAAAAGAATAAATCATTTTTAACCTGAAGATTGCAATTTTGTTTATTTTTTTGTTTAATTGTATGAAAAGATCCACTTGGCTGGATGTGGAATCATATGTTACAATTTTGGTCGAATGATTCACTTTAAATTCGGTGTTTTATTTTGGAACAATGACTTGAGGAACATGAAACGCGATTTATAGATAGAATGATTTAAATCTTCTCTTATAAATTTTAAAATAAACTCACAAAATTCATTTTCGTTGAATTTGTGGAGGAAGTGGAAATATATTTTGTCTTCAGTAGCAGTATTTGCAAAGATATGCACTAAATCTTCAAATGAACACGTATTTTTAGTGTGGTACTAATGTTTTTCCATTTTATGGGCCCACTCATGGAACTATTGAACAATATTTTTATTTTGTTCCTGTTTTTTTTTTTTTTCCTTCTGGCATAAATAATAGTTCTGGACAGTCTTTGAAATATTCGGACTTCGAATTGTTTTTTTCCTGTTCCAAAATTATTTCATCTGATTCACGAACATTTAGCATTATCATCGGTGTGGCCTTGTTAGTTGTTCTTCCAGTTTTCGAATGACCGTATTCCGGAGTCATATAGTGAGAATTCACTTCATACGTAGGCTGATCCTCCAATTTCAGATTTTGAACTTTCTTTTTATCAACGCGAATTTTTACACCCTCTGCTGTAAATTCGTTTAAATCCAACAAAAAGCTCTGAACTCCGCCAAATAGACTATTCAAATGCTGCTTCAAAAAATTATATATCGGCTGCCTGTGGAAGTTGCAAACTTGGTGTTTTATGTCCCTGAAAACTCAATCCACGCAGCTTGACGTAGGATGGAACCCAGACAGCTGTCCACAGAGGAAATTCCTGACCTATTGTATCAAGGTTCTCCACAAGCTCTAGCAGGAAGTAGAAGTTGTCGTTATATCCTTTAGTTTCGATGCGTGTGGCCTTAGTACGTAATTCTTTTAAAAAGGAGAAACAATTGTTATTCCCATCCTCTTCGAATAAGGTCTCTTGTTCGTCTGTTTTCAAAGTAAAATACCTACCCTTCCACATCAAGAGTTTTTTTTTATCATAAGAGACGACTTAAGCTTTTCCCTAGCTTCTCCCGCAGTTTCGATGCCTTTGAAATTATTTCCCGCGAAACGTCACCTCCTTTTATGGTAGCTGTTAAACATGTTGCGATTTTAAATCTAACATTATTAAATGTAAACGAACAAGCAGACAGGAGTGCCCGAGAGAAAGTCAACAACCACTTCGGCTGGATGTTTAAATTTGACTGTTCTCAACGAAACGCTCAACCAGTGCACTCAGTTTCTTGAGATTCGCTAAGCATTTGATAAATTGGAATCGAGTAACAACAATTAAATATAAAAAAATGTGAGCTGAGAGAGGTCCTAGAGGTCTTTGGGTCCTGCGGATTACACTGCCGGTGGGAGAATATTTGAGTCCCAATTTTTGAAGGGACCAGTTGCTGCTGTCCCAATAAATCTATTCCCGCAATCAATACTTCTGCAGTGTCTCAGTATTTTTAAGAAATACGTTGAGTTATTTGACGTAGACATTATACCTCTTTTAAAAACATAAGCACAAGAGAAGCCACTCTGACGCCAAAATTCTTCACTAATAACATTGGCCCATATTGTTGCACGAAGGTTTCTTCCTTTGTTTTGATTCTTCATCAGCGTTATTTGGTTTTATTTCCAGCCATTTATCTGAAGTTAACAGAAATTCACACAGGTTTTTACCTTCTGCTAAATCTGAGCTATTTCACGGTAAGGCAAAACATTTTTGTACAACCAGTCTTCCTCTTCCAGCGAATAAATTACTTTGGGAAGTTTAATGTTTTTTTCAGCCATTATTATTTAATAATATTTTTTCACAATATAAAACAATTTTAGAAAAATAAACACAAAATAAAACACAAAATATATGCTATCGATATGATAGATTTCAATTTTAAATTAAAAAAATGACAGTTTTTGTTTTATATTTCACAAATATCCCAGGGATATTTTTCAAACTGGAAGTTGGCCAACTTAAGATCTTCAACTGGAGAGTTGAGAAAATAATTAGTGAATAAAAAAAAATTTCAACTTGCGTTTCAACTCTCGAGTTTAAGTCAACTCTTAAGTTGGCCAACTTGAGAGTTTTTTTTCAAGTTTAGTAATAGTGAATAAAACCGCTTTAATATTAAATAGTCAATATAGGCCTCATCATCCTGGCCTCTAATAGGTTTAAGACGGCCCTGTACAAAACAGACGCACGTTATGGCCAAAAATACTTTTTCGAACTTCTCCAACATTACATTTCTAAGTTTGATTAAAATCTCAATGTTTTTGGTTATATACAGCATATGGTACAATGAATAATGTTTGTGTAAAAAAAATTTCGGACTAAAAAGTTCCTACTAGCAACAGACGCAGCGCAAGCTGGCAGATTTTCCAGGCGAGGCCATCACCCTGTGAACCCAGATGGGTAAATCATCATACCTAGAAAAAAAAAAACAATCTAATCGTAATGTGTTAAATCATTAATGTTTTAATGTTATTTATGACTTTTTTACATATCGTTTTACTTTATTTTCATTGCCAGTAATTGTTGTTGTAAATGTAACTGTGAAAGAAGTGAATGTAAAAAAAAAAAAAGTGTGAGTGCCGGGACTCACGGTTAAGATGTGTAAACATCAACATTCGTCCGAATGCCTCATAGACCGAGAGCCTACATCAAATTTAGGATGTGGATGATAGCAAACATTTTTTTTTTGGTACTTTTATATAGATCTTAACTTTTCATAAGCAAATTTGAAAATCGGTAATGATGCATGGAAAATGAAAGCGCAGTCCATGTACTATATGGTCTAAGCAACTAACCACATTTCAACCCAAACTGAACTCGACTTTTTGATTTCGTATATAAACACTCAGCGTTTAGTTACTGAGCGTACATAGCGTTGAACGAACTCCATTTTCGTGAAGCTCAGAACAGAGATTATGGATAATTCATAAGTCTGCTATTAAACGATGAATGAATGCGCCTTCTTCGAATTCTTCTTTGTTATTTCGTCCGCTGTTTCAAGCGCTATTACACGTTGAAACCAAAGTCAGGAATCTAATTTGACAGTTCTCTTTATTTTTCATTTTCGTGTTGGGCTGTACTCAAGCAATAAAAAAACTTTTTCTGTTTTTATTTTTGTTTTCATAATTAGATATATTGAAGAAAGAAAGGTTTGTGTGCCTTTAAATGAATATCAGTCAAGAAAAGCAATAATTTTTTTTATATGTTGTTTTTAAAGATGAATTCTCATTTCTGGAAAGCCTATAAGGCTATCAATAACAGTGCGTTGCATCGAAATTTACTCTTTAAACAACAAAACCATATGAAGCAGAATAGTAAAAAACGGACAGGAGAAAAGAGAAACGTCAAATAGTTGCACCGAAAATTTTACTCACGCGACATCGGTCACTTTTTTTCCGTACCATCTTTTCGATTTTTTTTTCTCTTTTGCACTTACGTAGTTCGAAAAGTCGCATGCGTCTAGATGCATCGTGTAATAGCAGACTAATCTCTGGCTCAGAATCAAAATCACGACCACGGCTACAAGATAAGAATCACGACTACGAGATGAGTGGGCGTAAATTTTAATTTTTTTTTTAAATTATGGGTTTTCTAAGTTGACGCAAAGTTTTTCAAAAAATTCAAAATTTACACTGAGCCATCTTTGGCGTCTACTTTAAGGTACATACATTCATACAATGTATGTGATGTATGTTCTGTGAAATAGGCCGCTGGTCTCAAAACAGTCATGTAATTGAAAAAAAGTAATGCAAAGAATACAAAATACGGATAAAGGTAGCTGCAAACAAACGCGAAAGCGGTGGCGATCACGATAAAATTGTGGATGCCATACACATAAATCAAAGGAAAGGCACACATCTACACGATTGAAGTGTGCTTTGATTTTTATATGAGGCATCCACATTTTTATCGTGATCGCCACCGCCATCGCGTTGGTTTGCGCGTAGACTAATGCTAAAGAAGCGTTAAAAAGAGTCTCGTAAAACTTGGCCCACGACTCACAAGGCAACTGGTCTTCCATCTTATCTTTTTTCTCTTTCGCACTCATTATGTTTGAATAGAGTCAGACGCAAAGAATCATCATGTAATAGGGGCTTAATATATCCTCTAAGCAGCCAACCAAATTTCAACCCGAACTGAACTCGACCTTTCGATTTCAATACTCAACGTTTAGTTACTGAACGCACATATTGTTGAACGCACTCAATTTTCGTAAAGCTCAGAATCACGATCACGACCACGATCACGATTACAACGTTACGTTACGTTTTCTTTTCACCCTACCGCCAGTATAGATGTTTACACATCAATAATCAAAACAGTTCTTTGATTAATTATACCTATTCATGTAAAAGTGATTTCATTAAATTTGAAAATTCTACATAGAGCGTTCTCGCTCTATAACACCAAATTTTATGTATATAAATGTATTCTATGGCATATTAGTTTATAAGGTATTTGTATTTGTAGGTATTGTATATATGTATATTTTTTATCCGTTGCAACAGCCAACACGTAACTGAAATATTGCTCCTGAGCAAGAGCAGAATGACTATATATTTTTTATATATTATAAATGACAGCCACGAGGCTTCCCAAAAATGTAACTAGATAGAGCAGGCAATACATTATAGCCGCAGTTAAACATAGCTTTGCTAAGTAATATAATCTGAATTGTACTCTGTAAAATTTTCTTAAGTCTCAATAAAATTCAATTCCAGTTGCAGCTCCGTATCCATTGTGTTCAGCCAGTAAGCCCGTAACAAGAATAAAATTAAAATTAAAACTAAAATTAAAAATATAAAAACTGAAGAAGAATTAAATGATCCATAAATAATCATCTTAGCTACCTTCATTGTTATTTCATATTATATAATATGTACTATGTATTATAATTGATATCTCTAATGATAACTTTCCAATTAAAATTCTTAGATTTTATTTAGGTATAAAACTTATCACGTGTAATTTCCATATAACTACATTTCAATTAAAATCATATCAAATAACCATAGATAAAGTTTAATAAACTAATGCTTTGGTCGAGTTCATATTTCAAAAGCAGACTCAATTTCCACAAAACGTATATTAGTATAAGCCCATCAATTACAAAATTTGAAATTCTAATCCCTAAAACATAGGTAGGTATTACAATCTAGCTGAATCAATTAAAATCGAAACGATTTTGAATAGAACTGTAGCTATTTATATTTATATAAATATATATAGGAGAGTCAAAATAAATTCCCCAAAATCCATTAACTTGTCGATATTGGGCAGGCTAAAAGTAAGTTATAATTTGGAATCATTTCTCTTTCTATTCCATTTGAACTAACAGAATTCATAAATTTTAATAAACCAACCACCACACAAAAAACACTCCAACTTAATCAGAGCAAAATAAATATAAAAAAATATTGAAGGATATTTATGAAAGATGAATAAATAATTGGAGTATAGGTATACAAAAATGTATTTCTCAATAATTTGTTATTTTTAATATTTTTAGAATACTGGTATGATGTTTTTTAATTGCTTTGAAGTATGTTTCTACAAAATTTATGGCTTAGGAAAAACATTGGGGAAACTTGAAGTATTTTGCTTCTTTTTAAATAGCTATTCTTATGCCTATTGTATTATGTAACTATAGCTACTTACTCTTTCAAGTGGAGACAAATATTTTCGGTAAGGTAAGATTTTCCAATAAGAGCTGTCACTTTCGAAGCTGTCATCTTTTGACAAGTAGAAACTATACGCCATTAATTGGTGTGTTCAGAAAAATGAGATCTCAGAGAATTTTCTCACTCAAAAGGTGAGCAAGGGAATCCAAGATTTTTTTTCCTCAGAGTTTTGACAGCAAAGCTGAGAAATTTTGCTGAGGAATCCTGTTCAGGTAACTGAGATTGCTGAGATCTCCGAGATCTCATTTTCCTGAACATGCCTACTATAAATGGAACGATACGCGCTTCAATAACGCTAGGTGCCACACAAACAACGAAACAATCGCAATTTTGCAAGAAAAGTTTCCTGACCGTCTTATTTCTCGAAGAGGTGATCACAATTGGCTACCGAGATCTTGTGATTTAACAACTCTTGACTATTTTCTTGGGAGCCACGTGAAAGATAAGGTCTATGCCAATGCTCCACAATCGTTTTTGTTTTTTTAATTAAAATCTTTGTGCGAAGTGCAAACACAATTTGTTGTCATTAACTTATGAACAAAATTAAAATATTATTTATATTAAAATGGATTCTATGATGTTTTTTATATATGACGAACGCGTCGAAGTTAAAGAAGCCTCAAACTTGCGAATTTCATGAAAATTATTAAGAAGTGCTTCTTCACCTCTTGATCTTCCTTGCTTTGAGTGAGTGTTTTTGTGTAAGGTGTTAATAATTTGTTAAATTTTCTTTATATTTTACAAAACAATCGGTTCACCAATCCGCAAATAAAAACCTGCCGGAGATTTACGCGGTAAAAATGGAAATGTCAATTCATATATTCGCTTTCGATTTCGAAAATAGGGCGAATGTAAAACGAAGTAGGCGAAAGCGAAAGCAGTTATATACCGTCTATTTACCTCATTTTCGCCAACTAAAACAATTCGTTTTGCATTCCCTAATCAAGCCTGTATTTTTATGTTTTAAGAGAAATTGAAATTTTCAAGAATTTTTAAGAAAATAGCCGAGGCATTGGTTCCTCATTTACCAACGGAATATCCAATTGTGATTTTTTATTTAAACTCAGGATTGATTCACAATGCGACACGGGTTAATTCAAAACTGTTTCACAATGCGGCGCGGCGTTAGCATATCGAAATAAACTCATTGTTTATGTATAACGGATTTTGTGATTCAGCTTTGGAATTCCAAAATCCCTGTAGTGATAAAGCCTACGTGCGTTGGTGGAATTTATTTTTATATATCGAAGAGCAACAATTTCAAAGCACTCAGACAGTCATCTTTAATTAAGAAAGGTAGGCGCCTATAGTTAGACCAGTTCTTATTATAGCTCCAAATGGTTACATATAAGAAATCCATTTTTTCTGACTCACTTAATAGTAAGATTTTACATGCATTACAAATACAACATCGCCAGTAGGATGGGATGACATTATGTCCGCGGACATCGTAAAAACTGATGCGATTTATTTTCTAATTCGGAAGCATAGATTCCTGAATCAAAATTGAACGTTTTTTAAATGTTTTTGTTTTTGGTCGTGTAAAAACGCTTAAAATCCCATCGAAACAGTTCATTAATTCAACCGTTTTTTTTTAAATCCTCGTTATATTTGCAAAAATTTGGATATTTTGGTATTTTCAAGCTTAGAAGGGAGTTGTAACCTTCCGCAGCGCTTGTCGCTCTTACAGCTTCTTTATAGACGCTGAACGAATAAGGGCCCTCCTGCAATTAAAATAAAATAAATGTATTATATATTTATTTAAAATATTATGGAAATTGTAAAAAATATTACCTTCACCATCCATTATTTTTCAAAATAAGCTAAAAACTTTTTATAAGCGGCAACGTACTTTGAAGACCGAAAAAATCTTGTGTGCCCTTGACTTTTTAACAAATGAAATGCTTCGAAAATTTGATTCGGCTTTAAAAGTGGCAATGCCATAAACTTTCGGTAAAACCTCCTCATAGATTTGTTTTCTCTGCAACTTATTAAAGAAAATTTTTATTTTGCTGGCGTTTCTTTGAACAGCTTGGCAAAAATGAAACCAACAACCTTTTAATTTTGTAGTTAGGAACAACTTTTTTATTGCATTCCGCAAAGCTTTTTCTTAATCGGTCATGAAGGATGCGGGTTCTAAATTCACAATATTGCTAATTATATTATATTGGAACATATGCTCATATACGGTTTGGTCTTTGTTGGAAAAAAGAACGTAAATAATTGGATATATCTGCAAGAGTAAATGAGAAACAGATTGATTTAGTTGGAAGCGACATTTTGAAGACGATTTTGAAACGAAGTTCATAAGTGAATATGTTGCTCGCGATGTGAATAAGACACATAAAAAGATGTGTATTATTTGAATAATCGCGCTGATCACGCATCACAAAATTATCTATACAATTTATAGATCTTTTCTTATCTTATTCAAATCGCGAGCAACAAATTCACATTTTATGAAAAAATACTTACATGATCTTGATATTGAACGTATATATGTAAATAAAAGCTTGTTTCCACAAGAAGGCACAACAGAAATGAGAAAAGGTACCATCCAGCAAATAGTTCCCTTCCGTCAGTTGTGGTGGAGTTCTTATCAGCTTTGAAATAGTTGGTCAAACGAATAGGGTGTACGAAAACTTTTTTTTTTCAATAACTGTCCCCGCATAAAATTTTTCAACAGCGGCATACTTGGAAGTACCAAAATTATTGAGAACATCTTCATCCGAAAACATTTCTTCAATTTGTTTAGGACAAGATGGATTTTTTGGCACGCTATTATTCTTAAGTTTTAAGTTTCTTGACATTTTTCCAAACAATACTAAACTGGTGCTTTCTTTGTTTTCGAAACATTTCTCATCAAAAATTTCTCTTGTTGCACTTTTTTTAAGGGTTACTTTGCTGCATTCAGATTTTATTTTATTTGTAAGATCCATCTTTTGAATGGTTTCCTTCTGTGACCCATGGAAATGGGTTGCATGTTTTTTTAATTGGACGCATTTATTCCCTTCCTTATATAGCATCACACTCACTTTACATATTCAATGTTCATCCCGAAAAATAACAAACATATCGCGTTCGATCAGCGTATTTTTGTTTTTGTCTATAAATTTGTTCTTTAGATTTAATGTGAAGCAAAGAACTATTTTTTCTCCAACCCGGAATTAAATCGAAGCTTATTACTTCTTCTTTTGCTTCTAAAATTTGGTTTTCCATTTTTATTGTTACCACGACAAAATTTAATGCGAGACTAAAAAAATGCCCGCAAAAATCTGCAAGCTCCCTATCTGGATAAACCAACTACTTTTGCGGGATTATGGCCTGATTTCTTACATTTACTCTAATTCCAACAACATAATAAATCAGGTGATACTACAGAATTATGGCCTGACTAAATTTATCAGGTCATGCTGCGAAGATGAGCATGGACATAATGTCAGTTTAAAAAAAAAAAACAAACGGACATAATGTCCATTCTAATATAATGCATTTGCGCAGCTTGGACATTATGTCAGTTACCAAAAAAAAAAAACTGTTTCTAAAAAATTCAAACCGACGTAATGTCCAACTTGGACATTAGGTGTGTTTTTTTCCAATCCCAGAGGGAACTGGTTGAAAAAAAAAACCAAATCGGGGATGGCGAAGCCATTACAGAAAAAAATGGAGTTTCCATACAAACTATCGATAGCAAGTATGAAATTCCCGCCCGTAATACAGTTTTTCTCCGTGCTTAAGTTAAGCCCCGAAACATTATGTCTTTTTTAAACTGATTTAATGTCCAAACGGACGGTATGTCTTCTTTAAACGGACTTAATGGGCCTTACCAATAAAAAAATTTAGAGACGACTTAAATATTTAATTAAAATGGACCATAATGGTATATACTCTATATAACAAACCAAACATGGTATGACTTAAATATTTAAATAGACCCTAACAGCCTTATTTATTAGATTTCACTAATACTCGTTTCAACCTCGGAATAGTTAAACCGAGTCGAGGCGCTTACTCCCTCTATACACCACGTCAAACAAATTCTTATTTATTAAGTCGTTTTAGCGACGGAGTAAATTTACTCCGACTTTACTTCGCCTCTAATCCTGAAAAACTTATTTATAAAAAAATAGACGATGATTAGAGGCGGAGTAAGCTAAAACTGGTACATAGTAGGATTAAAGCCGTACTCTTAAATATGAAACATAGGTATGGTTCATTATTTATAGTCCATATGGTTCATTTTACTTGAATATTTAAGTCGTATTTAAATGGGTTGGGTACGAAATCCCGAATCACAAAATCCCGATTCACAAAATCCCGATTCTCAGAATCCCGAATTACGAAATCCCGAATCACGAAATCCCGAATCACAAAATCCCGAAATTTCAATACTCAATTGACAGCACTGTATGGATTTTCATTTCCATAGTAACTGGTGACACCAATCGATGAGAATCAACGAGAACGAAGTTTCCTACTATTTTGGTTTGCAGAAGACCGCACTGGATTAGGCTCCTCCTCCTTTTTAAAAAAGTATATAACCAGGATGCATTTGAAAATAATTTTCAGTTCTTATTAGGACTCGGTAGAGGCAAGTCCTCATTAAGAGATAAAAACCTTTTTCATTCGACGGCTACGTTGACTGACGACGTCCAAGAGTATTGACAATGGCCACGACGATGACGATGATGGTGACAACGACGGTGGACAAAGTGACTACGATGACGACGACGGTGACAACGACCATGACCATGACGACGTTGGCTAGAACAATGACGATGATGGTGACAACGACGGCTGACAAGATGATGGCGACGGTGACAAAGGGGATGGTGGCCAGCACGACGATGGCCAGGACGACGACGATGTTTTTTTTTTCAGCTATCCTTTTTTCAGGGACAAAAAAAAAGTTCTTTCAAGGGCTAAAAAAAAAATTCTTAAAGAGATATAAACTTTTCAAAATAGCTTGAAACGCTTGCTAAGCGGTTTCAAATTTGGTGAAATTCAAAAAATAAGAAAAGTTCTTTCAAAAACTAAAAGAATATGACTAAAAGCAGATTCTTGTCAACAGTTTTTTTGTAATAAAGTCTTTCTTTAGCAAAAGTACCTCGCGTGGCCCGCTTCGCGGGATCCAAGGATTTTAACTCCCTCTTCGGGGGGCTCTGTGCCGCTCACGCAACTCCGTTGCTCCGCTTAGGGTATGTCAAGTCGCCAGGCAGGCGCCTATTACAACAGTTTTCTTGTAAAAAAGTCTTTCTTAAGTAAAAGTACCCGCGTGGTACACATGAGGTATGCATGGGGGGGCATGTTGCCCCACTGCAACCCTCCTGCTTGGCTCACTATAGGATTTTGGGTAGGTGCGAGGTTGGGTGTATGCAAAGTTTCTTTCAATCAACTGAAAAAAAAAAACTAAACAAACTGCCAAATTTGTTGATATTTCAATTTTCTACGTCATAGGAGACAAAAATCAGAAAGAAGTGTCGTAATCTTGTATGCATTAAATTCAAAGCAATCAACTAAAAAAACTATACAAACTGCCAAATTTGTTGATATTTCATTTTTTTTTTTCACGTCATTGGAGACAAAAACAAGAAAGAAGTGTCGTTATCTTGTATGCTTTCGTCGTAATTTTATGAAAAATCGACTTTTATCTTTAAACGCGATTTGCGGCTAAACTAGACGTCCTAGAGGCATCAAAGTTTACACCTTTAAACTTGATTTGCGGCTAAACTAAGCGACTTAGCGACTTAAAAAATACATATTCGTGATCCAGGAAGCGGCAGTTCTGAAAAATCAAAAAAAAAAAAGGTTGGTAAAAAAAAGTTTTTTTCCAAAACTTAAAAAAAAAAAAAAAAAAATCTTCCTATGTCAACAGTTTTCTTCTACAAAAGTCTTTCATTGGATCAAAGTGAGATATGTATGGGGGGCATGGTGCCCCCCTGCAAACCCCCCTGCTTGGCACACTATAGGATTTTGGGTAGGTGCGAGGTTGAGTGTATACAAAGTTCATTTCAATTTCAATTTCTGCTTCGTATTATATGAAAAATCGACTTTTATCTTTAAACGCGATTTGCGGCTTAACTAGACGTCCCAGAGGCATCAAAGTTTACACCTTTAAACTTGATTTGCGGCTAAACTAAGCGACTTAGCGACTTAAAAAATACATATTCGTGATCCAGGAAGCGGCAGTTCTGAAAAATCAAAAAAAAGGTTGGTAAAAAAAAGTTTTTTTCCAAAACTTAAAAAAAAAAAAAAAAAATCTTCCTATGTCAACAGTTTTCTTCTACAAAAGTCTTTCATTGGATCAAAGTGAGATATGTATGGGGGGCATGGTGCCCCCCTGCAAACCCCCCTGCTTGGCACACTATAGGATTTTGGGTAGGTGCGAGGTTGAGTGTATACAAAGTTCATTTCAATTTCAATTTCTGCTTCGTATTATATGAAAAATCGACTTTTATCTTTAAACGCGATTTGCGGCTAAACTAGACGTCCTAGAGGCATCAAAGTTCACACCTCTAAACTTGAATTGCGGCTAAACTAAGCGACCTACCGACTTCAAAAATGCATTTTCGTGATCTAGGAATTGCCACCTTTCAATTGATGTATCGCGTTATATGAAAAATCGACTTTTATCTTTAAACGCGATTTGCGGCTAAACTAGGCATCCTAGAGGCATCAAAGTTCACACCTTTAAACTTGAATTGCGGCTAAACTAAGCGACCTACCGACTTCAAAAATGCATATTCGTGATCTAGGAAGTGCCTTCTTTCAATTGATGTATCGCGTTATATGAAAAATCGACTTTTATCTTTAAACGCGATTTGCAGCTAAACTAGGCATCCTAGAGGCATCAAAGTTCACACCTTTAAACTTGAATTGCGGCTAAACTAAGCGACCTAGCGCCTTTAAAAATGCATATTCGTTATCTAGGAAGTGGCGGTTCTGAAAAATTAAAAAAAAAGTTGGTAAAAAAAGTTTTTTTCAAAAACTTTCGAAAAAATAAATAAATTTATTCTTGCTGTGTCAACAGTTTTCTTGTAAGAAAGTCTTTCTTTGGCCTCGCGTGGCCCGCTTCGCGGGATCCAAGGATTTTAACTCCCTCTTCGGGGGGCTCTGTGCCGCTCACGCAACTCCGTTGCTCCGCTTAGGGTATGTCAAGTCGCCAGGCAGGCGCCTATTACAACAGTTTTCTTGTAAAAAAGTCTTTCTTAAGCAAAAGTACCCGCGTGGTACTCATGAGGTATGTATGGGGGGCATGCTGCCCACTGCAGCCCCCCTGCTTGGCTCACTATAGGATTTTGGGAAGGTGCGAGGTTGGGTGTATGCAAAGTTTCTTTCAATCAACTGGAAAAAAAAACTAAACAAACTGCCAAATTTGTTGATATTTCAATTTCACGTCATAGGAGACAAAAATCAGAAAGAAGTGTCGTAATCTTATATGCATTAAATTCAAAGCAACCAACTAAAAAAACTAAACAAACCGACAAATTTGTTGAAATTTCATTTTTTTTTCACGTCATTGGAGACAAAAACAAAAAAGAAGTGTCGTTATCTTGTATGCTTTCGTCGTAATTTTATGAAAAATCGACTTTTATCTTTAGAAGCGATTTGCGGCTAAGCTAGACGTCCTAGAGGCATCAAAGTTCACACCTTTAATCTTGAATTGCGGCTAAACTTAGCGACCTAGCGACTTCAAAAATGCATATTCGTGATCCATGAAGTGCCAGTTTTAAAAAAGTTTGTAAAAAAAGTTTTTTTCCAAAACTTAAAAAAAAATAAACAAATAAAAAAAAAATCCAATTGTGAAATCTACAATTGCTTGGCCTGCTGCGCGGTTTCCAAAGATTTTCACCCCCCTTTTTAGGTCCTCTGTACCACTCACGCAAATCCGTTCCTCCGCTTAGGGTATGTTCATTCACCGCAGGCGCCAATATAACAGTTTTTTTTTTTACAATAATTTTTAGCCCTTAAAAGAACTTTTTTTAAGCTATAAATTATTTAGCAGCATGCCAATTGGTCAAAATATTTAAAAAAAAAAATCAATATTTTTCCTCTAAAAATTCATTGCATTCGAATCTTTTTATACATTAAGGCATTTTGCAGAATTAAAAAAAAATTCTAGCTTAAAATTTTTGCCGTCTTCTTCTGATTGGCTAAGAATAATTAAAAAATATTTCAATAAAATTAAATACTTTTTCAAAAAATATTAATTTAGAAATAATTTTTTAAAAGTACAAAATAATACTTTAAAAAGAGTAGTGAAAATCCCGTCAAATATTTATAAAAAAATATTTCGGCGGGATTTTTATTTATATTTTTGTCGGGATTTCGTGATTCGGGATTTTGTGATTCGGGATTTCGTTACTCTCCCATTTAAATTTGGTTATTGGTAAGGCCAATGTCTATTTCCCCTTTCATTTGGTCATAACTCATAATATCCATGGACCTAATGACTGTTTGAGATTGGTCGTTATTTCTTGACATTGGCGCAAAACTTTAAACGATTTAGTAAAATGTTAGAGCTATTTAAGTAATTTACTAAGTTAAAAAGAAGATTTTGGTAATTTTAAACGATTTTAGCAATTTACTAACTCTTAACATTTTACTAAAGTTAAAATCAGAAAATGGCTACTTTAAATTTTAGTAATTTGCTAAATCCATATGAAATCTGTCATTGTCCTCGAAAATAATTTCTTGGCAATTTTATTTGAAAGATTTAAATTGTACTTTTTTTCGTGTGCTAATCCTTTTCAAAGTAAATAAAAAAAAATGTTTTCGGAAGATGAAGATTTCGATATGTTCGAAGACTCAGCTTTGTGCAGAAAAGTCCGATGTCTTAAGTCCCGAGCAAATCCCTTTGAAGAGCTGGACGATGGAGAATTTTACTCCAGGTATAGATTCTAATCTTTAATAAGTTGTTCAATTGAATCTGCAAAAAAATCTCAATTTTCACGTAAGGATGGGAAAAGCACATAAACTGTTAAAGCCCTGACTGCGGCTGCTCGTACTGTGTTTTCTTCATTGCAACCTTTAATAAGGAACAGCAACAACACAAAATAAAATAACAATTTTTTAATTTCACTTTATTGAAACTTTTCTTTTACAATAAAATAACAAACTAGTTGTATTGTTGTCACAAATAAAAACAAAAAAAAATTACAAAATAAATTGTAGGTTGTCACTTTAACTTCTGACATTGCAAATTATTTGGTCCGTTCCCTAGGTTTAGGTTTGTTTGCTTTGTTTTTCTTTCCGAACTGTCATTGTTTGGACGTATTCAGCTGCACCGTTTTTAATAAAAGGGAATTAGTATTTTACTAGTTAGTAAAACGAAAAAAAGGATTAAAATTTTGGAACAGCTAGTAAATTACTAAATGTTTTAGCAAATTGCTAACTAGTAATATGCTAAGCCCTTAACAATAGGTTGTTTAAAATTTTGCGCCATTATGTCTTATGTACATGGACCTAATGTCCGTTTGGGCGGAATTAATGTCCATGGACATTATGTCTGCGGACATTATGTCATTCCACCGCCAGTAGAGTTACGTCCGATAAAAAGCTAAAGTAGAATCCTACTGTGGATATAGTTTGACGTTTATTCGAGTTTCGAATTGGATTTTGTTAGATTTATTCTTAGATGTTCGAACGATTTTAAATATAACTCCACATCTACAAAAAAGCAGAGCTCCGAACTTTGCCAACTACAAAAAACTCTTTGACATAACATATGAAATTTTTCCATCTATACTATATTATAATCCCTTAAAACCTTTTGTCAACAATTTGATCGACTCCTATATCAATGTGTTTTGAGGTTGCATACGGATAACGACGTACAAGCGCATTGAGTCTCCGAATCTACCCCTGATGATCTTAGCACAAAAAGATCCTAAAATAGACAAATGGAAAATGAGCCGAACTAACTTACTATTTGTTATAGTTGGAGGCAGCAGGGTAGGGACCTCGCTGGCTGGAAAGGATCGTTTGTTAATACCGTCCTTCATTTTAGAGTAAGCTTTTAATGTTTTTACAGAAAATGATAAACAATTTTCTGTAAAAACATTAAAAGCTTAAGCATTAATCATCAAGTTTTCGATTGCCTGTCGAAAACATGTGTGATAATTCTCAATGCCCATTCAGTCAATAAACGCAAATACCTAGTACGTGAAAAGACCAAATCTATTTACCTGAACAATTTTAGCGCTAAAAACTAAGAAATCTTTCTCATAAAGACTTTAATGACTTAAAAGATCTCATTAGGAAACAGGCAATTAAAATAAAAGTTTTACTGAAGTTTTGCAAGAAGAAATTGGGGCCACTTTGGTTATATTCCAAATAAGACAAATTGAAAAATTAACATAAATTTATTCTAAAAAATCAAGTTTGTTGAGTTAAGCCCGCATAACACAACGCTTGTTTTCCTGCTAGAAATGCTTGCTAGCTTTCGTGCTGGTTTTGTTGCATGGTGTGGTGCTGGATGTTTTGCTGGTTTGAATTCTTCGGCTTCACTCGATGATTGTTTTGGAGCTGGATTCGCTGATGGTTTTTTGACATTTCTTGCGAATTTGCACAAATTTTCACAATATTCTTCAATTTTTTACAAAAAATGCATACATCTGATAGAACAAAATATACAAATTAATGAAATCACATTTAATTTTGTTTAAAGTTGAAAAAGCTATTAGAAAATAAATAAAATCGAAATAGAAAAAATGACATTTGAAAATATACATGTGCCTTTTGACGTCTGCTAAAATCCAGCAGCAAAACAAGCAAGAAAAATAGCACCGGTTCTAAATTTGAAATCTAGCAGCGCTTCTACCAAGAGAGCCAGCAGTGGCGCCATTTTCCAGCTCAGTAGCCAGCACGAAAGCCTGCAAGCATTTCTAGCAGGAAAACAAGCATCGTGTGATGCGGGCTTTATATCGTATTTCTTCCGAACTAGCAGTATGTATTCATACAAAAAAATACAAAAATGGAGGAAGAAAACTTTGTGTTTTTTCGAAATAACGGGAGTTCTTAGTTACCTACTACGTTGTTATCACGAATCAACTTACTGTTATAACCCCAACTCAATGGTTGAAGCTAGCCGAAATAGGTAAGGGGAAACACTCTGCTTCGCTTCCTTCTAAAAGTACAGCATAGCATTACTTCAAACGAGTTTTGTGCTATGTTTTCAAAATTTACGTAGTCATTGTAGAAACACTTGAACCCTCACGCCTCGCACCCTCTATAAACAAGTAAAGTAGGTATGATTTTTCATATCATATTATTTCTCCCATACACGCTCCCAACTCTCAGTTAATTGAATTTTCCTATCTTTTCAATGATCTAATGTTGTTCATGCCGCAGCAACAGCAACCGCAGATTAATCTCTGCAAACTCTATATACATACATATATACAAACTTTTGTGTGGCAAATTAATTGAGATGCTTTAGGCGTATCAGCCGATATCGCCGTCCTGGTTACGGTTACTATACCGCACAGTTCGTTGAGTTTAATTCTGATAGCAAAGGCGCACAGAGTAATAAATTATATTATTTAAAGCAGAAAACTGTTGAACAGAGGCAGTGAGGTTCTTTTTTTTTTGTCAAAAAATTCTTCCAGCATCCCGCACAACCATGAGGATATCATCCACCCACCACTCACACTAACAACCATATTCATAAATCCATAGCATGGTTTGTTGTCATTGTGTCCTGAAAATGAGAGGTAGGTTAGGTATGCATTTTTTTTTTTGCGCAATTCCCCAATAGGTTTGATGTATTTTGCAACATAATAATTCTAGCAATGTTTTGTGGCATTATAAACTAATTATATGTAATCGAAGCATGTGTGATCATTACGAGGATAATGCTATTACCAAGATTAAACCGATAATATTATGATATATGGTTTCATATTCTTTTTATTTGAGAAATACAATACAAGGAGTATTTTGTAAAGAGGTTTGACTTTATATAGAAAGAGTGTTGCTAAGGCCAACTATTTTGACACTTAATGGATGGATTATATTCAGTACGTTTTGTCATTTCAACAGAAAAACAACAGAACAGCGCTTCCAAATTATGCAAATTTATTTTGAACTTAGTGATTCAGTTCTCGAAACTCATTTTCATTTTTAGTGCCAAGTGCGGAGTGTCAAGTGTGGAGTGTCAAGTGCGGAGTGCCAACTGCGGAGTGGCAAGTGCAGAGTGCCCAGTGCGAATTAGTGTCAAGTGTGGAGTTCCAAGTGTGGTGTGTCAAGTAGTGCGGAGTACCAAGTGCGTAGTGTCAGGTGCGGCTTTCCCAGTGCGGACTGCCAAGTGCGGAGTGTCAAGTGTGGAATGCCAACTGGGGAGTGCGAAGTGTCAAGTGCGGAGTCAAGTGCGGAGTTTCAAGTGTGGAGTGCCAAGTTCGGAGTGTCAAGTGCGGAGTGCCAAGTGCGGAGTATCAAGTGCCAAATGTGGAGTGTCAAGTGCGAAGTGCCAAGTGCAGGGTGTCATGTGTGATGTTATCAGTAGGGAGTTCCAAGTATGGAGTTCCAAGTGCAGAGTGTCGATTGCGCAGTGTCAAGTGGATAGGAATTTAATTAGCTTTATTAGAAAGCCCTTTACAAACATCGAACGATATAATTACAAATGGCTTTTTATTCTTCCATAGGAAATTTTATGAATGGGACTGGTCATTAACGAGGACAAGACAAAGTATATGCTCTCATCAACTAGAGCCACTTCACACTATAGGCTTGGTCAAAACTTGACAGTTGATAGGTATAACTTTGAGGTAGTAAAGGAATTTGTCTACCTGGGCACCGCTGTAAACTCGGCAAACAACATCAGCACGGAAATCAAACGTAGGATAACCCTTGCTATTTGTTAATCGCTGTTTCTTTGAGTAATAAGGCCCTAACGAGAAGAACCAAGGTGACGCTGTACAAAACACTCACTCCCGGTCCTGCTGTATGGTGCAGAAGCTTGGACCCTTACTCAGTCAGATAAAAGCTCCCTTGCTGTATTCGAGAGAAAAGTTCTACGCACGATTTATAGTCCTGTTTGTGAAGACGAAGAAAACAATGTGTGGCGAAGAAGATACAACCATGAGTTATACGCGCTGTGCAGCAACATGACCTTAGTGAAACAAATACGTTTAAAGCGGTTACGTTGGCTAGGTCATATAAAGCGAATGACAACCGAAGCTCCAGAACGAAAAGTCTTCAACGCCATGCCAGAGGGTTCCAGAAACCAAGGCAGACCTCATCTTCGATGGTGTGATCAAGTAGAAGGTGATCTTTACCGACTTGGTGTACGAAATTGGAGACGGCGGGCTAGAGATTGAGTCGGCTGGAGAGGCATATTAATTGAGGCGCAGGAGCACCACGCTTTGTAACGCCATCAAAAGTAAGTAAGTAAGGAAATGTTATCAAAACATAAATAAAACTAAATAAATATAATCAACATTATTTGAGTCAAATGGGGATTTTCATATGAGGTTTGTTCTTCTAGTTTAAGGAAGCAAAATATCATTCAAATAAACCAATTTGAAAATCCAGGTGTTTAAAACTATCGAACAAAACTACACTTTCTCACTAATATAGCTCACTTGAAATCATACTAATTAAAGTTATTGAGAATTAAATTATAGTTATAAGTTATAATATGGTGAAACACTTGAACTTAATCTTTTATCGAAGTTAAACTCCCTCACATAATCGCAATAATGACCTTTTGTGAATGGGGCCAGCACTGAAAAATACATAAATGTTATATCATTTTCGCTATATTATTTGCCTTTACTCAGTTTTCATAATATAATAACCCATCACTATCGCTATGAGAGCATAACCAACGATAAGTTGCAATTGAAGGAAGAATTTAACGAGCGTAACATGACGATGAAGGCAAAAACTTAAGAACGTCGTCATTGCAAAAGAGCCTCATATAACGCTCAGAGTAAATTTTCAACAAAAAAAAAAAAAACCAAAGGGGATAAAACGAGCACCAATTTTTCATATAAGCATCCGGATGAAAGGCAAAGAAGCAAAGATGTCACACGGTGGCGAGACAAAAGCTCCAGAATAAGGAGATGAAATATGATATCTCTAAAAGGATTACGTTCTTTTCTCATAAAATTTTATCAACTATGAGTACTTCTGAGTGGATTTAGGGAATTTATTCAAGAGAATGCATAGGTATAAGGTAGGTATGGTAGGTATAGCTGAGCTGCTACTATAACTATACTTTTGTAACCGAGCAGTACACTACACTACACTCCTTGTGTAGATACCTTAAGAACGGATTTCTCATCTCACATTTCTGCGTGAGTTTTGATTCGCTTTATTTTCATGTTAAGATTTATATTTATGTATCAACATGAGTTTTTATATTTCTTACGTCTTTACTTACGCTCTTCCAAGCAGGTCCTTGTCAAGTTGAAAATAATTCCATAAAATAAATTACGTGCATATATTTTTGCTATGAGATCTACATAGGTATATGGTATAGGTTTAAGATGCTGCTTACTTTATGAAATTAGAGGAAGTTCTTTCTTTTTTTGCTTCAACTTGTGAAATACATAGGTACTCAGCACATTTTGGTTAACCTACCGAGAATATATTAGTCATGCGTAATGTATTCATATTATGGTATTTATTATAGACATCCAAAAGCTGACAATGATAAGATGGTTTTTCTTTTTTTTTCAAAACAAATCATATGTTTTTCAACAGACATGTGTCAACACATAAGAGGATTAAAGGGTCGAAATTTGTAAAGTTATAGCGGCCATGTTGTTAAGGCAACATCTGTCAAAGTTGTTCTAGTATTGTTGTTGAGTTCAGTAGTGTATGACAATTTGCTTTTTAAGGTTATGAGCAACGTGTGCAAATCATAAAATTTTATTTTCAAATTAAGTGCTCTGTTCGAGAAACGTTCAGTGCATTACAAGACAAAATTATTTTATATGCTTTGAATGACTGAATGTGTGAACATGATGCAAAGTTTTCGGATTTGGGGAGATACCAATCTACACGCGAAATACCAGCATCACCATAAATCCATCCCGAGATTGTCAATATTTTTGGTGCAAAAATAGTGATCCACCACGGCTCCCTAAAAATGACGGTAGCAGAAGAATTCGATGGAAAGAATTAACAGTCGGCCACAGGTCAAATTAGGCCAAAATACCCTTTATAAGTCAAACGGGCAGCTCTGTTCTGCTCTCCCAAGGTAAAACAAGGGCTCTGCCCCCGGTTTGGGAGGTTGTGTTGTGTTATCGGGTCAACTTCCCTACCAAATAAAACTTATCTACCGGTAATGAGAGAGAAACGAGGATCCTTGGATAATTACCTTCAAATGGCGACGAGACCTACAATACAACGTCAAAAGAAACAAATTTTTAGAACAAGGACTTGGAACGTGAGAACTGCAGTTTACACCAAATAGACCTTCTCAAAAGATTAAGGGCCAGTTTCACAGTGAAGTAAGTGACACTTAAGCGCCAAATATGGAAAACTAATTCCCAATACCACAGTGTAAACTTATCGGAATAAGTGACACTTAAGTCTCCCATGTTGGCCACTTAAGTTCCACTTACTCAGATAGTAAAACTGCGGCTAAAGTGTCAAAATGTCAAAATTAAGTGCCACTTATTTTGTTAAGTGTGCACTGCGAAACTGGCCCTAAGTCCGTCAGCTATGCTCACGTGGGATAAGGTAGATACTACCGCAATCCACGAAAAATTGGAGAAACGGATTAGAAGCAAATTCATAATCTTTAAGAGGATATAATTAATCGACTGGACTGGCTATCATCCGCATCTAAGCCACCGTCCAAAACATAAACCTATAATTTGTGTAGATATACGCCCCTTTCAAATCTTTTCAATAATGAGTTTTATGACTGGACCTAGATGGAGCCAACGAAGCCTTTTCGGGGAAGATACGATGTAAAAGTTTTCTTGGGAGGCTACAATTCTAAAATCTGTAAGGAAGACATCTTCATTCTTCAGTGAAATAGTTGGTAAGCAAAGCCTCCACAAATGACAGCAGATACCGGTTTCGACTATATTAGATTTTCCAGAAGCTTGTAATACACACATACGTTGATAAGTAGTATACTCGTGTTTCCAAGACAAAGGACCCATAAAGAAATTTCGTGTTCTCTAGACGGTCAAAGTCAAACCAACAACCAACTCTGATCATTTCCTTTCAGCGTCAAAATCCAGAGCTCGACATGTTGTGGATGTAGCCAAAGAAGTCAAAACACATCAATTACATTGGATCGGCCGAAGGTCACAGCAAGTAAATGGACAATAATAATGCAAATGAGTCTTCGAATCCCAGAGAATGAACTTCCGGTTTAAAGATCAAGTCATCTCATCGGTTGCCAGAAGCTTCGTGTGTACGACAGGAATCAGTGTGCCATGGATCATAGAAAATGGAAGGCCGCTGTGAATAAAAAGATATAAAAATGATAAAATATCCATTTGATCGCCGAATGATCATCATTTTTTGACACAGATATAAACCTAGGATTAGACGGTCAATACAAATGGTTAACGCGTTGACTCTCTGACGTTAAAATGACGTCAAATTTTGTCCCAAAGTTGTCAAGGCGTGTGATCTTCAACGCAAAACACTGTCAATGCTGCATTCACACTCGCGTCGGCATGAATTTTGGGGTCAACGCATTTAGGACGCCCTGTCAACGCAATTAGGACACATTGACAGAAAGCTCGTCAGCGATTTGACAGTATAGTACATCACATAGCCTGCGTTGACCTCCATTTCAATTTCAAAAATTTCTGATTTTTTAGAAGTTTTTAAATTCATCGACATCGTTGCTATTCTTCAATGGAATTGGACAGTTTATAACTTGACAGATAGGTTACAAGCTATACTTTGTGGTAAATTGAATATTTCGTTCTAAAAGTGACCCAAAAGACCTAAAATCACATTTTTCAGAAGTACAAAGTAAAATCTCATAAATTTATGATTTTTTATAGGTTTTTTAATCCATCGACATCGTAGCTATTCTTTAATAGAATTTGACTGTTTGAAGTTTGACAGATAAGCAACAAATTATATTTCGACGCATATTGAATATTTTGATCCAAATGTCATCAAAAAGCTGTAAAAAAGCCTTTTCCCGGAGCAAAAAATTTTATCTAAAAATTATGTCGAGGTTTTTTTTATCTATCAACATTGTAGGCATCCTTCAACTGAATTTCACAGTTTTAAGCTTGACTGATGTAACATTTTAACGTCGTGTGATCTTCAATACGAAAAATGGTTTGTTTTTGCCTTGCCAACTGGGCATCAAAACTCAAAGTTTTCGAATGTGGTCAAGTCGTTTGATCGTCATAGTTTAACATGTTTTTTTCAACCAGTTCCCTCCGGGATTGGAAAAAAACACACCTATAGGTACTCTGAAAATTCATTTTGAAATTTCAAATCAACCACAAGAATCTTCACTTTAATTTCATTCAGTTTTTTGTCCTTGCCAGAACAAACAAACATTTTTAAATTGGGCTATCGAACTAGTTCATGACATGGCAAACGTGCTTGCAAGAGGTATTACAAAAAACATTTGTAATTGCGATATATAGGTACTATATGGCAAGTTATCGATTCGTAAAAAAATGGAACTCGGGATTTTGATCAAAATTGACATTACGATGACAGCGAAGTCAAAAAAAATGGGTCTCGTAATTCTGTCCGTCTGTCCTTTCGGCTGTAAACTAAACGGTTCGGTCGATTTGCGTCAAATAAGCGTTTTGTAGGCATTCCCCCCACACATTTTTTTCATTTTTTTAAAGACCAAAACTAAAGTACCTACCGTACAAATTTTTTTTTAGCAAAAACTGAAAAAAAAAATCTGTAATTTTTTTTACAAAAAGGCAACCATTTTAAATCCAATCCATTAAAAATGGAACCATTTTTTTAATTTTCGATTTTCTCAAAACTGTTCAATTGATATTGATCAATTTTTTTATGGAGAATGTTTAAAAAAGTTTTAAAAGTTTTATATTCCAAAATTTTGAAAAAAAATTTTTTTGGATTTTTAAATAAAAGTTTAAAATTTTTTTTGAGAACTTAATAATTCGAAAACTACTCGATCAATTTTTATTAAACTTGGTACCCAGCAGTTTTTTAACATTGCCTACCAGATTTTAAATGGAAATTATTCTTATAACCAAAAATAACGGTACCTCCCATACGATTTTTTACAATTTTTAAGCCTAAACTGTAAGTTCCTAAATGCGTAAAGCTGCTTAAGTACACTTTTGGCCGAAATTGAGATTTTGATGCCATTTTATTAAAAAACACATTCTGCACAAATTGCTTTAATCAATTTTGTCCAATGTATCTATCGTATAGTCCAGTCAATGAAGCATTTTTGTTGTTGGTACATTATATGGACATTATTTTAAGATATTATTTCCGAATTTAGCTATTTTTTCGCTTCATTGACTGGACTACGTAATACGTATAGTTGTTGCAGAATTTTTAGGAGAAAATCAGTTTTTGTATGGAGCCTTATGCAGTTTTTTTTGCCCTCCTGTAAAATCGCACATTAGAACAAGTTCGTGCGACCCAGTCGTTTTTTTTTTTTTAATTTCTACGTGCAGTACGTTTTTGAAATTCAAAGAAAAACAATAATTGTCCCTCCAATCCAACTCAGAGTACCTATATAATTATTCACTTGGACTATTATTCAAAATGCCTGTACGGCTTTAAAATTTGTATTGAAATACATTTAATTATACTTCAATTCGCTCTACAGTAATTAGTAGATAGTTAGCAAATACCTACTTTAAGAACACTCTTGAATAAATTATTCCTTGCAAGAGAACATCATGAGATGAGGATTAAACTTCCTATATGGTATCTTATTTATATAACACTTAACATAGCTCACTTAACCTCGCTCAGATTGCGCGCTTATCGCTGAACAATGGATTTGTACACTTACAGCAATAATTCCTTAACGTACATAAATTTACATATATGTATGTAAGTACAATTTCAGTTTCCGCAGAAAGATTTCTGCTCTACAACAACTCCCACCACCACCATATCGTCCCCGCTATTATAAGCAACAGTTAAGTCTTGAACATAGAACAGAACTCTTTGGCAACATTAAATCCCTTATAAGCCGGAAGTAACTCATACCTAAGTACCTATAATAGAGTTAAGCATATGTAGGACGTAGGTATGTAATGTACATCAACGCATGTTATGCAACTTGTTAACAACACTCATCGCTGCAACAAGAGGATTAAATATATGAAAAAAAGAAAGAAAAAGAAGCGAAGCTAATTTTTGTAATTAAAAATAAAAATTTTAATTTTATTTGTTATAATCCGTCCGTTTGCTGAAATGCATTGCAATAGGGAAGTAGTAATGAGAAAATGAGAGTAGACAAACGTTGCCATAAATTTCTATTTTAATTTCATATTTCATTAATTAAAAGATATCAAGGCTTCCAAAATTTCCAAGACAGCCAGCAACTTCAGTAACCAACCACGATGATGACGGAAGTATTCACGGAAGAAATAAAAAAGTCTTTTGTGTCGGTTGCATCCTTTTGAAGTGATTCTATGCTGCTGTGCAGTGTGCATTGCTATAAAATTCTTCATTTTAGTTTCACTGTTGTGGCTCACTTCATCCATTAGCTCATAGTGAAATATTCCCTGGACTGGAGAGTTCCTATATATAGTTTCCTGTTGCCTCTCTCTCTCTCTGGTGATACAAAATAAACTGGTAAATACCCTTATTTTGCTATTGTTCCATTAAGCCACACCACAAATATTTAACCTATTTTCTAAAGCTAGCTTTTATACTGTCTAGTATAACACGGAATGAGCTGGGCATTCGGATGAACGTTATTAGAGTGGATGAGAAGAGGGATGAGGGTGTAGATTTATAAATGTATAGATGTAGTGTGGCAATGTCCTCCTCAGTTGGATGGATTAAGTTAGCCTTCATTCATCCGCCCTAAGGTCCTTCGACACGTTGCCTTAACCCCAGAAACAAACCCAGTTGTTTGGTTTGATTTATACACAAAGTTTGTTAAGAAGAATTCTGTGTGCTGCATTTTCATCGTCGAGAAATGAGCAGAAATCCTTCTTCTTCTTCTTCTTCCTTTTTAAATATGGGTTTCTTAGTGTGTGTGTGAGTGTGTCTGATGTTTGTGCATGGATATGGTATAAACCTAAGAAGTTTTCTGTGTTGAAAACAGTTTATCTTAAACTTTAAAACGGAACCCAGATGTAAGAAGAATATTTCTTGGTTTTGAGCAAGTTCTATATTTCTTTTATTATGAGTAGATATTTGTATTCCCCGGGCGAAGTAAGTAAAGTAGGTTCCTTTTGGAAAGAGATTCTAGAAGTATTCTTTATGCTGCTACTATTGCTGTTATTATTGTTGAATTTCTTGTTGTCGAAAAGAAGTGAGGTTGTTTTTCTCAAGTAGGTACCTAGCAACATTAAAAGCTGCTGCAGCATCAGCAGAAGCAGCTATACTGATGGGGGGGGGGGGGGGGGTGTATAAGTTTATTGATTCTGCAGTAAGTGTGTTATTTTTAGCCGGAAGTACTTTAAGAGTCATTTCGGCAAATTGGTTGCACATTTTTGTGAAGTGATGGTTTTTCTGTTGCGGTTGTGGTTAGTTAGGTATTTGGTGTAACAATTGACAAGTTTTAAAATTCGAATAAGATTTCTTCAAGTTCTTACTTCTTATATGGAAAAAAGTTTTGAAGTACGTATAGTCGTGGGTAGGTATATTTTCTTTAAAATTTTTGATATTCTTATATAAAGGGTGTCCCAAAATTAACGCAAGATTTGAATTTTAGGTACTCCATCATGCGGTAAAGAAAAAAATATAAAAAAGCTTCACACAAGACCTTAACTAGGAGTATAGGGGAGGGGGGGGGGGGGAAGGTCACAAGGATTCGTTCATTTTGTTTGACTATTCAAATTAACAATATTTTTCTTCATTAGGTAACTCAAAAGAAAGACTTAGTGGTTATATTTGATCATAAGCTCTCCTTTAATGATCATATCGATATTATTGTAAATAAATCCTATAAGATGCTAGGGTTTTGTAAGAATAAATAGGAAAGAATTCTCTGTGATCCTTACATGCTGGAATGTCTTTATTTAGCCTTTGTCAGCACATCTAAGCTCGAGTAGTGTAGTGTTGTCTGGAATCTGGAATATAAACAGAGTTGGAGTATCCAGTATAACCTTCTGTTGTTACTTACTTGCTTAGGTCCTCGGACCTATTACGTCTGTGGGTACCCCTTGCGGGGCATAGGGCATCCACTATTTCTACGCACCATCGTGTATGATTTCTGGAAATATATCTCAGCTCTCTGCAACTTCTCCCCAGTTGTGCTCATTCCTCTTTAACCGTTCTTCGCTAAGTACTTCTAGGTGGGGCCTCTTGTCTACCTATGTGAGCGAGTTCCATTGAAACGCTTGACTCGCAATGCACTTGTCACCTTTTCGAAACGTATGGCCAATCCAATGCCACTTGCGTCTTCGTATAATATAGTCTATCGGTTCGTGACCAGTTCTCGCATGAAGTTCGTCATTGAAGATACGGTTGGGCCAGAAAATCCTGAAGATGTTTCGAAGATATCTATTTACGAACATTTGTAGCTTTCTTGTGACAACGGATGTTGTGCACTTTTTAAGTGCTGCACCCATATAAATTTATTATTAAAACGCAGCTAATTATTACTAGCTTTAAAAAAAAAATTATAAGTATGTACATGTTATAAAATTGAAAAAAAGTTAACTTAAATTTAACTGAAGTATTAACAGTTTGGTTAAACAAATTATTATAATTATTGTTGAAAAAATTAAACAATTTTAACATTTTATTAAGAGGAGAAAATCGTTCATTATTAGTCCGATAATTTGAAATAAATAAGCAATCACCCAGATTCCTCAAGCTCTTTGGGGAATATTAAAGTTAATACGAGACAGAAGGTGCAAAGAGTCTATCAGCCCTATTCTGCTATTCATCGGGGGGAATTTTTCTATAATTTTCACTCATCACTATTCTGCTATTCATTCGAAGTGAATATTAAAGTCGGTAACGTCGGTAATACTGCGTGGTATTCTGCTATTCACGTGAACGCATTCATTCCATACAATTCAAATCCGCATATGAAATGTAGCGGATTTTTCATTTAATGGGTTGTCTGTCTGGTTGGTTGTTAGTAAAATGTAATTAAAAACTAATTTATTATGTTTTATTTAGAATATTTGTTTGTAAATAATAGATTATTAACATTTTTAGGGGTAGAACGACAAACAAAGACCAATTTACGGCAATAATTTCTGCAAAGAATTTTTCTTTTCTTGAAATTGAATCATTTCGCTGCGGAGGTGGAAGATACGATTCAACAATCTCCAATACATACAGAAATGCTCTTTTATTTAACCGAAAGTTTTTGGTAAACCTATGATTTTGAAATAATTGGTTTATTATTATTTCAAAATGAAAATAAATGAACTTACGTTTCGTCCGGCAGTTCCATAATATTTTTTTTCGATTTTCTAACATTCCTCCGTAGTTCTCTGTTCGATGATTCTCTTATTCCTCTGTTTACAATTGGAAAAAAAAGTCCAATACTGTCCATTTCCAAATTTAATTACGAAGATGAATCAAATTAAAAATTAAAATCAAAACAATTTACCCAAGATTTTGACATGAACAGCTGTTTACGTGAATGTCAAATTGGTTTGGGATAATGTAGGTCACCCGGTGGATAGCAGAATGCAAAGGCAGTGTGAAAGGGAATCGAATGGGTGAATCGAATATACGATCCACGTGAATAGCAGAATAGGGCTGTATGTTTCCGTTAATAATTTTCACGATGAAGACAAAAGACAAATACGAGCGTCTGCTCTCAAGACTTGGCATATCAATTAGATTTAATCTGTTAACGTAAGGAGGGAGTTCATATGGATTTTCCCAACCCAATCCTCTGAGTGCAAACCTCAGAAATCTTTTTTGCACTTGTTCTAATCTAGCTTTATGGCAGTCATAGTGGGGTGCCCAAACCGGACAACCATATTCCAGAATGGGTCGAACGAATGTTACAAAAAGCTGTTTAGTAACAAAAGGCTCAGAAAATTGTCTTGTTTCTCTTTTTATCCAACCAAGAATTTAATTAGCTTTATTACTTATGGAGTTTATGTGTTGTATGAACTCAAGTTTGGGATCACACAGAACACCAAGAACATTCATATCGTTTACAAATAATTGACACAATTAATAGACAATTTTCTCGTAAAACTAATAGTTTTACATTTATCAATGTTAAGAATCAAACAATTATGAGCACACCAATCAAAAAACGAATTAAGATCAAACTGCAACTCTTCACAATAGCGGGTGTTTCAGCATGGATTCAACATTGGAGCGGCACAGTCATAGCTTGGTCTTTAAGATAAAAGAGTTGTTTCTTCTTTTTCCACAAGTTGTTAGGTGCCAGCTATTTGATATGCAAACGCTTGAATAAGATATTTTTCAATATTGATGATTAAAGATATTTTAAGTTATTATATAAATTGCTCATAGTTGCTTGAGCGAATTTATTTTTATTTCCCCTGCGGCCTGCAGAAGTCTACGAACGGGCTTTTACCTATACGTGTCACGTTATGATTTCTCTAGGAGTAACTATTGAAGAAACGAACCAATATCCCGTTGCATCAAAGAAAAAATAGTGTTTTACACTTAATTGATATTTTCTAACTCTTTTTAAGAAACTCATTTAAAAAAATGTCATGTTTGTTTTATTGTTGTGTTAATTTATTTTAACCTTTGCTTAGTACCTTAAAATTATTTATTTATTTTAAATTTGTTTGTACATATATATTATATTTATATTAATTTACCTACTATTCGTAATTTGTAAGAGCCTGTAAATTGAAAAATCCATGTTTCTTTTTATCAAAATTGACTACTTCTTGATAGAACTTTTGAACACCCTTTACAATGGAATATCAGCTTTAACGTGTTTATGTATCTATACTATCCACCAATGAATAATTTTGATAACTTTATTTTAATTTATAATAAAGTAGCGTATAACTTTATTTGAAACTAATCTAACAATTTATTTTTAACAAAGTTATGGAAATAATGTAGGTACAGTATGTTGCAGGTAACTTTCTAGTTTTCCGTTTGCCACATCAGGTCCGAAGGTTTAGTTCTTCACAAGCAGGGGGCGGCATATTATATTCGTCTCCTCAAGAATTTTGATGATCGTTCCATTAACTTTTTCTAAAAGTTGTTTTCTTTTCTTTTGCGTGAAACTTTAAATTTATTGTCATGGGGATCCCCAGATTCTTGTTTAGATTTTCCAATATATGTATTACGGCACACATTGCAGCTTTTTAGTACAGTCAATGAAGAATTTGACTCGGAAAAAATCGCCGGAAAGCTGGATTTTGGTATATAGCTTCCTCATTGTTTTCTTAAGAAATTGTCAAAAGTCCCCATCGATATCGATATGTGCTGAACACAAAATGCACAATTTTGGAATTAAGTCGCCCAACTACATAGAAAAGTAAAACCATTAACTTTTCTGATTGGTTTATTTCAAAAACCGTTATTTGTATGAAAAAAGTATGTTCTTCGTTTTTGTAGGAAATATTCCAAGCTACAAATCAGTCTTTGACATTTTTTTTGTTATTACTTACCATTTGGGAGTTATTCTTGAAAAACCATTTTGGGGAGCCTTCAACCCCCCGTAAAATTGTTAGCGGCGGTCATATCGATGGGGACTTTTGACAATTTCTTAAGAAAACAATTTCGCTATTTTTTTCGCTTCATTGACTGGACTATTTACTGACTTTTTTGGTTACAAAAATAATAATATTAAACGGTTTAAGATATCGTTACAATTGTTTTTAGGGAAAATGTGGAAAATTAACAAACATAATATTTTTTTGCCAGCAAATCAACAAACCCCTGCTGGCGTTGCTTCACAAATTTGTGTTCATGTACGTTTCGTAATACAATCAGTGGTCTATTTCACCAAATTACAAGTAAAATTACAAATTTGTTTACAAATTTTCTGTTTCACAAACTACAAACTTAATTCCAACAAATTTGTTAAAAAGAGAAAAAATTAAGGGAAATTGTATTTGTTATCTACAAATACAAAAAAAAACCGTTTCACCATTTAATTTGCAAAATTGTAAACAACAACTGTTTTTCACAAATATTATGTAAGCAATATTAAAGAACCGTTCACGAATGCTTTCGTGTTCTTCTGGCCAACGAACACTATTTTCAAAGAAAGCATCAACAATGGCTGAACAAACACGATGGACAGTTCTGAATACCGTAGATTTAGATATACCGTGAATGTTTGGGATCCCGTGATACTGTCCACCATTTCCAAGCCAATGTAAAGCTGTTAGAAATTGCTGTGTCGTTGTCAGTGAAAAGTTTTTTTCAGACTTATTTGCAATCCTAGGTCTAATTTGTCTTATTATTTGCTCTGCCTTAACACGTTTTAACCGAAACTTTTCGTTGAAAACAAAAGAATCTGAAATTTCATAGTTAATTCGCGGACGATATATTTTCCTTGTTCTATTAAGCACAAAATCTTCACTTATATCACTATCGGTGTTACTATGCCTTGGACGCAGGGAAAATTTTAGATTTGAAATGCGATTTCTTTCGAAAAATACAAATTGTTTTTAAATCGACAGACGATCTTTCTATTGTAAGAAATTTGGAAAATTTTGATTTCGTGAAACACAAACTTACAAAAAAATATGAATTTTAACAAATTTGTACTTGTTAGCAACAAAGAAAATTAACTTTTGGTGAAACGGACGGAAATAATGAAATTTCTACAAATTTCCCTTTGTAAACTACAACTACAATTTTGTAGCACAAATATTTTGTGAAACAGAATAAATCGGTTTTTCTACAAATTTGTTGAAAAAGTGCTTGTAAATTACAATTTGTAAGATGGTGAAATAGGCCACAGTAATTGTTCTGTGCGTCTGTCCACCGTGCATCCACTGCAACTTGAGCTAGTTTAAACCGTTGGAACCAGTGTTGGCGGAGAGAAAAATAATAAGGTTGTACTGCAGCCAAAAACGAGGAGTATTTTGAAAAAAAATTGTAGTACAGAAATTTTTTAGTCTTCAAAAATAAGTGTGCGCACAAAAATTTTTTGTTTAGCATTATTTAAAAAAAAATCATCAAGAACAAAAATTCAGTTCGATTTTAATTTGCTCGGTGTATCAACTTCAACAGCAAATTTCAATGTCGTTGGCTCTTGCACAAAGTGATTTTGGTGCTGAATTTCAAGGAACAGCAGCAAAGTTTTTTTTAGAACCTCCAGCAACACAAGACACATTTATAGCTTTTTTTGCCTTTACCTTCTCCAAGGAATCCTTTTTCACTAATTATCTATATAATACAAGTTTACTTTATAGAACGATTTTACATGCATTATCACCAGTAGAATTACGGCCGATAAAAGCTAAAGTAGAATCCTACTGTGGATGGATTTTTTTTTTATTTCAAATTATTCTGACAGGTGTTCAACTATACAAAATGTGAAATATTAAAACCATGAAACTACCGATGCGTTTTTTTTGGGAATTTCTTACTGTACTATGTATAGATTCCCAATAAAACACGCCTAATGCCTGTTTGGTAACTTTTTTTTCGATAAATCTCCTTAAAGCTGAGTTTTTTTTTTCTATGGGTTTTGACAGCAAATAGTGAAATTTTCTGAAATTTTGTGCAAATTCGCAAGAAATTTCACGTTATCAAACAGACCAACAATAGCTCTGTTTGGTAACGTGAAATAAGAAATTTCACGTTATCAAACAGACCAACAATAGCTCTGTTTGGTAACGTGAAATTTCTTGTAAAATTGCACAAATTTTCACAAATTCCTGTTTGTTCACTCAAAAAGATGCGAGAGCACAACAAGAAAGGAAATTATTTCCCCTCCACTGGATAACTTGTAAGTGTAAAAACTGTCAAATACCCATCTGTCAGTGTCTGTCACTTAACGTCGGCTAGGAATTTAAAAATTAATATTCATTCAAATTGTCTGCAATCACTTGAAGAAGATTCAGATAAGTCTATCAAAACCGGTGTTACATTTTCGTTCGATATTTTTCAATAAAAAAATTATTTTCCAATTTAAAAATTACAAGATTGATCGTTTGATGTCTTGTACACAAAAGTGACATTTTATTCAAAAAGGGGTGCAGTGCGTTTGATAACTTTTTGACAAGTTTTCTCCTCTCTGATAGTATTTTCTCCGACAGGTTTTACACTTTTTTCTGAAAAACAAAATCCTAAACAGACCTAATAAGATAAATACCGAACTGAGAGATGAAAATTGCATGAAGCCAACGAAACCCAAAAGCAAACAAGAAAGAGGGAAATTCCCTTTTTGGCGGAAATTTGCAAATTTGCGTTAAATGTGAAGTGGATTAAATTTATTAAGTAAAAAACTACCCTTTATTTTAGGTCTTTAAAAAAAATAGGAGTACGGATGTGAAAGGAGGAGTACGGGAGTACGGTGGTGTTGAAAGTAGTACAATACTCCTATGGGAGTACTTCCGGCAACACTGGTTGGAACTATTTGCTTCAAATTGGGTAAGAGGATTTTTGATTCGAATATTTGTTTTAGCTCATGTAAAACGTCATTAACGATTTCGATTATAATTCGTAATGCATGTTTTCTATAAGATGAAAATAATACTGCTGCACTTGAGCCAAAAACAGCGCATTTCAAAAAATAGGGTTTGGAGTTTTATTTGAGAAAATCGCATTCTTTTTTGGATATTTTCATATATGGCTTGGTTGATTTTGTTATAATTTTTTAATCTCATACTTCTAAGTATACAATATGCAATTCTGTTTCGTAAAAAAGCTATATGGAAAAACAGCAGTAGTGCCTCAAATAATGCGCTCGTGATTGAAATTGAGTTAAAATATATATGTTTTTGTGTTTGCAGGAATAAAATTAAAAGTATTAGACGTACGATGGTGTAATAAACTCAAAAACGAAATATTTTGAGTGTGTTCTTTCTAATGAGCGATATATTGAAATTTATTAAACAATAGGTACATAATAGTAATTTATAACCAGAAGAACAAATTTTTTCCGATTTGATTGTGTATTTTATTTTTACACGGAACCAATACTTTCCCAATAAATATGAGTAATTACTGAGTAGACAGAAAAATACACGACTTATTTAAATGAAAGTGGAGTGTGCTCATTTGAAATGTTAAAAACTAAATAATACATTATTCAATATTACAATCCATACATACTTATTTATTTATATATACAATATGTATATAAATAAACAATATACATGCATCCACACATTAACCCATTTTATGTTTTATTTATAATACAACTTTGGAATTTTATTATTCGAAATGTCCTTGAGTGTGATGTATGTGGTAGTATTTTGTTTTGCACCCGGATTGTGCAAATGAAAAATACATTCCCTTTGATATACAATGTGATATACAATGGGGTATAAATCCTTGTCACCCTTTCCGGAAATTACAGAACATTGCCTCCGCTTACACACGTAAACAGAATTCCATTCGATGCCTTTCCTGCACCGACATCATGCCTTATAGCATTATACATTATATGTACCTATACCTTTCAATGGACAGGACAACATAGGTAACCTATATGTACTTTGCAATCCTTGACCATTGAAATAATGTTTAGTGATATGTGAAAATCGACAATTTCCTGCAGGCTATATATAAAAAGGAAGAAGTCAGAATGGTAATTATTGATTAAAGGGAGTATTGGGGCGTGATTTAATTTGTTATTCAGTTTTATATACTCTAGCTATATCTATCCCGACGGACGTGAGACCTTGGAATATCAATTCATTGTTGAATTCAACTTGCACAATAAAATATTGTCTCCTTTTTTCGTTGTTGTTGTTGTATGATTGCAATCTGAACTTGGATTGGTTTTTGGTGGAAGTAACTATTCTTAAGGTTAAATCAATTAAAATGTAAGGGGAATTATTTATAAGCTCGCTAAAAGGATATTGCTAAAGGAAATTTAAAAACTGTGTATGACATTTCATTTAATTTTCATTTCATTTCATTTCATTTATTTCATATAAAACTAGGTATATAACATTGTAATTCGTGATAAAACTCATAATTAGTATCAAAATGACGTTATGTATGTACGTGCACAAATAAATGATGATGAAATAACAATATAATTAAATGCTAAAAATTATGATAACTGTAAAAATAATGAAGATAAGTTAAAATTTAATATTTTACTCTTATATATTTTAAATTTAAATTTATTCCGACATGTGTTTGAGCAGCTCCTTCCGAAATTCCAGCGACGAGATGGTTCTTTGCAATTGGTGTGGAAGATTATTCCCCAACCGAATTGCATTGACAAAATAAGATCGCTCCATAACAGTTTGTGTAAACCGTGGTAAAACAATTTTAAGGCATCTAGGTGATTGAAGAAAACTAAGATTTTCATACAAATACTCAGGGCAGTTATTATGAATTATATCATGAAGTTTAAGAACTGATCTAAACTCGTGATAATCATCCAAACTCATTCCCAATATAGAAGTTTTATACCCCGAAACGCTTATATGCCTTGGTGAATCGTTGATGTATACCGCAAAGAGTCATTAAAAGCAACATTTAATTTACGCCTGCAAAACGAATCTAAACAGGAGTATAAAATACAATTAAATGAAAAGAAAGGCAGCAGCATAGACTTCACCAGACGCATTTTCATATTCGGACTCAAAAAACCTCAGGATATTCTAAGAATACGTAATCCACCATAAATTCTTCTAATAGCATCCGAAGTAGAATCGCAACAACTCATTTTACTATTTATTATAAAACCAAGATATTTAACTCGCTTAAGATAGGGTAAGGTAAAGCCATTCAATTCAAGTGACGGAACATCACATAGAGATATTTCTCTAATTGAGCACACCATACCAAACGATTTCAGCTGATTTAATCTTATTTTGTTTAACTCGGCCCACCCCTGAATATGCAACAGATCTTCGTTTACTCGGGCCACACAATCCTCTAACATCCCATGTTTTCTAGAGTGGTATATAGTAACATAATCTGCGTAAATACGGACCTTACAATTAACAGTTAAATCGGGAAGATCATTAATTATGAAGACGCAGAAAAGGAGAGGCCCTAAAACAGATCCTTGTGGGACACCTGTGTTGACAAGATATATGGTGCAGAAATTCCAAGTTCCGTTTCCACACACAGTGAATAATTTAAGTAATTAAAAATTAGTTCAAGGGCAGGGCGAGAAAATTTAAAATTAGTTTTAAGTTTCCACATAAGAATAGAATGGTCCATACTCCATACAATCAAAGGCTTTTGAAAAATCAAGCATCACTATTACACTTATCTCATCGTGATCCATTGCTCTTCTTAAGTCAGAAGTTACATTTACTACTGCTGTTTCACAACTATGCTTTTTTCGAAACAGACATAAAACAGAAAACAATACTTTTATCAAGCTTTCAAACTTTCTTTTACATGTTTGACTTTCTTTTGAGGGGTCATTCAATTTTCGGTTAAGAAAGTAAAGCTAAAGTTACATTTTTGATGGAAATTTTATTTCATTATAAAGTTTAGACTTTGCCATTAAGTGTGACAAACAATATCATTCAAATGGTCGCCTTGGGAAGATTCGCAACATGCGACTCTTTTGAGGTAATTTTTAACCACTTTTTCGCACATTTAGGGTGAATTGTAAAGCTTTTCCGTAAGTGACCGTTGAAATTTCAATTTTCAACTAAGTTACATACATAATTAGGTATATATAACTTATATTCTTATCCGACTGACTCAAATTGTTCGACTTTTTTGTTAAGTATTGACTCTCGTTAGGTATATATGCCAAACTTTGTCCGAAAAATTAATCAATTTTAAGGTACAGGGTTCTTTCAATAGAGCCGCTGGAGATTTGTTGTGTTATGAAGCAGTGATTTTAAAAATAAATAGCGGTCATGTTGCTTGAGCACCATCTGTCAAATTTATTGTGAAATGTTCACTTATCACTAGTGTATGGTAATTCATGGTGACGTGGAAGGCTATAGACTCGAACAATAATTGCAAATCTTGAAATTTTATTTATTTATTTTATTTTATTTTCATACGAAAAACTTTAACTCACATTTTGCAAAAAAAAATAAATAATCTAAAGCGACTTCGTCCATTCGTGGATGAATGGATGTAACAAACTAAATTGTCAGTCTAAAACAGATTTATGCCACAAAACTACGAAAATAGTTCCTCCCGAATACATGCCATACAGCAAAGCCAATTTGACCATTTATTATCTAACACACAACATGTTTTATTTACATTCATTTAAAAATCTATAGTATCCTAAAAGACCTTTAACCTTTCAGTTAATAATAACTGAATTTGCTAAAATCTGGTTTCTAGAAAAAAATTATAAAAAAAAACGGCAACACTTACAATGTTATCTTGCATATTTTTTTAAAGCCACAAATCAATTCTTCAATTCTGCCGTGAGTTTTATAAGAGCCGGTAAGCATCGACCATAATTTGCGTCTTAGAAGGGTACGACAGCATTTAACTGATGAGCCCAACCGTCTTACCTCGACGGAACACATTTTGGAGTTGGGGTCATTTGAACGGTTAAACTAAATAATAGTCTAGACTCTAGTATCTTTGTTGTTGCACAGGAAAGAGACCTTCCGTCAGATCCGGTAGTTCTGACTTTTTTCTGAGTTGTTTATGACCTCGAGCGACGAACGCAACATTTGTAAAATTCTCAAATAGCAAAAAATGTAGCAAACTTGTAGAGCAAAGTTATAACCGCAAACGTCAATAAAGGTTATATTCGCCAATAACTGAAAAAAACGTAAAAATTTCGCGGTACAAAAACCGCAAAGGCGATCAAGTCTCCCTCTTCTCCCGTATCTATTAATTTTTCAAAAAAAAACCGGAATGTGTATTTTTTTGAACATTTTTATATATAATATTCTTTCGACAGAAATTTTTTGCGACACCAACTGAGCTGTACCTAAATGAGAAAGTCGAGAATAAATAAAACGGTTTTATAGCAGGCACATACCGTAAACAAAAATGCGAAATGTAGATCATTTACTTATCTACCATTCGCGTATTGCGTGGCAGCGACAAGGGATGCACACTGCACAGGCCCCGGGCGGCACTTTGCTTAGGGACGGCAATTTTCCAATAGATATATCCGGGACTCGGGAGGCATATTTTCCAAAATATCCGCGAGGCAATTTTCTAAGGGCGGTAATTTTTAAAAGTACATATTAATCAAAACAGATTTTTGTATATGTTTTCTGTTTTATATTTTCTTTTCATTTGAATCCATTTTAGGGGCGAAAAATTTACAAATTATCCGGAAGGTAGTTTGCTGGTGGGCGGCAATTTTTTCAAAATATTTATCAAAACAGACGCGTTAAAAGATTTTTGAATGCGTTTGTTTTTATAATTTCATTTCGATCCATTTTTCTTTTAATGGATCCATTTAATCAATCCAAAGAAATTATTTAAAAGTTTTCGAGCGATAACATAGCTATTTTCTCGAGCGATAACACAGCTATTTTCCTTCAATTGCAATTCACTTGCGAACATTAAAACTATACATAAAATGTAAATACAAAATCTCTCTTAAGATCAATGTCACCTAAAAGCATTGAAAAATGTCTTTTGACCTTGCATTTTTGACAGGATAAGATTTTTTTGGTGTGTAAGGGGATAACTTTGAGTGTGAAAACCTGATTTTCGGGCTTTGAAGCCCTCCCGTTTGGGGGATAGGGGTGTTGAGTTTTTTTACCATATCTACAGAACCGTAAGTTCCACAAACAATATTTAACCACATTTTTTACTATAATTTTGGTAAGCATACTTTTACCGAGAAATCGAAAACATTTTTAACCAACAAAAAAATTTAAGGCCTTTAAGTTGCTAGGGACGGAAAAAATTGACTCTGCCCCGGGTGGCAATAACCCACGCTACACCACTGTAATACAATAGTAAACCAACACTAATTTTGATACAAATCTTAAGAGCCGTTGCCAAAATAAATAACCTCTTTGATAATATAGTCGTAAGCAAGGTACAGTTATTTTTTTAACTGAAAATTTTTAATTTCACGAATCCAAACCTAGCATAGCTACGGTGACCATATTTTAGAATTTCAAATAATGAACATGTGAAAAAGGCAACAAAATTCAATTCAATTTTAAATTATTCCATTTAATTAAAAAAATATCTACTTAAAAATGAAGGTACAGAAATCAGAAATTCAGTCTTTGTTTGCATAAAACTTAAATTTTAAAACAAAAAAGACTTACAAACAAAAAGAAAAAGAAATCCATATTTCATTTTTACGGATTTTGAAATTTTTCTGAACCCGCGAAGTGGGCCATTCAAGGTATCTATAAAACTATCGACAAAGTCAAAAAAATTTCGTTTTAAAATCATTAATTGAAAAATATTTTAAAGCAAAGTACGAATAGGTACTTTAAGTGTGGGTCTTAATGCCAATTCAGAAAGGCAAAAAAATATAGCGGGTTTTAATTTAATGCTTTTTTGTGGTGGGTCTTATTGCCACTCCAAAAAGGAAAAATAGCCTGCAGCTTATAACGGGTGATTTTTTAGCTGGTTTGGTTTTGGCAACACTGGTTTTGACAGCTGACGTGTGTTTAGTACCTTGTGTCACTGTCAAACAGCTTCAGTTTGGTTCGCAATTTAACCATGGATCGTCTTACAAATGAACAACGCTTGCAAATTATTGAATTTTACTATCAAAATTCGTGCTCGGTTCGAAATGTTCATCGCGCGCTGCTTCCATTTTATGGTCGGCATTCTCGACCTTCTGAGCAGTCTATTCGGAAGATTGTGACCAAATTTCGCACCAAATTTACTTTGTTGGACATTAAACCACCAACACGTTTACGTACTGTGCGTAGTGAAGAAAATATTGCGGCCGTATCAGCTAGTGTGACAGAAGACCGCGAAATGTCGATTCGGCGCCGTTACTGTCAATGGTGAACGCTACCGAGCGATGATAACAAACTTTTTTTTGCCCGAAATGGAAGTTCTTGACTTGCATGATATGTGGTTTCAACAAGACACAGCATGCCACACAGCACGCGAAACAATGGCGCAATTGCGAGGCGAGTTTGGTGAACAGTTAATTTCACGTTTCGGGCCGGTCAATTGGCCGCCTAGATCGTGCGATTTGACACCATTAGACTATTTTTTGTGGGGGTATGTCAAGGCTAATGTCTATAGGGACAAGCCCGCTTCGATTGACGCTCTGGAAGCCAACATCCATGCATTCATTCGTGAGATACCGGCCGATATGTGTGAAAGAGTATGCCAAAATTGGACTCAGCGGATGGGCTACCTGAGACGCAGCCGCGGTCAACATTTGCATGAAATTATCTTTAAACATTAAATTGCAAGGTTCAAACTATCGATTCAAATAAATATTTCATTCATTTTTTTGAACTTTTTGTGTTTGTTTTTTAAAAAAAGTTCTAAACCTCTTAAAAAATCACCCGTTATTACCATTTTTTTTTAAATATGACCCATGGGTTTTATTTCCGTGGGTCTTATTGAACTGTACCTAGAAAAAACTCTTTCTGAGGAGCATTTAACAAAATAAAATTGTACTAGATGTCTTGTTCGTTTTTTCAAGCGGTTAGGATACGTTAGCATCTTTATTTTTTATTTTATTTGCCATTGAATTTTGCTTTAATATTTATGTTATGGTTTTTAGGAATTTGTACTACATAAATACAGAAAAAATAATGAACAACTTCTGAAATACTAAACATTTATGTGTTTTTGTTCAACAAATAATTCATAATGAACATTATCTTCAAATACTGAACTGTTCATTATTATAATGAACGGATGGTCACCGTAAGCATAGCACATGTCTGTAGGTATCTACTTAATACTAAAATTTAGTACGCAAGTAACAATTTTGTCATTCAATCATACCGAGTTTCATTCTACATAATTCAAACGTCTGTGAAGTTGCAATTACAATTTTCACCTAGTGTAACGGGACCACAACAGGATTTTGCATTTTTTGTTTGCATTTCTATTCCGGATTTTGCAGTTCATCAAATAGGGGTATAACCCCCTATGGCCTATACTGCTAACTTTAATGTAAAGTAAGCAGTACCTACTTGCTATTTTTTTAACAACCAAACAAGCTATCAGTTTGAAATAGGACTCCAAACTTGAAGTTCCAGAAAAACAATTTACCGAAATTTTAAAAAAAATTGCAAAAAAAAACAAAATTCTGTTGTGGTTCCGTTATTTTAGGTGAAAATGGTTATGACAACTTCACAGGCGTCATATGCAAAGCCAATGTGCTGCGCTTAACCATTATATATTGGTATTTCCATTCGTTTATAAATTTTAATTTAACCTTTTTTATACATTGTTTCCATTTGCATAATTTCGGAAAATTGAAATAAAATAATTTCGTTTAAGTCAAAAATGAAAACCTTTATCAAAGTATATGTACATACATAGTTATATTATATTTTAATAATTGTACCAATTCCTTCGAATGAGAACAAAGAACTTGACACACTTTTTACCGAAAATTAATTAAATATTATGATGTAAAATTAAACGAAAAACCGACTTCAGGGCTTATCAGAGCGACAACACAGAAAATAAACCACCGCATGACAAAACAGGCAAATAAAATTAATCAACAAAAGGTTCAACAGAAATGTAACATAAAATATACAAAAAAAAAGTTTAATTTTGTATTCGTTAAAAGGTTTAAGTCGGATAAGAATTTTTTAGATTTAATACAAATGTAATGTACACCTACTTCCTCCTGCCTGTAGAATTTGATCAAAATTAGTGTGTTACTATATTGTACAGTGTACTGTGCATTTCGGTGAAAAAATTGTAATTGTATGAAGTTTTTAAAATGAAAAACATACTGCAGAAAAAGTTGCGTTGGGTCCTAAAATGAGTTTTAAGATTTCTTATTGTCGTTTTGGCTGACCTTAATTTGAATTTATGGGCGTTCAACTTCAAATTATTATATTTACATAGGAAAAATGTTTTAGACAGGCCGAATAGAAAAATTTCAAAATTAGGAGAAATTATTTATTTCCCTGGTATTGGGGTTCATTTCGCCGTTTTTCGGTCCCGTATTTTGTTGGTTTAGCCTTTTTATATTTCGCATTTTAAGTTTTTTGCAAATCACGTTTCGTTTTTTAAATGATTTGACAAATTATCCTTTCGCATTTTTCATTTCGAAATTTTCATTTAGATTTTAGTTCGATTGGATTTTTGAATTTTCGCAATTTTTAATTTGTCATTTTGTTGTTTTGCTTTTTTTTTATTTGGCAATTTATTATTTCGCTTTTTTTTATTTGGTATTTAATTGTTTCGCCAAAAAATTGCAAAACAATTAAATGCCAAATAAAAAAAGCGAAAATACAAAACGCAAATTTATTGTTAGAAGTCGACTTAGGAGGAAAATGTGAAAATACTATGAGCCAAAGAACAGTAATATGAAAAATATTAAAAAAAGAACGATTTTCCATACAAAAAAAATTATTTTTCAAAAAAACATTATTATTAATTATCAAAACAAACGGCGACATGATCCATCAGCGAAATAATATAACAGCGAAATGATATTTTGCGAAATAATGAAAAGGCGGAAAATTATTTTGCGAAAAAAATAATTGGCTAAATATCAAACAACGTAACAAACAACAAATTGCAACAAATAACAACAGACTGGGGTAGCAGTTTGGTGGACAGCTCTAGATAAAACTACAAACTGTGATAAACTAAGTAAGGTTCAACGTACTGCCTGTATGTGCACAAGCGGAGCACTTCGCTCCACACCCTCTGCTGCACTAGACATTCTTTTCCATCTGATACCACTCGAAATTTTTAGCAAACATACGGCCGCAAGTACAGCTATTCGTCTTAAAGCCTCTTCATAGTGGATCAACAATGAAATTGGGCACTCTTCAATTCTGAATTCATTCAGATCTTTTTCAAGTAACATCGACTACACTATACCCCAAACAGTTTTTAACAAAAACTTTGAATTTACCATCCCACCCAGAACAGCTTGGGAGGATGAGGCCTTCTTAGAAGATGAATCCATTCATTTTTATACTGATGGATAGAAAACCGTCGATGGGGTTGGTGGAGGCGTGTACTCAGAAAGACTTAATTTAGATCTCTCATTCCATCTTCCAAATCATAGTAGCGTGTTCCAGGTGGAACTTATGGCGATTAAAGAAGCTTTATCTTGGCTTAAAGAAAAAGTGATATCAACAACGGATACCCGCATCTTCTCAGATAGCCAAGCTGCGATCAAATCTTTGGAATCTGTTTCTACAAACTCTGCAACGGCCCAAAACTGTCGATCATCCCTCGTTGAGATGGCGAAACAGTTCAACATTCACCTTTGCTGGGTGCCGGGCCATAGAGACATTCCAGGAAATTGTAAAGCTGATGATCTAGCCAAAAGTGGAACAACAATACCCCACTTAACAGATAAGAAAAATATTGTTATACCTATCGCTACAATATGTAAACTTATGCTAAAGCAAGATGCTGTAAAGAAAACAAACCAGAGGTGGCACAACCTCAGCACCTGCTCGGCGACAAAACAAATCTGGCCAAAGCTGGATCTGAAGCGCTCCAAGCATTTACAGATTACAAATTAGCTCCGTTAAAGGTGTCATAAGCGGACACCGTCTAATAGGTAGACATGCCAGCCCACTAGGCGTCTACTCAAATGATTTCAGCAGAAGTTGCATGGATCAAAATGAGGAAGAAACACGTTCACACGTTTTTCGAGCGAACAGAAACCAACATTTATTTTTTTTACGAGAAATTGCATATAACTTTTAAATTGTTCGCAATTCAGACATCGTTTGACACACAAAAGCGTGAAAACATATACCGCTTCCATAAACAATAGTGTAACACCAAGCTTTTAAAAATGTTTTTCTTTTTTTTTGGTCAGCAAAAAAAATGATCAACACTAATTAAACATACATTATCTATTTAATATGAACTAAAAAAGTTTTTAACCAAAATTATAAATAGGTAATTGGAACATTTTTATTTGAGTCTCCGGACGCCGAAGAAATTCCCTCTTCCGCCCTTTTGAAGGAACTTTCTTATGAAGCAATAGAAATATTTTTCATTATTTTTAATGAAATTAATAAATTCTTGAGTGTGGTGATTGGGTAAGCAGACATTAATTAATATGCTGCCGCTGTGCTGCTATTTGTGGTCCATTACTCATCATTCGCAAATCGATTTCAATTCCAAATAATTTTTTTTTTAACATCTAGTAAATTGATTTATCATATTATTCAGCTTCTCAACGCAAACCTAAACTTCTTACTGAACAATCAAAAGAAAAACTTTTCTCCAAAGTACCTACACATATATATAGCGCAGTAATCTACTTATGCTCCCGCCTAACAGTAAAGTCCACCAACACCAACGAAAGCGGTGGTATTAGACATGGAAGGAAGAGGCAATAAGCTGAAAAATTTACCACAGAATCCAATGAAATACATCATTTGAATTTAACTTATTTTGCAAAAAGTCTGAGTTCTCAACAAAAACCTCATCGATATCCTTGAATTCATCTCCGGAGAGTTTAAAATCGATTCGACGACCGACGACTACGAGCACCAACCCCAAACGAATAAACGAACGAATTGAAAATGCATTATACTATAAACTTTATCCATTAATCATACATTTCTATATTTTATATCTCTCAGATCGTTAGCGCACTTCGCGTCGATAGTTTTCTCTACATATACCTACGTACCCAACTAAACCTAACCTAACCTACTATTAGATTTCTCTGACAAGCCCTCCGCCCTCTATTCGTTTTCTATAACATTTGACCATTATATGTACTCGTATGTACATAGGTATAGCAAGTTAGTCTCGGCAAAAAGAGCAAAATTGAAATTACCATCGTCATCACTGGTATCATCACTGTAACAATCAGCGTCATCATCGTTGTGGTGCCTTCCATTCATGGATCCTGTTCCTGCGGAACAAGGAACTTATTGCTCTATGGCAAAGGATGCAAGTTGCAATTGATGTGCCAGTTTGTCTGTGTGCCTGTGGTTGGTTAGTTTTGCCAGAAGCTTGTGCATATCTGCCTTGCAAAACGAACTTTCTATACTGACAATAGAATTTCATGGCCCATGACTCACTCACTGAGCCAGACCATCACCATCGCCATGCTGCGCCGCTCCGCGCCGCTTCGATCCTATATATATTTTTGCTGTTCCGTAGGTCCTTTTGACTGTCTGTTTGCCTAATCCCAACTCCCAAGGGCGTAATTTTCTTGTAGACCATTGAACGCGAATGCAATAACTCAGAGGTGTTAACGGGTCCATTGTTATCATTCCCAAGGTATTATAAAGTTCATAACTTCTGATGTGTAATCGGTTCTTAGGTATATTCGGTGGCAATAGGTTGACAATGTCATCCATAGGCAAGGCACATTTATACCAAGGGGTTATCGTAATTTGATGCACACAGTCCTGTCGCAGTTTTCTCTCTCTATAGGTATAGATGGCTCTGCGAATGAATTTGGTAATGGTGCAGAACTTGAAGCCAATTTTTGGTGAGGAAGAAGTTTTGTTTTTTTTTTTTTTTAAGTTTTTTTAGTAATGAAGGAAAAGGTAATTACTTTTTAGGAAAGGAAAAGTATAGAAATGTTTTCGTTGTGCAAAATTCAATTCAATAACTAAGTACCTCTATAAAACCCAAAGAGCATTTCGACAATCAATGCTTGGTAAGGTATTCAAAATGGAAAGAACAAATTTTTAAAATCGTTTTACACAAACATTCCATAAACTAACATTTATAAGTGCAGGTTTTATTTTATTAAAATCGAATATGGGGTTGCAACTTGCACGTACAAGTTTTCGACTCATAGTGCGATGTTATTAAATGTTTTTCATGAATATCTCACGGAGAGCTACTTTAACAGGAAAAATGTTAAAGGCTGATTTGTTACTTCTCAGTGTCGATATAAATTAGTTTTAAAATTTAAAACAAAATATTGGAAGAATCTAACTAAGGGCGATTCCGCTGTATAGACGATTTTCGACATCAATTTATATAAACTACAATTTTTGTTTACTTTTTTGGATAACAATGAAAAGTAGACAAACTATATTTAATATATTTAATGAGACCTTACTTAAAGGAAACATTTTTTTTGCGCTTGGCAATATCGTCATACAAAGAGTCGAGATACGAACTGCAATTATCATTGCTGGTAACACACATGCGAGATAGCCATTACCGACAGTTTGAGGTTATGATTTCTAGTTAGACGTGTGGTCTTAATATCATTTAATCGTTTGCACAAAAACATGTAGGTATTAATTATTGTTACTTTTTGAAAATTATTGATTGCAAATAGCCATTGTAAGTAAAAGTAAGAAGAAATCAAAAACAAAAGTAAATTGTTAGTTGATTAAAAAAAAATAAACAGATTTCACTCATCGAGTAACTATGGGGACATTAAAAATGAAGTGTGTTAGCTCGATAAAATAAAAACATGACTAATCTTGGTGATTTCTTATTTTTATCCCAAGTTGCATCAGAACTTCTGAAGCTGTCATAGAAACCATTCTACACTCTACAGTCTGAAATTAAAATACATAGATATTTTAATGTCACATCCCAGTTGGCGGATAAATTAATGTTGTTCAGTTCAGTTTATTTAATCGATTTGACGGTTGATGTTGAAGAAAATAGGCGTGTTCAGGAAAATGAGATCTTGGAGATCTCAGCAATCTCAGTTACCTGAACAGGATTCCTCAGCAAAATTTCTCAGCTTTGCTGTCAAAACTCTGAGGAAAAAAAATCTTGGATTCGCTTGCTCACTTTTTGAGTGAAGAAAATCTCTGACATCTCATTTTTCTTAACACTCCAAATCAAATACTTGCTAAAGTTTGCTAAAATTTATTTACAAGTCTCTCAACTTTTTGAACTAAAGGGTGTTTTTTTAGACGTGTGGTTTTCAATCTGGCAATACTTTTTTCGGAGTTGATCTTTTTGACAGCTTTCACTTGATTTATGCTCAGTTTGGTTTGCCATTTCATAATGAATAGACTTACTCCTGAAAAACGTTTGCAAATAGTACAAATTTATTACCAAAATAATGGTTAGGTTCGAGCGACGCATCACGCGCTACGTTCAATATTCGGTCGACGTAATCGCCCAACAGAATCGGTAATTCGAGCAACCATGGATCGGTTTCGCAACACGTTTACTCTAGTGGATAATGCGCATCCTCAGAGACGCCGTACAGTGCGCACCGAAGACGCTGTTGCTGCTGTGGAGCAGAGTATCGAAGAAGACCCGAATGAGTCCATCCGCCATCGCGCGCAACAATTGGAGCTGTGCCCATCCACTGCACTTTATGGAAGATTTTGCGGAAGGATCTTGATTTACGGGATTACAAAATACAAATCGTGCAAGACTTGAATCCGATTGACCGTCAAGCGCGTCGCACGTTCGGTGAATGGGCCCAAAACGAGATGGCCCCGATTCCGATTTTCACAAGAACAATTTGTTCAGCAATGAAGCTCACTTTTTTTGAATGGGTACGTGCGATTTAAAACCGCTGGACTATTTTTTGTGGGGTTATGTGAAGTCACTTGTCTACGCAGATAAGCCCTAGACGACTGACGCCTTGGAAGAGAATATTCGGCGCGTTATTGCTGACATATGGCCCCAATTGCTGCAAAACGTGGTAGAAAATTCGGCCTCTCGGCTGGAATTTATTGGAGCCGTGGCGCGCGCGGCGGCCAATTGCCCGAAATCGTGTTTAAAACATAATGGCCACCCATAATCTTTATAATAAAGCTGAATTCTTGGCCATAACGTTAAATTATATGCGTTTAATTTCTTCTTGAAAACCACACGTCTAAAAAACACAGCCTTTATTTATAAAGCCAAGTTATTTGATTTACTGTCAAAGTGAACCCTTTTTAACTGGAGAACAAATTTAGAAATAATTTGATGTGTAATCTAAGTTTTACTTTGCAAAATATGTATTCAAATTCAAAGTACTAATAAGAATTGGTGAAACACTTTTACTTTTTCATTTTTCAAAAATAGTCTGAAAAATTGCAAACAAATAACTCACAGAGGTGTTAGGTAATCTTAACCCCTTCTTGCCTAAAAAAAACTTCAAAACAAACGTGTAGTTAACCCCTTTATCTAAATCTAACTTTGTAAGTTATAACAATAGAGACACAAGAATTAGACCAAAATTTAAGTTGTCGCTTAACACCAGTATTGATAAAAAAAAACCAAAAAATCGAAAAATGTCACTTGACCCCTTCTCACTCTAGACGCTTCAAATGTAAAATTTATTCATTCTTTAGGTTAATACAAATATGAACATTGTATCAAAATTGTTCCGCAACAAAAGGTTCGAAACAGTGCGTGAAGCGCTATTTGAGAGGTGCCAGGAGAGTGGAAGTGGCAAAATAATTGTGCCATACAAGTACTGTAGCCTTTCAGGCAGAGCAGCCCAAAAAGCTTATGTCCCCTGGAAGACCCGAAGCACCTTTTCTTTACGATTCAAATATATTACATAAAGCAAAACATGATAAAACTGCCAATGAATTTCAAGATCTGGATCCTATATGTACATGCCTTGGACATGCTTAAGTCTATTAAGGCAAATACAATACACGATATTATACACACCCCTTTTTATGATTTTTATGTGACATTACCCAAAAGAAATTATAACGGATGGATCAAGGGCCCTACTGACTGCAGTCATAAGTGAATTTACAGGCAACTTTACGATAGAGCAGTATGCAGATCCATATCGGAAAGAAACTCCGACCTGCTTCGTTCGCATCGATGTGGCACACTTCATTAAAAATTACTCCATGGAATTCAAAAAGTGCCCAAAGGCAGTAAGAACGTTTTATCTGTCGTCAATTGGCCAACTGATAATATCTCGCGATGAAGGAGACTCCAAACTGATTTTAAGAGCATTGTTAATAGTTTGTCAATCTTAGTTTGAAGGGTTTGTGCTCGAATCAAAGGAAAAAACAGAATGCAAATACTATTTCTAAAAGGATTTTCTACCGGGAACAATGTTAAAAGCCAAGTTAAAGAGAAGAAGAAAATGTACCGGATATTAAAGAAAGTGACAAAACCAAAATTCGTTCGAATTGGTGGGCTCGGTGGCTGAAAATCATAGATGATGATGTACAAACTCTTACGATACAAACTGGAACATCTGCTTATCTATATTGTATGCCTTAGTTAGCAACTAGACGACTAAGGGACGCAGCCTGCAGGTAAGATTTCTTAACATGATATCAACTATTCAAAATCTAAATTTTTCTTCCTAAATTAGGTACAATAAACCTTTGTGGAGTTCAATCTATGTGGACAAATCTGGTTTCGGGAGAGTACCCGCGTCGAGGAGCGCACCTGTCGAGGGTGAATTTAATAAATTAAAAACACACGTCATTAATGAAGTAACCAGAGTTGTCAAGTTCTTAGAAAAACATTTTATTGGCCGATGCTTAATTGTGGAAGCAAAATTACCAAATATAGCTGGTGACATCTCCGCAATAAGTAGCAATGATTCTTTTTGCAGAAAAAATCTAAATACAGGTGTCAGGTATGCTTTGAAAAAATTCAAAAATAAAATAATCATCTTCTGATTCTGAAATTGATGAAGAAATTTTAGCCTAACAAGAAATTGAAAATTGGAGAGGACTGGGAATTCCGAATCCAGCCACAAAAAAACGGAGAATTGCCAGATATTTAGGCGATGAAGTGGCCGAAATAGTGAATTCCAAACCTAACAAAAGAATTCCTATACTGAAAAATGGAAACTCTTTTGAATTAACCTTTCAATGGTAAAAGGAAACCAAATTACGGTGATTAATACTTGTGGTTTTGATAGCCTATGCCAAGTCTTGTAAATAGCTGGGATAGATGTTTCAATTACTGTATATATGAAAAAAAAGGTTAAAATCCCACTGTTTAAATTAATAACGGAAATAATACAAAATGGTTTGTTTAAACTTATTTATCTCAGAATTCATTAAACTTTTTATTTATTTGCATACAAGAATTTTCAAAATATATAAAATCAATATGCATATAATTTTTTGTTTATATTTTCAGGTACAATTACTTCAAAAACATACAAACTGCGAGCGGAAATGTTATCTGAGATTTGTCCAAAAACACCTATGCAAACTTCAAATAGTCTATCACTGATCAACTGTATAAGTACATCTGGCCACATGGCATCACAGTTGTTAAAAAATTGACCCAGTGTTAAGCAAAACTTTATAATAACGAAGGTGAAAAAAATAATAAAACTACTTCTGTTTAGGTGGAAGGATATAATAAATATATGTAATTCAATTAATAAGTTTAAGTGACCCCAACTCCAAAGATTGGGTTTCGCCCAGGTACAACAGTTGGGCTCATCTGTTAGATATTGTCGTACGCGTACCCTTCTAAGACGCAAATAATGATTACGGACTATTTTAATGCCTACTCACTGGGAATTTGATTAAATTCAGACACTTATAAAAATAGTAGTAGTTGAGGTCACTTGAACTTATTAATTGCAAAACTTTATATACTCGGCAAAATGTGAAAAAAACTGCATTTTACAAACATTTTGTTCATGAAGGATGAACTATTAACAGCTCAAAATTTTAACGAGACAATTTCTAAAGAACTTGAAGTTCCCGAAAAAATTCTAAAACATTGTGATGCCTGCTTCTTAAAATTTAAGGTTGGCGCAACAGGAACAGGTAATTGAAAAAGCTTTTTTAATGGATATTTAACAAAAATATTTAATTTTTTCTTTAAGGTTCGTAGTATAATTATCGAAATATATAACGCTAAAGGAGAGCAAAAACTTTTTGCTCTTAATGATCTGCCAGCTTCATTTGAAGTCTTTGAGGAACCCAAAAAATAAAAAAATTCGTTTACAGTCGGTGAACCATTTTGTGGGAATTCGTTCCAAAACTGGTTTGTGTTTGTAACAGACCAAACAAAACATGGATGATCTACGATGACTGTTCGAAACAAATAAGGCCGAAAGAATAACTCACCAGTAGATGAACCAACAAAAGCAACTCCACCAGCAGCAAGGAAAACCAACCACTTTGATCAGCAGAAACAAATATCCAAAAAGAACAATGTCTGCGTATAGTTTTTCTTTTGTTCAATTTTATTGTAGTCTTTAGGTTTTAGTTTTACATTTACATTAGTTTTAATTTTCTTTTGTTTTAGATTAACTAGTTTTAAGTATGTTACAATAGTTTAAGTAATTTTTTAAGTTAATTTAAGTTATAGTTTTAAGAGTTTTTAATAATTTAAATGCAAGATGCCGACTCGGCGAATGACAAATATAAATGTCAGATTGAATTGATTTATAATAGGAAAGGCCGGCAAGGACAACACAAAACCGGAAACACAATGTGTTTGGGGAGTTCGCGCACATTACGAATGGAAGCGCTGTGGATCGAAACCGCGTTGCACAACATCGGCCACTGAGCGGTGGAAAGTCGTAATGCGCACGAACAATGACCTTCAATCAAGTTCGGTTACAAAGGAGAACACTATAAAAATAGATCCTCAACTTTTAATTTATGTTCTCATTGATTAGTGTAAGTAATGCTTAATTTATTGAAAAAAATATAATTTAAAAATTTGTATTTGTATATATAGATAAAGTACCATTTGGCCATGACAATCCAAATCCATATTACATCATAAAAGCAAAAATAAATTTCTAGAAATCGTAGGCCTTCAGGAAACCTCTACCTTTTGGCCCTTGGGTGATGTGGAAAAGACGATAACAAAATTTATTTGCATTAAAAGTAAGTATAATAATAATGCAGTTATAATGTTGAAACTAAATCTGTAGAGAATATCATTACATTAACTTAAAAATTAAAAAAAGAAAAAAACCGATATATGTATGTACATAATATATTATGACCAAAATTATGTTGAACAAATTTTTGTATGTACATAGGTATTTCGTGTGTTTTATATAGCTTAAAGGTAGGTACGAACGCGAAGCATTCGGGACGACGACGAAACTTTCGGTTGTCAATAAAATGAGATTAAATGTAATTAAATCATTTAATAAAAAAAAAGAAAAAAACACATTCCATTGAATAATTCAAGATCCCAGGAAAAGATAGAAAGGTCCATACAGGAAAATGAAAACGCAAATCGGATATTTGAAATAATAAATATGTTGATAGGATAAATTCGGGTATTATGGCGCACCTTATTTGATTCTGAAATAATTTTACTATGAACACCATTTTTTATTTCAATCAAAAATATTTATTAAATTTGGGAAAAACTAAACATAAATAAATTAAATAAATTTAAGAATTCAAGTCGTAAAAAAAAGTTTCAAAAAAACCATAATATGCCGAAACCGATAGGGCAATATGGCGGGGAATCATTTATTTAAGGTTTGAACGACCATATCCATCGGAAGTGTGTTTAAATTCAATAGAGGAGTCGTGAGACCACTGCCCACAAAGACACCTTTCTTCTTTGTTTTTATTTAATCTTCACGGCAACTAGCACATATGTTTTTTCCAAAATTTTCTGGCCCATTAGACTCGTCGGCAAATTTTGTTTTAACGTTTTCTCCCTCCGATGACGTCGATGAGTTCATTGTTGTTGTTAGAAATATAATTTAAAAAAAAAAATTGCATGAAATTAGTAGAAATAGAAACAGAATAAGTGTGAACTAATTTTACATGTAGACTTCATAAGAACATTATGGAGCGGTCGCGCCATAATGCCCAAACAGTATATGGGTGATTCTCTGCCAACTGTGATTCTTTGTGTCCAGGGCTTATTTGTAACTTAATATAAAATTTTCTTATGAATTTGTGGTTTGAATTGTGAAAATAAGTTTGTAGTACAATTTACATTACAGATTGTTTAAAAATTTGCTAACCTTTCCCCTTTATTTGAAAAAGTATACTCAAAATGTCAGTACCGTGGCATGTCCATTCCTTGTTTTTCCAATTAAATCTCCTTTTTTTATTAAAATACATCATTGAATACAAATATTGTTCTCAGAGAAGTTTGAGTACAACAGTTGCTTGATTAAATTTTGACAATATCAAGTCAAAATATTTTCTCTCTAATTAAATAATAATAATTGAATGGTGTCCCGGGATTTCATTTTATTTTTGAATTCGAAAGATTTTCCGCTGAACCGCCATTTTGTTTTTAGTTTGATGGTATTTGTGTGGTGCCATTTGAAAGAGGAACTATTTATTTATTGTTTACAAAAGTCAATTTATTTCACTAACGTAATTTTGCTGTAAGAGTGAAGTGTTTTTATTCTAAAATCGTGTGTCACAAAATTACCTGTCAGTACCGTGGTAGTGTTATCCAAGCGTGTTATGAATTTGTTTGAAGTGATTTTTAGAATATTGTATTTCTTTTACAGTCATATAGGTACCTACATAAGTTACAATTAGGTATAACAGATTTTATTTTTCTCAGAAGCTTTGGGATATTAGGTTATATTAAAGCCCTTATGTCAGTACCGTGGGTGTCAGTACCGTGGGCGTGGTATATTTATTTATAATGAACTTAAATTAAATGATTTCAGGCAATTTTGCTAAAAATCTTATTTTCTTTGTTAAGAATGGTACCAATACTTCGGACATTTTAATTAAATTTCTTTTCCATATCAAGTAACTATTAACTATTATTCCAGTATGAACAACGGGACACGCTCAAGTTTCGTAGTTTAAAGTTTTACAAAGTGGATAGTAATTGTGTTTTTTTTACCAAGTCAGTAGTTGAGATTTTAGATTAACTGAATTGAATCAGAAAATTGAATAATAATTTGTCAGCAGATATATTAGGTTGTACCTACAATCTACATATACTATTATACAAACATAAAAATATAACAATGTTACTTTCAAAACACAATAAAAACGTCAAGAGATAGCTTAAAGGTTCCCCTTGATTGAAATAAAAATAAAAAAAACGCATCTAGTTATGTGTACAGTGTAGTGTATATGTATGTAAAAGAAAAATATGTGTACGGGTTTTCTGCCCACATAATCGAGCATTAAATTTAACAGTGCCCACCGCAAAAATGACTTCTGGAACTCTGCCAACTTTTATCGACACTTGAATCCTATATTTACCTCTTTTCGTAAACTCTTTCCTTTGCCACTTTTGTTTAATGTTTATTTCTTCCTTCAATATGTTCCGATTCTGCATGCTTCACTATTTTTACTTTGGTATCTCTTTGGCTGCTGTGTATTTTTCTTCTAAAGGGAATGCATCGGCTTTGAAGTTTTTGATATAATACAAGATTTTTGTTCACTAGTAAATTTGAATTCGTTTGAAATTCGACGTGAGCGACGCGACGTTCGTTTGTTTAGAATCTGCATCTGCACTTGACATTAACTACGTCATTACAACTACACACATATATTTAAAGTAATCAAGATACAACGCAAAAAAAAACATAAAAAAAAGTTACCCGATTTGTCATTCCAGCATAGTTGAGGTACATTAGAAATGAAAAAAGCATTTATGTATTTTAAAACTTTGAATAAAGCAAGCGGTATTCTATTTTTAAATTTGCTCTTCTCCACATGCAAATCTGGAAATCCTACGAACAGGGTTGGCCGAATTAACTACACAACATTTTCTACATCATTAACTACGCGTAGTTAATTTAATAAACTAAACGTCTCATTTACCAAAAATTGTTACGCTTTCATATACATACATACATACATAGTAAATTTAGAGAAATAAAAAAATTTCAATAAAAATTTGCACATTTTAACTCAAAATTCAAACTTCAAAGTTACAACTGACAGATAATTTGACATTTGAAACTACGCTTGTTACAATTTGTTTCATTAACTTCATTAAACTACTTTCAACTACATAAACTACGTAGCGAATGTAAAAAATTTACCCGACATACAATGTAAATTTAGAGAAATAATAAAATTTCAATAAAAATTTGAACATTTTAACTAAAAATTCAAGCTACAAAGTTACAACTGACAGATCATTTGATATTTGAAACTAAGTTTGCTACAATTTGTTTCATTAACTACATTTAACTACGTTTAACTACATTAACTAGGTAGCAAATGTGAAAAATGCAGTGGCCATCCCTGCCTACGAACACTTCTCCTTTTTTTGGTGTCCGTTTTATCATCTTCGTATTCTGTTAACTCAGACCAGTAAGAACAAAGCATGAACGAAATAATTTTGTCTATTCCCCTGACGTTTCGCCCTCTTTCTCTACTCGCCATGACACTTTTTTGAAATTCTGTTGATTTTTTCACATTGTTATGTACATAGGTATGCCTCCGCTTAACTGGCTGAACACAAAGCGACGGAGCCGCAGCCGAAGTCGGAGCTGGAACATCTGTCAAAATATTAAATACACACAAAATCAATGTAGACGGAGCTGCAGTCGCAGCCGCAAAGGTTCGCCAACTTTTAACTTTTCACGTACAGCATTTTTGACGTTTCAATTTATATGAAGAAAAAAGAAGCCGGAAAAATATATTGAAGTTTTTAGTGCTTATTTGTGTCGCGAAAAAAATTATTAATTAAAAGAAAACTATTGGAAATAAGAACAGTGAATAATAAACTCGTGGCTGTTTTTTTTTCTTTGAAATATACAAAAAGCTGTACAGCTCATTGTGGTCAGATAAAAAAAAATGACGTCCGACATTGCAGCTCCGGCTCTGATTCCACTTGCAGCAGGGCATTGTGCTCAGCCAGTAAACATTTCTAATGTTAAAACAGATCAAACAAAAGTTTCCGATTCGTGAAAAGGAGATGACACCACTAATGTACTAAACATCTTTGGGCTTTGGCACTAGTGATTAAATTTGAATGGGAAGTTTCGCTGTAGCGATCGAATAAAAAACTGTTGATTCGTTCATAAAATGGCATTAATGTGCGTTCAAACGTTCATACTAGTGCAATCATATGAGTTTTTCCACGTTTGTGTGAGCAAATTTTCGCTCCGTATGTTTTTCCTTGCGTTTAAACATGCAGCTTTAATTGCAGGCAGTATTTTGCCTGTACGTATCTAGAGAATGTTTTTTTAGCAAATAAAAATGTACGTTTGTTCAGTTCAGCCTATTCCTAAAAAAAAGGGAATCTTCTTCACCCTCAAACTATTGAACCAATTCAACTTATTATACGTCTTATCTTCCAAGGTCATTGAATCCCTGATTATAGGTTTGTGTTTTTCCAATCCCGGAGGGAATTGGTTGAAAAAAACCGATATCGGACCGATACAGAAAAAAAAATGGAGTTTCCATACAAACCGTCTATAACAAGTACCTATGTAATTCCCGGCGTTAATACAGATTTTCTCCGTGCTTAAGTTAAGCCCCGAAAATTATGTGGGTTTAGCTAAGCCCATTGGGGTTTTGTTGTTGTTGCATTTAACATGTGAATTATTTGGCCCCGAATCGTTATTTTTTAACCAATTTCCTTCCGACTTGGAAAAAACACACCATATATCAGCTTAGCTAGTTTTTTGAAGAATGCGCGGCGTATCAATAAGTTCATTGGTGATCGATTGGTTTACTTATATTCTGTACATGTAGACTTTGTGGAGAAAGTAAGAATTGATATTTCAAAAGCGTTTGATATAGGCAGGGTTACCAACTTCGGAAATACCCAGAACCGGAGATTTTTTCCAAAACCATTGTATGTCCTTCTTCTCTATCCCGACTAGCCGCATTTTCATCGCTTTGATGCCTTGTCGCTGTTTCACTTTGAAACTTTTTAGCTTTTACTTTTTGTTGTTCTGCAACTTGATGCTTTCAAGCATTGCTGTTTTGCTGAAAAAAATTCAAAGGATTTATTTCAATTTTCATCGTTTCTCGATTGATTTATAATCGATGCGAGGGTAACAGAACGCAGGAACAGATTTTTTGGCACTCTATATTTATTATTTAGTATGTTTTGTAAATTAAAATTTCAGTTGATATCACTGACGCAAAAACAACTCATGTTATCTTAAACATTTTTTAAAAGCTTTCTACCCAATGGATGCTAATATGAACCTAAGGAATGGAAAATTGCAATTTGTGTTTGCAGATTTCTTTTTGTGTTAAGGAATGCGTTAAAGAATGAAATAAAATAATCGAAACATTAGGCCCGGAGAAATTTCGGCTAAGCCCGGAGCCTGGAGATTAGATCAAATTCCCGGAGTCTCCGGGCAAAAATAACCCTGTTGGTAACCCTGGATATAGGGCATTGACTTTCCGTATCGATGAATCTCTTCTTCGTTAGATAAGAAATAACCTTTTGGACCTCATTACATAAAAGTCGTATTGGACGGTTTCAAGTCTGAAATTCATGAAATTAATCAATGTCTTACAGCAGGGCTCCGTTTTGTATCCGACTCTGTTCTTTATATTCATAAAATTGAACGTCGCGTCGCTGAAAACACTGCAAAGGGTTTTATGCTTCCTCAGACTATGCAAGCAAATTTTCTCCTTCTACGCCCAAAACTTGATTACAATTTGCATGTTTGGGCAGGTGCACGATCAACTAATTTTAGTCTTTTTGGACAGAATAGAAAAATAGAGCTTTGAAAATGATAGGTGGTAGAACTATAACACAAACTTGTGCGTCTCTCGTCATAATGTTACATATTATCTTCCTTTATTTTATCGCTAGATACTTTTATAAATAGTGTTCCAATAAAATACAGTAAAAACCGCTTATGAGAAACCCGCTTGAGAGAAAAAAACCCTCTTATCTGAAACACTTTTTTCATCCCCGAGTATTTGTTTACTAATTACCCATAAAACACTCCGCTGAGCGAAATTTGCTTAAGTGAAAAACCCGGATACCTGAAACATATTATTTTCAGTTAAATTGTATATTTTTCATTGAAAAAACTCAGTTAAAGCCTAGTATACAGTTCCTCCTCGAAAAAAAACAAATACATGTACTTCTTATGGGAGTGATTTTATGGCAAACTAAATTTTTGACGGAAAAAATTTTTTTTCAGAACAGAACAGAACAAAAAATTTACTAAATGCGTTCTTCTTTTTTTGGTTTTGCTTATAATTTTTTTCATTATTTTACGTTATTGAGTAGTATTTGTTTTTTTAATAATCAATGCCCTTATAAACTTGTAACCAAACGTTGAAAACCAGATGCTTAAATGTTTCCTAGTGTTTGAGAAAATTGTAAATAACAAAATGTACTTAATACTTTTTGAGTGAAAAATGAAAATAAGATTTTTAAAGTTCAGTCCAAGGATTGAAGCTAAATTAATAGAAACTTATTTCTGGTATTTCTCAAAAAGTATGTAAGATATTTGGTGCCGTTAACTAAGTCCTCAGGAACTAAGACTACCGAAGGACTTAAGATAAGTACAGACGATTGTCAGATCTTACAATATTGTCAGATCAGTCATTGAAAAAACTGTTCCAAACATCTTACAATCGGCTGAACGCACAATTTTGTCTGACAATATTGTCAGAAACGTCATTGTCAGAGGATAATCTGACAAAAAAATGTCAGGTATCTTACAATCGTCTGAACATACAATTTTTATCATTGTCAGTCGATTAGGACATTGTCAGACTCATTGGTCATTGTCAGATGTTTTCATTGAAAACAAACCACTTTTTAAAAGTGACTTTAAAGGTTTCCCAACACCAACGCGAATTTTCGATGGCGACGACGAAAATAATAAAAACAACTTGTTGTTTTCATTGACAACCACATGTTGTTGTTGTTGTTTTCGTCGTCACCACCGAAAATTCGCGTTTGTGTGGGGGAAGCTTTATTCCAATACAAGGGGAGAACGAAGTCCACTTTCTAATGGGAATTTTATACACATTTGAAAATACGAAAAGAAAACTTATTGTAAGTTTATAGAAACTGGTACAAAACTATTAAGTGCAATTACCTTATTGTTATTAATTGTTTGAGATGAGATAAGCCCAATTTTAAGCTTTTCTTTCTAGTGAAGTTGATTAGAAAAATATGCATAGTTAAATCGAGTTCATGATCGGGTTTAGAAGAAATAGTGTCTTAGTTTATGATCGTTCAGATTAAAAATGTATATATATGTATAACAATACAGTATGCTTAATAATACGTCCCGATACATGTGTAATTTCAATAAATGTTTCTTCACTCTACAATAAAAATTCATACGTTACCAATATTTTATATTACAATTTTAAAAAAATGTGCGATTACAAACTGACGTTCTGAATATCCATATTTTACGGCTCTTATAAGCAAATAATAAAAAAAATTTGAAATTTTTCATAATTTTCCTAAGCGCCATAAAATATGGATTTTTCGAAAATTGAGAAAAATTGCACAATTTTTTAAAAATCACGCAATTTTTTTTCCAAATTAAATTGTGCAATTTTTCATTATTTTCTAAAAATCCAAATTTTACGATTTCGCGCGTTTTTTGCAAACTAAAATTTTACAATGTTTCATTATTATTTTCTAAAACTCTAAATTTTACCCCGCTTAATGGAGAAAAAGGGGAAATCATCTTTTTTTTATTTCGTATATAAATATCTCGAAAACCAAGTTTTTTTTGTTTTATTTTGTACTTTTTTCCAAGTCACCGGCCACCGACTTGGATGGTTAAATTGATGGGTTAACCTTATCTTAAAGTCAATTGGTTTTATAATTAATATGAAAAAGTATTATAATCTTGTTTGAGTAGAATTTCGCATAAGCAACAATTTTTACAAATTGCAAAAAAAAAAAAATTAAAAAAATACACCTTTCACTCATAAAATCGGAATCCCTGTTCCCATATTAAAGGACTTTTTAGAAAATCCTTTCTACAACCAAAAAAAATCCCTCAAACAATATTCAGAAGTTTTCGAATTTTTGTCAAAATTAAAGTCTCATTTTCATGTGCTCAGCGCGATTTATCGAGAAAAAACTTGAATGAATCATTACATGAGACGACACTTTTAAGAACAAATCCATTCAACTTGCTTGAAGCTTAAAGTTTCTACATGTGTTGCTCTATATCTCTCAATGACAATTTTCCACTTGAGGAAACAAAAAGTTTTTTTTTTTATCTTTTTTCAAAAGTGCAGACAGAATAGTTTTTCAAAAGGAAAATAATCTTAAAGATTATATATATAAAAAAAAACAACTCTAAAGGACCTTAAAGATCAAGAACATGTGCTGTCAGACATATAGTAGTGTATATATATACCAGTTTAGTGTTTTTTTCTTTTATGGCAATTACTTGCTTCTTTAATGGTTAGTTACCTATCAACTTGGTTTTTTTTTTATTTAAGCCAAAATTTCTTTTACATTTTTCGCCGTTGAACGAGCAATTTCCGGAAAGGAAAATGTCAAAGTTTAGTGGACGTTCAAAGCACACTACGCCCTCTAGTTTATTTTAAAATGACTGCAATTTCAAGAATATAGACACGTAGCTTTCTCATAAACTTTGTGTATATGTATATAGATTGGTATGGAAGATTGTCAATTTTCGGTGCTAAATTGCTTGGGCTGTCATCTTTTGTGGGCCATAGAAATTCTAATTTCTATTATATAGGATAAAGCCGAAATGTCCGTCATTAAATCATGATTTTTTTTCAATCGATTTTTATTTTTAAACCAATACCTTTTGGATTTATAGTGTAGAAAAGAACGAGATTGCATAAATAAAGTTCTAACTTTGATAATGAGATCGGAAAATTAAATATTTTAATTAAAAAGTTTGAAACAAGGAAATGAAATCATGTGCAAAAAAATGAATGATTGCTCCTCTATCAATTTACCAGCGAACATTTTGTCAACAATAAAATACTTACAGGCGATTCATACAAAATTTAGGATATGTGTAATTTGTAGGTCAAGACAATACAAAATTCGGATGGGAAGGGTTGGAGGGACATTTTCCCTTAATTCCTTTCCCAAAATAGAAAACAAAAACATATCATTGGTAGATGGCATGCTCGACTTGATATAGGGTATCAGAACGAAATACTTAGTATAATGCGAATGATTGTTGAATGTGATGTATGATTTGAAATTTCATTCAATATATATCTATGGAAAAAATGGACTTTTTTGCCTTACCCAAAATTTCGGTATACAGTACAACCTGCTTAAGAGAAACTGCAAAATGTCACAGTCTTTCTTTCACCTAAGCGGGTTTTACACTTAAACGAACCCCGCTTAAGTGTAAAAAAATTTCACTTAAGCGGATTTAAAAATTACAAAAAGGAAATTCAAGTGTCATTTTCGTGATGAAAATTTGGTGGAGGTGACAAATAATAAAGATGTAAAAGCATTCAGCAAATTTTTTGTTCTGTTCTATAAAATTTTTTTTTCACTTAGGAGAGTTTTTATCAATGAAAAATACTAAATTTAACTGAAAATATGTTTCAGGTAGCCGGGTTTTTCACTTTAGTGAGTTTCGCTTAAGCGGAGTGTTATAAAGGTAATTGGTCGACAAATACTCGGGGATGAAGAAAGTGTTTCAGATAGGCGGGTTTTTCTCTTAAGCGGGTTTCTCTTAAGTGGGTTTTACTGTATACAATACATTTTGATGATTTCTATATGAAATAAGCGTGCTCAATCCGAAAATGTTGAGTATACTTTTGAGATCCTTGAGCGTTTTGAGATATGACGTCATCAATAAAGAACATATGAAAAAAGGGCTGCAGCTGGTGTTCTTTACGGAAAAATTGTGATTAACATTAATTTGGTACTAGATATGTAGATTGTATAATTCCCCAAATACAAAAATACATTTTTTCGATTTTTTGGGGGAGCGGTTTACGACTAGGAAAGGGGAGCGGGTACAAATTAATGAAACACAAAAACTGGACGAGCTCAAGAATGCTGTACTGGCCGCTTGGGAGAGCTTATTGCAAGTGGATATTAAAAACATCATCCAGAATATGCCAGATCGTATGCAGACGCAATATGGCCAAGAGAAGGGAACACACGATACTTACACGTCTCGAAATCCCCAAAAAATACGCGATTTTTAATTAAAGTGAGAAAATGTAAAATTTTAAGTTATCGTTATTAAAAATTAAGTGAACCTTTGAATTCTCTTAAAAGGGTTTAAAACAATTAAAATATGCACATTTAACATAATTATACAATCGAATCATTAAAAAAAAATATTTGAGGGCGAGTTATAACAAAAATCAAGTTTTGCTAAGATTCTGTGCTGCTGAGGTAGATAGTTTTTATGAAAACTCCATTTTGTTTCTGTAATGGCATCGCTAATCCCTGTTGTCATTTTTTTTCAACCAATTGTCCCCGGCCCTAGGATTGCAAAAAAACCACACCTTATATTCTAAAATGTATTAGGTCTACCTATATTGCAACTGTACGAGTCGATTACGAAAAATGATTTTTCGCATAGAACCATTTAAATTTTCAATCTCAAGTTGAGATTCGCAACTCAAGTAAAGTTAGAATCATAAAACTAGCCGTGTTTTGGTGAGAATATAGCTCAGTGAAGTAAAAAACGATCCACAGTTCCCACTTATTTTGAGTAGTAACTTCTACAAAAAAATATTGACAATAGAAAATGAATATAAAAAGACAACGGCAACAGTTATAATATCATGTTATAGCTTTTTAAAAGCCAGTCATTTATTCTTTAGTTATAATTTCCAAATAAGTTAAATTTTAGTGCTTAGTTTTTGAATAAGTGATTTTTTAAGCTCTTTATTTTTCGAATTTTATTCTCACAATGTTAAGTTTAAAAATCATTTATTCAAAAATAACTTAATTGAAAATTATAATTAAAGAATTAATAACTAGCTTTTAAAAAAAGTTAAAAATTTTATTTCAAGTGTTGCCATTGTTTTTAAATTAATTTTTAATTTGCCCCTCCCACTTAAAGGTCCTTAAAGTGTACAAATAAAGTGGACCAAAAACTTAAAATTATGTTTATGTAATGTACCAAAAAAAAATTGATGTTTTCGTCACAAAATGCACTATTTTGGACTAAGCCGCCCCAATATAAAGAAAAGTAAAACCTTTAACTATTCCGATTGGTTTATTTCGAAAACAGTTATTTTTATGAAAAAAAGGATGTTAATTTTTTTTGTAGGAAATTTTCTAAGTCTTTGAAATTTTTTTTCTGTACAACTAACCATTTGGGAGTAGGTAGGGCGGGGCTAGTTGGCCCACTTTTTACTTGAAGCCTCATAATTATCAAACTACTCACAGTACAACTATGGAGCTGGTATTAAAAGAAAAAATGGACTTCTGGCTTCTAAATGAAATCTGAAAAATTTGAAAATATGTAACCGCAGAAGAATAAAGCTACCTTAAGTGGATCAAGTGCAAACGGCACACTAGGCCAACTTGCCCCGCTATAGGGGTTAGTTGGACCAAGCCCTGAAAAGTGGCAAAACAAGTCTCATAAAGAGAAACAAATCCAAAATTTTATAAAGAATTTTATTTGAAACGGTCCAACAAACTAAAAAATAAATTTTAAATAAAACTTTAAAAATAAATATAATTGAAATAAATAAAGGTTTAAAATAACTTTTGGAATCGTAATCGCTGTCGTAATTGACGCATCGAAGAAGGACTCATCTGCGGCTATAGTTTAGTTTGTATGAGCCCAATTTCTGCAAGTATGGTACTGTATATCCACTCCTCACCCGACAATCTTTCAGCGAATGATTCTATCCACATTAAGCAAAAATATCCCAGTTCCTCTTTTTCTTCAGAACTTTATTTTTGTAACAAAAACCCCCTTGGGGAACTAACCCCACACCTGGTTTGAGAAGCATATTTGGTCATAAATATAAAAATACTCAAAACTGTTCAATTTAACTCACAAAATATGAAAATACAATATATGCACTTATAAAAAAACTTAATCACAGTCCTTAATTCCGGATTTTTCACTAGGAAAATAAAAAAACTATCTTGTCTGCATTTTTTACTTTTACCCTCGAAAAATACAAATCTGTGTGTGGTTTACCTTCTGAGGGCACAATGCAACTGGAACCGTTATGGCAAGTGCTGGTAAGAGAGCACGCTTTGTTCGTAAATGATCATTTTCTTGGAGTACTTTCAGTTTGTGAATAATTCGCGTGGGCCAACTTGCCCCGTGGCCCAACTAGCCCCGCTCTACCCTAATTCCTAAAAAAAAACATTTTGGGGGTCTTCAACCCTCGTAAAATTGTTAGCGGTGCTAATATCGATGGGGACTTTTGACAGTTTCTTAATAACGCCATGAGAAGGCTATATATACGGTGACCATCCGTTCATTATAATAATGAACAGTTCAGTATTTGAAAACGATGTTCATTATAAATTATTTGTTGAACAAAAACACATAAATATTCAGTATTTCAGAAGTTGTTCATTATTTTTTCTGTATTTAGTACAAATTCCTAAAAACAATAAAATTAATATCAAAGCAAAATTCAATGTCAAAAAAAATATAAAATTAGCATCTTTATTTTATATTTTTTTTTGACATTGAATTTTGCTTTAATATTAATGTTATTGTTTTTAGGTATCCTAACCACTTGAACAAGACATCTAGTACAATTTTATTTTGTTAAATGCTCCTGCAGAGTTTTTTATAGGTACAGTTCAATAAGACCCGCGGAAATAAAGCCCATGGGTCATATTTCCAAAAAAGTGTAAATAAAACCTGCAGGCTATTTTTACTTATTGGAGTGGCAATAACCCACCACAAAAAAGCATTAAAACCCGTTATAGTTTTTGCCTTTCTGAATTGGCATTAAGACCCACCATTAAAGTACCTATTCACAATTTGCTTTAAAATGTTTTTTAATTAATGATTTTAAAACGAAAATGTTTTTGACTTTGTCAATAGTTTTAAAGGTACCTTGAATGCCTCGCTTCGCGGGTTCTGAAAAATATTAAAATCCGTAAAAATGAAATATGTTAATACCTATAGATTTATTTATTTTTTTTTAAGTCTTTTTTGTTTTAAAATTTAAGTTTTATGCAAACAAAGACTGAATTTCGGATTTCTGTACCTTCATTTTTAAGTAGATATTTTTTTAATTAAATGTAATGATTTAAAATTGAATTGAATTTTGTTGCTTTTTTCACATGTTCATTATTTTAAATTCTAAAATATGGTCACCGTAGCTATATACCAAAATCCAGCTTTCCGGCGATTTTTTCCGAGTCAAATGCTTTATTGACTGGACTATATTCCTACATGTGCGTGAACTTTTTCATGATAATAGATAGATACTCTTCGGAGATTTTTCCTTTCTTCCAATAGGCAGTAGCCTTGAATTAATTTTTTTATATTTCACATTTTAGATTGGTTCATAATACCTACCTATGAACATTGTACATACTGCATACATCATATCATAAGTGGAAGGAAGGTACTCATTTTATTCCTATACGAGTATAACCTTCAACACAAATGAAAAAATATATACATATCTACATAGGTATATAGAACTGGATGAAACTCTCAGGCCTATACCCAAAAATATTTTAACATTATATTAAGTTGTGCTAGATGACAAAATTAAAAAAAAAAAAAAAAAAAAAAAAATACAAACAATAACTAGCGCACCAAAAAGCATGCCAACAGACACAAAATGAAATGTAAACCACTTCAAATCAGTTTGTGGGAAACTCCATGAAATATTCACTTCTTTTCTTTTAACGTTCCAAAGATAATTTGTTTCTGACAGAATAGGCGATTTATTATCCTTAAAGTGTGACACTTTTCATGATAACTACGCCATATCCTTTTCCCTGTTCTTTCCGTAATTCCAAAGCACATATAATTTTTTTCTGTTTTTTTATTATTATTTTTTTTTTTCTTCTTAGCAATGCTGTCATCGTAGTATTACATAGTGTGGGCTTGTAAGCAATATATAGATATCTATATATGTATGTATGTAAGGAAACTGTTATTTCATTCATGCGACATTCATAGCTACATTGTGTCGCTATTGCTGCGTCTGCATGACAAATCATGATTCTACATCCTAGACAATTAATTAATGACTTATCCTTATGACAGTTGACTATAAATATACAGTAAATGAGTTATATTATATCCTATCTAATACGATGCCCGCACAATAGAAACAAAGACCTTAAAATACCGCCTTCAAGTACAAATTTTGGGTTACCAGTTTTTTTGTTTTTTTTTTGTTTTATTTACCAGATCTTTGACATGATTGATGTCTCTGTTTATTTTACTTTAACTATAGAAGATGGTCATTTGATTTGCTTAGATACACTTTAGATCTCATGTTAAGAGATCAAATCCAAAAACCAAAAGGCATCTACGTATTTACTCTATTTTCATCCATTAATGAAACTTTCAGTCAGAAATAATTAGACGAAGTTAATTTTACGTCCTGGTACTCTACTCTACTACATTATGTAGGTATAGTTGCCGTCCTTGTCAAATACTTCTCTTCCTTGTCATCGTTGCTTATGGTATAGTTAGGTTTTGCTTAAATTTCTCTCAAATAAGTTGGTATAGGTACGGAGTGAACGGACGCAGTGGGTACACACATACATAAGTCTTGTACAGCCTAGAGACAAAGACAAATAATGAAGGGCAATAAATGTCCCTTCAATAAGTGGACATTTGAAAGTCTTGAGGTCTCTTGTATGTACTACCTGTCATACCATAGTACCTGGAGAACAATGTAAATTTGTCTTAACGTCATCTTTGCCGTCATTACCATGGGCAACTACAAGAGACTACAAGTATATTATAGTTAAAAGTAAATGGTAGAAATAGAAACAACAAAAGTGCTCTTTCTTGTTGAGGGCTTTTGCCATCAAGAAGACATATCTACCTATCTACCTACCTACATTTGAATAGTGGTGCATAAGGTGGTGTATATATACAAGAACATAGTGGGTAGTATGAATCAACATAGCATTTATATCTTGCTATAAGCTTTATAAATAAATTATTTTAATCATTATTGTGCTGTGCTTTTGATGATTCTTTAGAGGAGAAATGAATGTACATAATATAGACTTTGTTGTTGACAACCCAACTAAATAAATTCTATAGTGGAATGATGAAAATTTATTGACAATAAAATATAAGGGCTGACCATGAGACGAGATGAGAAACGATGAGACTAGGTCTCGTTTAAATCTTTATCTTGGTATTTCGAAGTATTATCTTAGTCTCGTCTCGGTATCATCTCGTTCTCATCCTCATTCTCGTCATGTTTTTTTGTAATTTTATAAAAGAAATATCGAACTAGAATTTAAATCTAATGAAATGGAAACATTTTGCCAACGGCTGAGGTGGCCGGATCGTTTTGAGAGAATGGACCAAAGAGCCTTTAAATCAAACACTGAGGCAGGGGCGGACTCGGCGTCAAAAGGCCTCCCGTGACTTTAAGAAAAAAGGCCGCAAAATAGTAAAATGAGTAGAAGGAATTAAAAAAAATAAGCTTCGAAAACAATGATAAAAACATTTTTCATTGTGTAATTGAAGCCATAAACAGTCTACTCCGAAATTTCTATTTCGTATTTGAGTTAGCAAAAAATTTAATTTGATTTTTGAAAACATTACTGCAATAATGTAAATTTTACAATTTTTTTAATTCCTACTTCTACCGAAACTTCGAAAAATTACTCACAGCAATCAAAATATTATTCTGATTCAGCGTCCCTGGAATTTTGTGTTCCTTAAATGAACTGAATGAAAAGCCTATAGAATATAAAGTTTTCTAAGAGTAATTCGAGGGCCTCCTTAGGTTAGCAATGAGGCCACAATAGCTCAATATTATAGTGTGGGAGCCCCAACTATAGTTTCGTTTAAAGTGTCTGAGAGTATCTGTGAGGAAAGCTTTAAGCCTAAAACTGCTCAATAATAATTGGGAACCCCATCAGCTATAGTTAACTAACTATAGTTTTCGTTGAAATAATCTTGTAGGGACCCAACAGCCTAATCCTCTTTTTGGGGGTCCCTACCACAACTGTGTGGACTTCCTGAGATTCCTTTTGGAACACAAAAATTGCATACTTACTGTAATAAGGCCCTTAAAAATCCAATTATATGAGAAAGTTTTCTTTAGTTTCTTTAGGGCCTTATTACAGTAAGTATGCAATTTTTGTGTTCCAAAAGGAATCTCAGGAAGTCCACACAGTTGTGGTAGGGACCCCCAAAAAGAGGATTAGGCTGTTGGGTCCCTACAAGATTATTTCAACGAAAACTATAGTTAGTTAACTATAGCTGATGGGGTTGCCAATTATTATTGAGCAGTTTTAGGCTTAAAGCAGTCCTCACAGATACTCTCAGACACTTTAAACGAAACTATAGTTGGGGCTCCCACACTATAATATTGAGCTATTGTGGCCTCATTGCTAACTTTTTTACTGCAGGGGTTCTCCCAGGGGCCCATCGGGCAAAATCCCAGTTTCCCAGCGGCCAAGTCCGCCCCTGCCGTGAGGCAAGGCGAAGTAGAGGAATCATGTGACTCAGCAGGCGCATGCAAATGGAAGATGTCTTCAACCAAGTTGTCGTGCGAAATTCGAGACAGATTTCTAGGAACCGAGCTGGCTGGAATAAGTTTGTTGGTTAAAGAAGAAGAATATTGTAGATTAACCTAAGATCCCGTCCTTCATTGACATTCTCCCAACTATATTCTTAATGTTACGTAGATATATTTTTGTGTAGGGAAAGTTTTTAGAGCTATGCGATAACAGAACTATTTTCTCCAAAAGGGTCACCCATGCCAATTATTCGAAGTGGTCTTGAATGTCGCAACTAATGACCCTGCATTGAAAGAAAATTGCCATTTAGGCAATTCACTGATGAGAAGGCAGTGGAAGAATTCTCTATAAGGATTCAACAATGGCATCACCAGTTCCAGTTATGCTGAATTATTTGGTAAACGCCTTATATAGTCTACTACGACATACTCGAACGCTGAAAAAAAAAATCAAGGCCTATTGGCATTTTTTTTTTTGGCTCTGAGTAGAGATTGAACGATCAGAGCAAAGCTCTGAGGAGATTATGATCAGAGCCCTCAGAAACACACTTGAGCACTGAACATGTCATATGCATAGTAATCTGTCAAATTACATAAAAAATTTATGAAGTTGGCTTCGCTCAGCGTTTTGCGCGATTTGCTCAGTCATTTTATTCTGAGCATAGATATCATGCTCCGAGCTAGCTCAGATGGAAAAAAGAAACACGACTTATGTGCTCTGATTTGTCGGAGGTAAAAAAGAAACATAGATTTAATTTTTGACAGCTCGGTGATCTGCTCTGAGGTAAAAAAGAAAAACGCCATATATAAGGATCGGTTTTTTCCGACGCCCTACTTCCTAGTCCTTGTGATTCGCGTACACTGAAACCGAATCATCGGCCGATTTGCTATTGAGACGACTATATCTGACGTTGGTCTGCATATAATGCAGCCATTCTCGTACGGTGACATTCTTGATTGTGTAGTTAAATTTTCAGCATCCGTTTTTTTTTATGTTTGACTGCAAAAGTCACCGGCAAACGGACGACAAATCCAAACAATATTTTGGATTCGTCGGTTGATCGGTAGTGCCCGGACGGAATCGAACGATGTCGGTTGGAGTGGAGTATGCACTCTCTTTCTTTAATATACTTTTGGATCGAACGGTCGAGTTCCACAGACGACGCACGTCCGATCATACTTCGGCCGATGACGGATAAGGTGTACGCGAGCTGTTACTGGCTGAACATAACGGATACGGAGCTGCAACTGAATAGCTGTCAAAATATTGGATACACACAAATTCAATGTTACGAACACAATGCAACGCAACTGCAGTCGGTGCTGCAAAGGTTCACCAACTTTTAACTTTTTCACGTGCAGCATTTTTGACGTTTCAATTTATATGAAGAAAAAAGAAGCCGGAAAAATATATTGAAGTTTTTAGTGCTTATTTGTGTCGCGAAAAAAAATATTAATTAAAAGAAAAATATTGGAAATAAAAAAGTGAATAATAAACTCGTGGTTGTTTTTTTTCCCTTTAAAATATATAAAAAGCTGTACAGCTCATTGTGGGCAGATAAAAAAAACGACATACGAGATTTTTTTAAAGCAGCTGCAGCTCCGATTCCAGTTGCAGCAGTTCCGACTTCCGAGACAACAAGCGTCGGATGTAATCATCCATACTACAATCACGGTAGTCATTTTGGTCATTTGTGACCAAATTTCGTCATTATTTTTTCACTTGTTCGCATTGTTATTTTTTATTCCATTTGGTAATTTTATTCGAAATAAAAAAAGAAACTCGAGTTTAATTTTTATTCAACGTAAAGCGCTTGTCCTATCGTCTGATGTAAACGGTGCATTAATGTGTTTAATTGAACGCAATGATTACACATTTACACATATTTATTTATCTTAATCTAATTTAATTAAGTTTGTTAGGTAGGTACTTTGTGAATTTGTTTGTACCTGTTTTTATTGTTTTTGTTTATTATTAATAATTAAAAATAAAATGTCATCTGTGTAATATGTTGAATTCATTGTTCTGTGTCTACAAACATTTCGGACTTAAATTATTTTGGTAATTTTTAGCTACAGATGGTCACTTTTATTTTCTATTTTGGACACAAACTTTATTTTCAAGTGGCAACCGTGATTACAATTGTGATGACTCCAGGAGACGAAATAAGGAAAATTAATTTTGAATCTACGCATGGCATTGAAACAATATAACTGAAGATTAGGCTCCGCGAAATTAGGCCAGAGGAAATGAGGCCCAAAAGAAAAAAAAAGAAATAAGGACCCTGTTCAGTTTGACAGTTCCACTAAGTACTCATAGTTTGTTCAGAAGTGCTTCAAATGACATTTACTGATAAGTGAATTTCCGTCCACGTTCTTGAAGGATAGCCCACTTCTTAACCAGATGTCAACGTGTCTTTCATCTCAACCTAACAATTGTTTTATACAAAATATACTTAAATAATTAACAGTTTTGAACAAAATTAATAGTAATAATTTAGATGAATTATCATTAATAAATTGAAGTTTGAACCCATAAAATCAAATTAGACCCATTTTTGGAGGCCTTATTTAATTTTTTTTTGTTGGGGCCTTATTTCACATTAAAATAAATCCCCAATGAAATATGACCTAACATTAGTTTTGGGGTTTAGTTTCATTTTATTTCGAAAAAATGTTTGGGGCCATATTTCATTTTGCTAAAACATCACGAGCCTAAATCGAAAAGTATGATGAAAATCTACTAATCGAGGGCTCAGAGCTTTCACAATATCGCTTATTGTTAACCCACCAATAAATGTTTCAATGTAAGGATCGTGTTGAAAACCATAAACGAGTAACAGAATAGCTAACAGAAATAGCGTCATTTTTGTCAGCTATTCTGTTACTCGCTGATGGTTTTCAACACGAATTTTCATTTTGCATTCAGCAAAATTTTGTTTGGGAAGGGAATAATAGAATAGAATAAAAGGAAAAAATCGAGCGATTTTTGTAGTTCTCCTGGACCCATGTTCTGTAACTCGGCGATAACTTTTCGAGGCGAGAAACGGCGAAAAATGGAACAAAAATGGAACAAAACTCATAGGAATCCTATGGGTTTTGTTCCATTTTTCGCCGTTTATCGCCTCGAAAAGTTATCGCCGAGTTACAGAACATGGGTCCTGGCTCCTGCCCTTTAGCAAACGATTCCGCTTTAATTTTCATGTTGCACTCAGAACAGTGAACAGCTGACAAAAATCGAGCGATTTTCTTCAGCTTTTCTCTTCCCTTGTAAGCATTAAAAAATTGTGCTTAATGCAACATGAAAATTAAAGCGGAATCGATTTCTGAAACAAGTGTACTTCTTGTTCACAAATTGTACAAGTTAAATATTGTCAAAACAAATTGAGGTCTTATTTATCAATTATTTTTGGGGCTGTTTTTCATTTCGCTGGGGTAAGGCATGCATATAAGGGATAATTTCATTATGAAAAATGGCACCAATTTCAGGGCTTTATTTAATTTCAACTTTTGGAGTCTTATTTCCTGGGGCCTAATTTCGCGGACCGCTGTAACAACCGTCAAGGAAGTGCGATGATGAGTGAAGGTAGTAGGCGTGTTTTTTTCAAAGCTCGAAGGAAATTGGATGAAAAAAACGATACGGGGCTAAATAATTTACATGTTAAATGCAACAACAACTAATCCCCAATGGGATTAGCTAAACCAAGATAATTTTCGGGGCTTAACTTAAGCACGGAGAAGAATTGTATTATCGGCGCGTCGGGAATTACATACTTGCTATCGATAGTTTGTATGGAAACTCCATTTTTTTTTGTAATGGCGTCGCTTATCCCCGATATCATTTTGTTTCGATCAGTTCACTCCAGGATTGGAAAACACACCTAGTGGATACAAAGAATCAAATAAAGTGATATCTACAATTTACTTTGCTGCAAGGAGCAGGTGTCCACGGTTGTCGGGTGTGATTTTGTAATAACCCAAAAACTTTAGGAATTTCGGAATGTTAGTAAGTACCTGGTCATAATCCACACTACAATGCAAGAAAAAGAATGATAAGACTCAACCAACGAAGCATTTTAAGATCTTATCGAGAACATGTATGATACATTATTACATATGTGCCCAAAGTTCAACGACAAGAGTATTTTTGCTGACTTCGACGCAGAATTGAAGAACTCAAAATCTTGAAACGCAGTTTTCCTGCCATTGATTTGGTCAATACAGGTACAAAGTTTAAAGCCATTTTCGAGAAAAAAAAAATTGAAAAAAAACAGAAATTGTTGCATTGCATCTACCTGTTTTATCTGATTTAAAACAAAAAAATCGAATTTTTGATACAAAACCAATACTTGCCCCCTAGCCCTTACAGCAATTATAAATAATATTTTTACTGACATCTGGCTTACCAAACAGATATTAATAAATTTAAATCTAAAAATTCTTTTACACTTGTAAAAAAAAAAATTATTCTAGAACAATTTGTTAACAAACTTCCAAAAAAAATTTACGGGTAATTAAACATTCTCATTGTTCATTGGTTATATTTAACAAAAAAAATAGTTTCCAAAAGCTATTTTTCCACAATTTAGGTCTTAAGAGACGAAATAACTAAATAATCTTTTCTAACAACATTGAACTAAAAGCAAATGCATAAATCATGCTTCTGCATTTGTCATGATTCATAAATATAACTAGGAGAAGGTAAGTACAAACATATATATGTGTGAGAAATGGCAGAAGGATGTTGGATGCTTACCACTTTGATGTTTTGGTCTGAAGGAACATAAATATCCTCTTTGAGGTATAGAAATACTTGTACAGTGTTGTGTTATCTGTATTTGTTGTCGATTTGAGGGATTGCTTTCTATGTTTTTGTATATTTTATGGGGTGCAAAAATTGCTTTGTTCGAAAATTCTTAAATATCTACAAGACACTTTTTGCAAGACTTTTTTAAAGAACACATTATATGTATATCTATATCTTTTATTTACCAAGAATGTTGCAATGTGTCATAGACTAAGAAAATATGAATTGTTTGCACATAAATATTTTTGACTTGTTTGCTCTTAGTTTAACTGGCTGAATTCAATGGTGGTGTAGCTGTACTGTATATCTGCAAGAAGAACTGTCAAAGTTGAAAGTTATACGAAAATATTATACCTATACGATGTCAAGATGTAACAAGAAATGTAAGGAATGTATTGTATGTAGTAAAAGTTGCGTAAGCGTATATTTTCTGTTTCAGTTGTACCAGCTACATAATATGTAAAGGGTCATTCATTTTTCGGTTTCGAAAGTAAAGCCAAATAAAACACACACAGCGATATATTTTCGATGAAAATTTTATTTCATTATAAAGTTTGGACTTTGCCATTAATTGTTAAAAACAATAACATTCAAATGGCCGCTTCGGGAAGATTTTTGAGGTAAACTTTTTCGCACATTTTGGGCGGTATCTCGGCCATAAATTAGGTAATATTAATTTTTTATGCGTCTAGAGTTCGGAGATTATTCGCGTACACACGGTCTTTTGCGTAGTCCCACAGAAAAAAATTTAACGGTGTCAAATCACATGATGTTGGTGGCCAATTGACGTTGCCAAAGCGTGAAATTACGCAACCAGGAAACTTCTCGCGCAATAAATCTATAATTAGTCGTGTTGTGTGGCTTTTTGCCCCGTTTTGCTGAAACCATATAATCGTCCAAGTCATGATCTTCAATCGCCGCCGGCCAAAAGCAGCGGAATTATAATTCGACCATATCGCTCCAAATTGACTGTAACCGTTTTCCCATTGGCATCTTGTTGCAGCAGCAATATTTTCGACTAAGCGTGCATTACGATGATGCCAAGGCCTTACGACATCAGTAACGCTTCAACTTTCTTCAAATTTTCTTCACAATTTTACCGATTGCTTGCGTAGTCGGTCGATTATGGCGATTATAATCATCGCGTAATACGTGAAAATTGGCTACTTTTGAATCACCACTTTTGTAGTAAGTTTTTATAATTTAAACGCGTTGTTCAATTGTTAAGCAATCCATTACCGTAAATGGCAAACATTCAACTAATATTATGACACTTCAAATGACGGCTGAGTTTGAGCTACCAACTTGAAACCAGGAAATGAATGACCCTGTACTAGGGTGTCCATAACGTGTTTGAAAAAAAAGAGGACATTTTCGAAACTCCAAACTCATTAAAATAATAGATAAATATGATCAAAATTTTATTTAAAAAAAACATATATTTATACTTATATTTGTATAGGTACATAAGAAGCAGCAGTTTTATAACTAGGTAATAGATAGGTGGTTTATTTTAACATCTTCTTTAAGAAAACATATCTTTGACATAAATCAGTATTTTTTATTAACGCTTATTTGCGCTGACTTCGAACTAATATAAATAAAATAAATACCTAATTAAATTCAAAATATCGCAGAATTTTAGTAATGTAAGCAAAATAAATATTAATTTTCTTCCTCATCTGAGGTGTCATATTTTTGGGAGCGTCGAATTTGATTAAGATACTTATTTTCATTTAAAAAGGTTTCATAAAACTTTTGACAACTAAAATCTTTAAAGTTATAGGCAACTATGAGAATCGATTTAACAGTTGATACTTTTAAACGATTTCGTTCTTTTGTCCATTGCGAACCCATCAACGAGAAAATACGTTCTACATTCACATTTTGTCCAGGAATACAAAAAAAAAATTGACACATTTTTAAGAGCTCTGAATAAACCTCAAGATTCGTAGACGAACTAAAAAAACTGACCCACTTTTGAACAGATATCTTGTTTTTAAAATTTTCATTTTCAAGTTCTATCGAAAGAAACTTATTTAAATAGCAAAATTGGTCAAACAACTTCGAGTCATCCAGCAAAACTTCCTTAGAAATTAAGTAATCGATACTTTTTTCTAAGTCTTCCCATAGTAATTTCTTTTCTAAATTCATCCATCGAAAACACACAAACTCTTCAAATTGAACTGTCCATTTTTCTAAATACTCATAGCTCTTTTTGTAGCAATTAAAGCAATCTTTCTTAAAAATGTCTACTTCATCTTCAAATCCTTTTTTATATAAATTATTCAGTATTGATTTTGTACTTATAGGAATAAAATGTTGATCATATCTGTCTTTCAAAACAGTTTGAAGAGATTCTAAAACCATGGATACTTCTAGGAGCGAATTATTTTCTTTTTCTAATTCTTTGCCTTTTTCATTAAACATGAAAGTAAGTGAATGTACGAAGTACAAAAAAGCTTCGGATAAATCAGATTGAAAAAACTTTTTTAAAAGAATGGGAGAGTTTTCGTTAGATAAAAAATAAGATTTTAAAGCAGGATATACTTGAAGGACTCTATTAACTGCGGGAAACAAAGACAACCATCTCGTGGTACAATTACGTAGCAAATCTCTGTGTTCTACTTCAAGCGAAGCGCAAAAGTCTTTTAGATTTTCATTTCTAATTGTATATATAGCAAAATAATTGTAGATTTTTATAACTGTTGTTTCGATGTCAGTAGAGAATGTGTCGAATCCATATTTAGCTGCGTTTGAAATTATATGGACGGGACACCCAATTCCAATCATCTCTTTCCCAATTGAAGATTTTAGTCTATAAAAAACGTTATTTACGCCTGCTCTATTTATGCCACCGAAATTTGTATTGCAGTTATCTGCAGAAAATGAAATGCATTTTTTTTCCATTTCGAACTTTTTTAAAGTTTGCAAAAGAAAATTGGAAATAGTTTCTGAATTTTCACTGGGAAGTTTGTCCAAATGAATTAATTTAGTTTGAACACCAAGTTCTTTTTTAAAATACTGTATTAAAACTGGAAAAATTTTAATATTACCGTGGTTACTTCCATCGGTGGATATTGACAAAAACGGTGTTTCACCAATGGCGCTTAAAATATTGTCGATACAAAAGGGAGCTATAACGTGCTTTTGAATTGCTCTTGTTTTGGTATGAGCTGATGAAAGGCGTTTGGCGATCTCCGAATCGTTAAAAATTCCTTTAAATAATTTTGTTGAGCAATCTGTAGAGCGAAAACTAAAGTGATGCTTTAGAGCATGAAACGCAAGACCACCCTCTGCAGCGGCTACTTTGTCATCTAGTTTTGTAAATCCTGGAATGAATGCCGAAGTAATTTTAGTTGATGTTTCACCTGCTCGCATTGCAATTGTGTGTTTTTTCGATCCTATGTGTTGCTCCAAGTCATAACGTCCCTTGTTTGCGATTGAGACTTTGACTTTACAAATAGTACAGAAGGCTTCATGCTTAGAATTTTCTGGCTGTGAGATGAAAACTTTAAATTTACTTTGTAGCTCTTGATTAAAAACACACTTCCGCTTGCTCATCTTTTTGTTTCTTGTAATTAAAGAGCTAAAAAAATTAGCTATATACTGCAACTTTTTATGATTTATTTTTTTCAACTGACGTACTTACGGCTATGAATTTTTTGTTATTTATTTTTTGAAAAAAGATTATGTATCTGGTCTCTGATGGACTGAAAATGTTCCTTCTTTGAAATATGTTTGACCCTGAAAATAATTCTAATAAATAAATCTACACATATACGGCGACGACACGTTCATATCATTTTGTTTGCAACTAAATACCTACCAGAAGTCTATTAGGTTAGATTTATTAAAATATTTTCATAGAAAGTTTATAATATTGCCTGAAAACAAATATATTATACGCAGCAGCAAACATTGAGGTTTTTTTTATAAGAAAAATGGGATCCAGATCAAGCCAATAATTTTGCTTCCAGAGAGAATGAAGTATAGCATCCAAATGTAAATGGTGAAGGCAAATGCAGAAGCATATGAAAAGAAACAAAGATAAATACAAAAAAGAAATTGCGTGGTGTGCTTGTTGATGTGTATTGTGTATATGGTTTAGAAGAGTACAGGGGTGGTGTGGTGAGTTTTGTTATACTGACATTGATTCGGTCTGTTCGTGTTCATGCATATTATTTGTTCAAACCAGGGTTCGGTGATGGATCCTGAATAGGAATTTGGTTTTTACTTCAGCATGTTAATTCTTTATTTTAGGGGACAATACAAAAGCATATTAATGAAAAGTGTGTAAGATTAATATTTTAACATTTAGGAAAAAGAAAAAGAGACAAAAAAGAGTACATAAATGAAAAAGAGTAAAAAAAAAGAATTTGACAAAAAAAGAAAGAATAAGAAAGATCAGAGTCAAAAAAGAGAACATGTTCTCTTAAAAAGAGATGTTCTGGAAACCCTACCCTGTACATATGTACATATATTCATTTTTTTTTTTTCTGCTTTCTAAGTCAAATGTTTGACTCGTTTGTGTTTTGTTAAAATATTTATTCTGATGTATAGATTTCAAAATGTTTAAATATTATTGTATGGAAATGCAAGAATAAGAAAATGTCTGTACGATAAGAAGGCGACCATATAGGAGACCTCACTGCCTCGTGAGTCGTGATTATGAAACTAGTGAAAACATTCTTGCTAAAAGACAATCTCAATCGGCTGTGTGTTGAATTATCTCTGATGGAAGACTCAGGCAAGAAATCTTGAGTTTAATATATGTAGTGAGGAGCGCCTCACAACATTTTACATCAAAGCTTAAATTTATCAACATAAGCTTCATACGTTCACATGCTGACACAACAGAGGAGCAAAATGATGACACTAAAGACATGTTCTAAGGGCTTCTGAACAAGCCATATAAACCATCCTCTAGCTATGACATTCAACTAGCTGAACACAATGGATACGGAGCTGCAACTGAAAAGCTGTCAAAATATTGAATACACACAAATTCAATGTTACGAACACAACGCAACGCAGCTGCAGTCGGTGCTGCAAAGGTTCACCAACTTTTAACTTTTTTACGTGTAGCACTTTTGACGTTTCAATTTATCTGAAGAAAAAAAGAGCCGCAAAAAAAATATTGAAGTTTTTAGTGCTCATTTTTTGTGTCGCGAAAAAAATATTAATTAACAGAAAAATATTGGAAATATAAAAAGTTAATAATAAACTCGTGATTGTTTTTTTTTTCCTTTAAAATATATAAAAAGCTGTACAGCTCATTGTGGGCAAATAAAAAAAATGACGTACAAATTTTTGAAAGCAGTTGCAGCTGCAGCTCCAATTCCAGTTGCAGCAGGGCATTGTGTTCAGCCAGTAAACGGTCAATGCGTTAAACTATGTCATAGGATGAAAAGTTGATGATAACACGAGTGACACCAGTCGGCAAATGTTGACCCAAAAGCCAAAGACGTGTAATCTGTGGGACGCTATTTTTATCTTTTGACGATCACAGGCATTAATCACATTCGAACCTATTTTTTGCGTTGACATCACATGACGTTAAAATGTTGAATCAGTCAAGCAAACTGTCAAATTCATTTGAAGCATGTGGGCGACTTTAATGGTTTAAAGACCTCTTAAAAATTCGTTGTTATGGATTTTGGATGACATATTGATCGAAATTTTCAAAATATAGCTTGTTGCCTATGTTTCAATCAATAAACTGTCAAATTCCATTGAAGGATGGCTATGATGTCGATGGATTTTAAAACTTCTAAGAAATCAGATATTTTTGCAATTGAGATGAAGGTCAAGTCAGGATACGTTGAATCGGTAAAAAATTCTACTGTGTCAACTGTCAGCGTTGAAATACATTTAACGCGCTTGTGAGGAATTTATCAATTGGCGCGTTCTGAAAAATTAGATCTCAGAGATTTGTCTGATCCAAAAAGTGAACAAGCAAATCAAATATTTGTTTCCTCAGAGTTTTTAAAATTTTCCTGAGAAATTTTGCTGAGGAATCCTGTTCAGCTGGAAACTGAGATTGTTAAGATCTCCGAGATCTCATTTCCCTGAACATTTTTAATTAGTCTCAACTGCATTGACAGGGTGACTACACCGTCACGAAAAATACTCAATGCGTTAAACCTAAAATTCATGTCAACGGATTGACAGTATTTTGCTTTGGTGATAATACGCATTGACAATCTTTGGGACAGGTTTTAAGTCCTTTTGACTTCAGAGAGTCAAAGCGTCGTCTAATCGTAGTTTACGGCATCGCCTTTTTGTGTCAACACACAAACTAATAAATTGCTCGAATGGATGACTGAATAGTTTCTGCATGATGTTGTGACTCTTATAGGCCTGTGGTAATTGGTAGTCACCTTAAAAACCAAACTGTTCTGAATTTTTAGCTTCGCCTAGCCTTTCTCAGTTGTGCATATTTGTATCAAAATTTCGGGCATCGCAGAAATTTGTTTGATACAATTTTGTAGATTAAACTCTACAAAAGAATACCTATAATAAAATTTAATAACATTTCTTGAGACTTTACGAATTTTTATGTCCCACTAGCTACCTATCTAGAAATTAATTCAAGTCTTCAAAGTTCAATTAAGTTCAATTTAGTGCATTTATTTATATCAATCTTTTTTTTTTAAATCATTTTCATCACATGTTGGTTATGTGGTTTTCCGTTGGTCGTTAAAATATACCTAATGAATTGCAGGGCATCAGTTTCACTAGCCACAATTTAGATATTCGGTTTAGCAACCAAATTCAACAACAATATCCCTCTTTCCTACTTTAATTTACTTTTGTAATCCCTTAACACCGCCGCGCCGTGCCGCCTCGTAACTTTGGGTATGTTCTCATTAATCATTGACACTATATCGCGCCACTGTGTTTCGCTAGTTGTCAAACATAAAAATAATGGCTTATAAATACACAGCTATTGCGGCAGAGCTCGGTGATGCTTTCACACTATAATCCCGTCATTAACTTTATCCCAGGCTAAAATAAAGTTGGTAATGCCGTTAAATTCAAAATAGCTAACGACAGAGAATAAACAGTGATTAATTGACAAAGAATATATCGCACCAAATCAGGTGGTAAGGCAGGTTAAGTACCTACCTACCTACCTAGGTATATATAAATCGAATTTTCAGGTACCCCTATAACAGATATAAGTAGATGTAACTTTATAGGTAGCCGCATATTCGAATGAATGACAAATGTAATTAACGGTATAGATATAATGATACCTATATCGAAAATCACCATCGGGGATAAATAAATATAAACTTTATCTAACCCGTGTTCATTAAGCTCTGTATAGTGTAATTTGCACCACCGTAACAGAACAGCAACACCCAAAACTAAGCTCATTAAGGAACAAGCCATAAATTCTCTTTGACGAAGCATCAGGCAGGAGTTTGTTTGCGTGCGTCGTTTTGTTGGTTTGGTGTGCTTACTGCTTATAGGCAGAGTTAAACAAATACATAATAATAATTTGTCTGAGATTTGGTTTTCTATTGACAAATTTATTTGTAATGCCATCTCCATCTCCATCCACCCGGTTATACACAATTTCAACATAGTTTTAACCTAAAATTGAAAACGGATGGGGCCAATTCGCCTAGCAATCCCATCATTATATAAATGTATATCGGAAATGAATTCTTTTTTTTTTATTTATTTTTAAATTAATGTTTTTAAAAATTGCACGCGATATATTTAGTTCAGAAAACAAAAAAAAATATATAAAAGTTAACGTTTATTCCCTTCATTTATTACTTTCCGCTTGAATCCCACTTGGTCTGGGTGTTGACCTAGCTTTTCCTGTTTCCGTCTTTACACTCTTTTATACAGAAGGGCATAGCAATGACAGGAGCTATGGAATGAGATATACTAACATCCTTCTTTGCGAATTTCAATGACTTAAGCCTTTAGGGGAAATAAAGTGGAAATATGAAAGTTTTTTGTGGCAAAAAAAATATCTATAGAAGAAGTAGGAGGGAGGCAAGAATTTTCTTTTTGATTCAATATTGATCAAACTTTTTAAAAAGATTGCTTAACATAGGAAACTTTAGAAAACTTTGATGAAATTTTTACCCGCGTTTCTTCCGTTGTTTTTATATTGGTGGCGAGCGCGGCGGCAGTGTTATCTTATCGGCGACGACGACTACGACGACGTTTGGTCTGGCTATGCGAATGCGAATGTGATGCCGATGACTTTCAGATGAAATGGACAGACAGTCGGATGGAAATGAAAATAAAAAGCGGAAATCAAATCAAAAACCAAGTCAAATCAAATCAAATCAACAGAAACAATGATTGTTAAATTGAAATGCGGGAGAGTAAATACACTTTTTTTTGTTTTATCTCCTGCTGCATGATTTCTTGCGCTCGGATTCTTTAAGTCAATGTTGAATTTTGTTTGTTTTTAAGCGGTGAATTTAAATGTTTGTTGATTGGGTTGATTTTGATTAAGTTGGCTGTAGCTGTAGAATTTGGCTAAAGATATAGGTAGTTAGTAAGAATTGATGAAAAATACATTTATTTCGATTTTGAAATTTTAATTTCAAGTTATTTTTGCAGAGAAGTTTTTTACCTTGGTTCTATAATTTGGCACGAGATGCGACTTGTTTGCTTAGAATGAAGTTTATATGTATAGTAAAACCAGCTTAAGAGAAACGGTAAAGTTTCAGTATTTCATTCAATCAACCGGGTTTTTCACTCAAACGAATCCCGCTTAAGTGACAAAAGAATTCACTTAAATGGACAATTTCACCTTAGCAGATTTAAAAATTTCATTAAGTGGAAATTTAAAGCAAGAAAAAAGTGAATTTACCATTTGGGAAAAAAGTTTAAACACAATTGTTCTTTTTTGTAGGCTTTTCACAATAAAACACAAAACCGGGTTTTTGGCAAAAAGTTTTAAAAAACTCGAATAGCGTTCACACTGAACATTTACAAGTTTTCGTTTGACATTTCACAAACACCCACTCATTTCCTGCGAAAAAAAATAATAACAAAACTTCATCAAAACATCATTCATAATTCCCTTTTACAGCAGAATTCAGCAGTTTTTAACATTAGAAATGTTTAAGCGGAGGCATACCTACTAACAATGTGAAAAAATCAACAGAATTTCAAAAAAGTGTAACGCCGTGCCGAGTATAGAAAGAGGGCGACACGTCAAGGGAATAGACAAAATTATTGCGTTCATGCTATGTTCTTACTGGTCTGAGGAAACAGAATACGAAGAAGATGATAAAACGGACACCAAAAAAAGGAGAAGTGTTCGTAGGCAGGGATGGCCACTACATTTTTCACACTTGCTACCTTGTTTATGTAGTTAAACGTAGTTAAATGTAGTTAATGAAACAAATTGTAGCAAACTTAGTTTCAAATATCAAATGATCTGTCAGTTGTAACTTTGAAGCTTCAATTTTGAGTTTAAATGTTCAAATTTTTATTGAAATTTTATTATTTCTCTAAATTTACTTTGTATGTCGGGTAAATTTTTTACATTCGCTACGTAGTTTATGTAGTTGAAAGTAGTTAAATGAAATTAATAAAATGTCAAATTGACTGTCAGTTGTAACTTTGAAGCTTCAATTTTGAGTTGAAATGTTCAAATTTTTATTGAAATTTTATTATGTCTCTAAATTTACTTTGAATGTATATGAAAACGTAAAAATTTGTAAAAAATAAGACGTGTAGTTTATTAAATTAACTACGCGCAATTAATGATGTAGAAAATGCAGTGTAGTTAATTCGGCCAACCCTGTTCGTAGGCTTTTTCGAGATTTGTATGATGAGCAAATTTAAAAAAGAATTTATTCAAAGTTTTAAAATACATAAATGCTTTTTTCATTTCTAACGTACCTCAACTATGCTGGAATGGCAAGTCGGGTAAATTTTTTTTTTACATTTGATTGAGCGCTGGCTGTTTCCAAAGGTTTGTTTGTTTAGTTCAACTAGTTTTCGAGAGGTTTTATATAAAACTTGTGGTTAACCAAAAATGTATGGTAAAACTTGAGTTTTCGAACAGGTTTTTCGCCAAATCCGATAATTTCGCGAAAACCGCATTTTGGGCTTGGTGTAAAAAAGCTATGAGTTTTTTTCAATATACAAATAAAATGAAAATATGTTTCAGGTATCCGGGTTTTCACTTAAGCAAGTTTCGCTGAAGCAGAGTGTTTTATAGGAAATTGGCCGACAAATACTAGGGGATGATAAAAGTTTTTCAGATAAGCGGGTTTTTCTCTCAAGGGGGTTTCTCTTAAGCGGGTTTTACTATACCTACGAACTAATAATAATGCTACATTGAGAATAACAACTATGAATTAATGAATAATATCAGATTTGAAGTTCATTGCGACCTTTAGCAGATCAATTGTGGCATAACTAAGGACTGGATGAGTTAACTCACCTAATTTTGTTTTGAAAAGCATAGGTACATATTTTGTATACTTTCAAGGAAGTTAATTTGCAGTCTTTTTATTGTAACGTGTTTCAGACACTTTTTTTTAAATTAACTTTTAATTTTTGTGGGGCATAGCCTCCATTTACACTTAAATCTAACAAACTTACGGGCCAGTTTCACAGTGAAGTAAGTGATACTTAAGTGCAAAATATGGAAAACTAATTCCCAATTTCACATTGTAAACTTATCCTGAAAAGTGACACTTAAGTCTCCCATATTGGCCACTTAAGTTCCACTTACTCAGGTAGTAAAACTGCGGCTAAAGTGCCAAAATGTCAAAATTAAGTACCACTTATTTTTTTAAGTGTGCACTGTGAAACTGGCCCTAATAGTCTTATAAGCAACGTTTTTGATTGGGAAAAAAATTATTAAAAAACAACGGCAAAACTTACAATATTGTACTAAAACTTTTTGAAAATTTAGGAATCTATTCTTTTATTTCAGATCTAACCCTCTACGCACTATGATCCAATAAAAAAAAAGTTGTCATTTTTGTTTTTCATTTCGTACAAATAGGAGACTAAAACAAAAAAAGTTGTTTAAACAAATTGTATTAAAAGTTAATAAGTTTTGCCATATATGGCTGCTTGTGCAGTTACACATTATTTAACCAAAATTACATTTTGCCATATTCATATATAGCCGACTGTGCAGTTAAACATTTTCAAGCTCTTTTTTTTTTTAAGTATGAGGTGAGAAAACGGGAGTCGAAGGATTTGAATCAATGGTAGTTTTTTGTCGTTTTGGAGTGTTTGAAGCTGAAGCAAGGCGGTCTCTTTTCAAAGACTTTTTAGTTCTTGCATAAGTGTTCTGTTACAGCCAGCTTAAAATCGAAAAGGGGTATATATTATATATGTCGTTCTTCTGCCGCCACAAAATCCATGCATTGACAACACACAAGTCCAAAAAGTGGAAAAATATTTGTACGTACCACTTTTTTGATCTTACATAAGTCAATTCGACAAAGATCGAGCATAGAAGCAAATGTGGAAAGCATATTCACAATTTTCTTATCAAACCAGGATACCAAAGAAACGTCGAGGACTCCAATTTTAGCCATCTTTTCAATCATGTTATTTCCTGTTTTTTTTTTTTTTTCTTTCCTTTTCATTTGGAACGTCAATGTCTGGAACTCTATTCAGCCTCACCGTCCCCAATGGAAGACGACCCGTTTTGGTTAGATGTACTTGCATTTTCGGACTATTGGACCAGTTGTCAAAGTGAATTTTGTGGTTCATAATGTCTTGGCACCGTTGATACCAACTTGTACACAACATTTCTGCTGACACCTAAATCCGGAAAACCGTGTGGAATAACTAATTATTATTATTATTTATTGTATTATTCATACTAGAATGTCAGTTTATTAGACTTGACCATTCTTTATTCCGTCAATTTCATTGAATTTCTGAACAACAACAACAACTTAAAGGTGTTACCACCAATTGTATACGAATTATTTTATAATTCGTTTTAATTAATTATTTGGCTGGAGATGTAGCTATTTCAAGGGGTGTCAAGCCAGTTATGTTAAAATCCAAAGTACCCTCTTTAATTGAGATCGTCGATCTCAACCCAAATAAATATGAATGTGCGGTCACTGAGATGAATGTAAACAATTTTGAAGTTTCATCATCTTAAACCATAAAAATATAAATACACATCTCCGTCGGCGACGCTAACAATAACAGTCGTAAATAAAAAGAATAAATGACAGAGTCTGCTAAGTAAGCCTACAAATTCAAAAGCAAAGAATGTCACGAATAAGATCTTAAGATTCAGTATATAAAAACGACTCGAATGAGAATGTTTACTCTCTGACAATAAAACTTGCTTTTTATTTTTTAAAATTTAGAGAGTTTTGTTTTTTTCTTAACTAGCCCTATCATCAGTTTCCCTATTAGTGGTGCTGAGCTTTAATCCAATTTTATTTGAAAAACTTTCTCTGTTGCTCTGCTCCCCTTCGAATATGTCAAAGTCATAGCTAAATCCCGATATTCCGCTTAAAACGAGGTTTTTGAAACCCCATTTATGTAATTTTTTAGTGTTTTACTGCTTAAGGCGATGTCGAAACATAGTGGGGATTGTTTGTTCGACCACTGCAAGGTGCTCTTCTTTTGGTATAAGGAGAAGTCGTTCCCTTATGTTTATGTTTTAAGCTTGTGTCGAGGTTGGCTAAATCTTACAAATTTATCGTTATCAGCGAAATGGAGACATTTTTTTATTTCCTCCCAACTCACGCCTACATGACATGGTCTCATAAATAAAAGGCTGCCGTAATTGAGAGTTCTAATAGCTTCTAGTAAAAGGCAACTTAATGAGGGACGTGAATAAGGATATACCAACAAATTGTTCCATTTCACTTCGAGAAATGTCGACTGGTTTATTAATGTTGTCAATTGCAATGCTTTTCTGTTAAATTCCTCATCAATCATGCCAAATAGTTCTCCAGTGAAAAGAAATGAAAACAAGTCTGCGGGGGTCTCTAAAGAGGACATTTCTCCAGGAAACTCTTTGGTCCCTAAAAAGGGATAATCGCTTTCCATGAATCTTTCAATCTCAAAGTGGACAATGGTTTTTCATCATCATAGTCGTACTCACTGTCATCGGTTTCAGGGACCTCCAGATGTTCTCTATGAGTCCATCACCATATTCTGCTCATCCTCCAATTCGAGGATTTCATCCTTACTTACAGGGACAACATAAAATCTTTCTTCATCGAAAGAATTTAACGAGATCATTCTTTTATCACTGCAAAAAAAGCGGAAATTTCGAATATTCACCATGGCTGCATAAGCAGCCATATAAGAAATCCCTAAATATTTGTGTGAATGGATAATGAGCCATATATGGACGTTGCCAAAAACGACCCGTATCTGGAATTCCACAGTCATAATTGAACATATAGGACTTAAATTTTACTTACCAATATCGAATCTCATTAAGAAAAATGTTACAGCCTTGAAATTTTCGTCTAGCTAATAATAATTAAACTTTAGTTTCTATATTTTTCCACTGCACTCTCGCCGCGCGTCCTGATCAATTTGACTATGGTTTCTCGCGATTGCACAAACAAAAATTAACCTAATTAATACAAACATTAACAAAGTACTGTTCTAATTGCCAACAAAACGGTACTTTTTAAGTGGCAATTGCAAAATCTCAGTAGTCGGCATTTAAAAACTTAAAGCCATATATGGCTATTGGCTTCTTATGCAGTGAGGGTAAAATTATGTACTTTATTTTAATGATTAGTTTTTTTTACATTACTTTTCAAACTCGAAATTTAAAATAACAAAAAATAAGTGCTTCATTTAATTCTATTATTAAAAAAATAAAAATTTAAAATGAAGAAACCATCTTCTATATAAATATACATACATATATCAAAACATGACGGTTGCTGGTTGTTATCGTCACCTATTTTCTATTCGATTAGTTTGATTTATTGTGCTTTATTGGTTTTACATATAGTACCATCAACGTGGCACATTGATGTTGGCACAGCTGGTGTAAATGTAGCTGTAAGTACTTTTTCAATATCATTCTTTTGACTCAAATATTATATTCCTTACATTCGACCAAATGCATTTTTAATTCAACGACTTTGCTCCCAATAAATATTAAATTTTTGTTTTCTTCGAACAAGAGCAAAGTTTAGCACTTAATTTTTTTGTATTGCTTTATCAAATCTATCTTCGTTATCAGCTCATTCAGCAATGAATTTGTTCTTAATTCACCACCGTTCTCTTCAATATTCAATAAAAACCAAATAGCAATATCTAAAGGAACAGGGTTCACAGCAGCAATATTATAAAGATTTTATTTTTATCTAAACCGCAATCGAAAGGATTTAATTTTTTTTCTCAAGTATTTCCATAAAATCAGCGGTTTGTTTTTCGTTGATTTTTTATCGATTAGACTCTAAATATGTAAGTCTGCTGTCCCGTCGTGTAATTGCATTAATCCACAAACATCAAGAACATGAGAAATTAAAGCTGATCTAATGCCATGGTTTTTTTTTGTTCAACGTTGACGAGCTGCTATGGAGTTAGTGAAAAGGCCAATTCCCCTCGATCGTCTAGCAGCATCAGCATTAATTGTTTGCTCCAGAGTAAGTTGTGTTGGTATTCTTGATATCGGCTTTATAGTTCTTTCAATTCCAAAAAATTCGTTCTTTAAATCATCTTCAAGTCCCGGGTGTAATTCATTTATAATATTATGTCTGTTTGGTAACTCGAAACGTTGTACGGCGCGGCGTAGCACAATTTGCTGTCAAATCCCATAGTAAAAAAAATGACAAGTAGCAACTTATGGCAAGAAGTTGGAGAAACCAAGCAGACATAATAGGTTTGTTCCTTTGCCTTAAAAGTCTGTGCATTTGTGTGAATTTCTACGTCATTTTATTTTTTTATATGAACTTTGATAGACTTTGGTGTAGAAATTCACAGAAATGCACAGAGTTTCAAAGTAAAGGATCTAGGCTAATATTTAAATTGCCTAAGTATTTAATACACCTACTTGCGTAATTTGTTTGATTAGCAATAAAGAATAAAGTGGTCATTTTAGTAATTTAGTATTTATACATTTTAAAATCTCCCAACCGTATGCTTTTGAAAGAATTATGTAATATTGAGCTGCTTTCCCATAATCACCCCATGCGTCGCATCGTGTATCTTCTACATATTTTGTATATGCAGATAACAGTCTAGACAATATTGAATTACTTATGAGTTCTATTTCAAAAGTTGAATGTGAAACCTTTATGTCTTGATATTTCAAAAGACTGTCGTATTACTATACATACTTCGCCAAAAACGAGTTGTTGCCGTTTAGGGAAGCGATACTAAAATGGATGTTTTCGATCTGCCGAATGCCGATCCATCATGACATTGTATAATTCATTCGTCAAGTGAACCAGTACAGTCGGTGTTGTTCTTGGCTGAGTTCTGTGTCTGTGCCGCTACAGTACTTCAACATCAGTTGAATCTCAGGGAACCGGATTCAACGATTTCTTAAAGGACGCACAATAATTTGTCCTGTCCTGCTTCGGGTTTCTTTTTGCTCTGGTGTGTGATTTGTTACAAATGTAACTTTCTTTTTCATTTTAATAATAAATGTTAAAGCTTTCCCGAATGTTTCTTATACAAGTCTAAATTTAAACCGAAACAAGGTTTTAAACGATCTGTACCAATTGGTTATTCATTTCCGTTGACTAAAAGTTTCATTGTTTTGCGTTATTATTTCAAATGGGCCGTGGATCGTAAAGTCGTTGTAAGGGCTTTCGGATCTTATCTACACGAATGAACGTGTGCGGTGTGTGAGCATGTTTTAAATTCTTTAAAAATAAATATTTTTTCTTGTTGATAACACGAAGGCTAGGTTGAAATTTTTTGAAATATTCACCCAATTGTTTTGCGAAATCCGATTGATTGATTAACGTTATTTCGGATAATATTTTTCGAATTGTTTTTTTCAAATGTGAGTTCGATAGGGTTCGCTTGAAATTCTTCCAGATAAGCCGAACGTAGACTTAAAATTACAAATGGAAGGCTTTTTGTTCATTGTGGATCATTGTGACATTTGAGATAGGCTTTTAATGTTCTATGCCATCTTTCAATGAAACCGTTTGCCTTGGGGTTATAAGCCGTAGTTCTATTATGTTTATAATGCCTAATTTCTTACACAAGTCGTAAATAAGTGCTGATTCGAGCTGCGCTCCTTTGTCGGTTACTGTTGATGTACATGTATTCCGTCACGTGCAAACCATTCTTTAAACAGTGCGGTGGCTACTGTTTCGGCAGTAATATCGCGTAGAGGATATCGGTTATAACGCAACGCAATATCTTCGGAACGAAATTTTTCCTAGTTCCTGTGATGATTTAATTTACATGAGTTTTTGAAGCTCCTTCGTCTTCAATTTGTGCAATCAATCGATAAATCGAAAAAAGTCATACAAATTCCCTGTCTGGGCGATTGCCGACCATCATGCACCAGTGAGAGAATTCCGTTATTTTAAGTAAAACCTTCAAAATCGACTGATATGGTTACCTTTAGAAGCTTATAACTTCGGTTTTGATTGGTGGATCTTCAAGATTAAGGCCTTAAAATAAAGGTAGAATTCCATACTAAATTGTTGTATCTAAATTCTGTATTATTGTCGGTTATTATGTTGACAAATTCGTTTCATTCCAAAAAATTTTCAGTATAAACAATTTTGGTTTTTCAATTTTCATTTTTTAATCTGAAAATTTTAAGTTATAAAATTTGCAGGTTCAATTAACAATTTTAAATGTATTGACTCCCCTAAGGGTTACAAGTTTCCCACCACACTCTCCTCTCCTCGCATCCTCTCTCCTTACACCGCCTCGCAACCTCTAGTGCCTTTATCCACTCTTCCCCCTTCCTCCCTCGTCGATTATATTCACCATTTTTTCTCCTATTGATTTTCCTTCATCTCCCCCTGACCTGCATCTTTCTATCACATGTTCCCACGTCTCTTGCTCACCTTCACACACTGCACATTCTCTCTTCTTCTTGTTTCCAGAACCATCTTTCTCCCACCTCATTCCTTAGCCTGACTCTCGCTATTCTCTTTGTTATGCCTGCCTTCCATCCCGCTTTCAAATATTGCGGGATCCCCTCGGTCATTACTTCTTTATACCACCTGTTATATCTGGATTCCTTTATTTGTTCCCGTCTTTTCTTCTCCTGCTCTCATCTGTCTTCCGATACTACTCTGTCGTATCCTGTCTAACTGTCCTTCCATCCTTCTCTTTCCCTCGTTTCCTTTCTCCCTTGTTCCCATCGTGATCCTCTCTCGATTCCATACCTCTCTCTTTTGACTCTCATCCCCTCCAAACATTCCCTTGCTATCTCGCTTTCTGTTAATTTCTCTTCATAATTCCACGCCCTTTTCGACCATTTTAATTGTTAAACACGTTAAAGCTTTTAACGGTGAACGGTGTTTCTCCCGGCGCGGCGATCTCACTTGAACTCATAAGTTTACTATAGTGAGGGTATTTTTTGTTAGTTTGATATTGAACCAGGTAGACAATACGTAGTTGAAAATTGGATATTTCGACCGGAAAGAAATGGAAAATAGTTGAAACCTTAAATTGCATTCTTTCAGTGGTGAATGGACGATAGATCTGAAAATTTTATTTTGTATAAGAATGATAAGCACTGTGGAATTATCAATCGGTTAAATTTGTACCTCACGAAAATGCGATCGCCAACAGATGACGTTACGCTCTCATGACTGCTGAGCCCTGAGGAAATTGTCTTTGTTGCCTTAACTTATCTAATCTGGTGATGGATCAAAGGATCGGTCTTGGATATAGACCACGAAGAGGGCAAATGGAAGAAATCAACGTTGAATGCACTCTTTCACTTAAAGCAATTATTATGGGACCACGACGAAAATCAGCATTTTTTGAAATTTGAATTTGTTGTTCATCAAATAAAGCGCATACGTTTATAGTCTAGTAGTGAAGCCACGCATCGTTTATCTGAAGAACCATTTATAATAATTTTAACTATATGTTCCTAAATCCTTCTCATTCACCTTTGACAATATCTATGCCTCTTCAGTCTTCACCATATATCGGGGCAAGGATGATTAGCGTCTTATAAATATAAACCTACTTAAGTTGTTTGAGATAAGGCTTCCTACACTCGATTGCCTTCGAAGAAGTAACGATTGGCAAGACTTATTCACTCTGAATAATGAAACCACTGGCAAGGCTTGGTTGTGCAAATATTGAGTTTACGATACATTGTTAAGAAAAATTCCTTCTTCATTTTTTTTGTCAAATTGTGTTCTTCAAAATGATGCATTTCGTGAGGTTCTTGGAGTCCAGAAATCCAAAACATGGATTTAAGTTTTTCGAAAAGCCTTCCCTCAGTTATAAAAAAATCAAAACTCACTACAGGAAAGGGTCTTTCATTCCATTAATTAAATTTATGCAAATTATACGAATTGGTGCTATATTTGCTTTTAAAAAGTCATTGGTATGGTTGGTAAATAAAAATCAAAATTTTCTTTTCAATCCTAAGTGTTCTTAACTCCTTCTGTAAATTAATAAATATGTATATGTTCCATACGTTTCCAGACTTGTCTGCGCTTAAAATCAGAAAGTTTTCAAACACCACTATAAAGATTAACACACATGTAGGTATACAATGTAAATCCACCTTTTACGTCCATGAATTTATCAACAGCCATCATGTTTACATCTATATGCCCCTCATATCTAGATATATGTAAGTCTGCACGTAGGATCCACTTTGTCACGTCAAAGTTGATTACCAAATTGTTACCTGGTATAGTACGTACAGTTATAAGTGACTTAGGAAGGATAATTCAATCAACGAGCTACGCTATGACACAAAATTGAAAGAACAAGCCGTGGCTATATTTGAAATGGACTGTCGTCTGTCAGTGAAATAGCACAGGTGAACACTGTGAAGCTAGGTTAAGTTATCGAAGTAAATTTGAGTTGTTATAGGTAGTAGGTACCTATGTAACGTACCTAACCTAACGTAAACTGCACGTCCTTTCTTACTTCTATCTATGAGTCGAAACATTTGTGCTGACAGTGGAAAAGCTCTTTATTTATGGAAATATATTGCATACGTATGCGATATGAGAAAGCTATGCCTTCTTCACTATCTGAAATAGCTGTATATAGATCCCAGAGCATCGTCTCGCCTGGGTTATTCTTAAGCCCATCCGCAAATTTGTATATAGTTTGTTAGGTTGTCTGTTTATCTCCTCATATATGTACTGTGAAAGAATATTTGTAATCCTTTCGTTAGGTGTTCTATGAAAATATATGGTCGTCAATAAATTCAGATTAGTCTTTGTTCTTTGATGACAAGAAGCCGTTGTATGTGGAACTTGTAATAAGGAAACAAAAAAAAAACATCCCCCTAAAGGGAAGATATGATTGGCTTAATTCTGTTATTAGCAAAATAAATCGAAGGAAAGCAGGAGGCTTATACCGGTCTGCCACTAGGCACTCAACGCACAAATTTCGAATTCAACGCATTCTATTCTAATGTACGGTGGCTTCAATTCTGTTCAACCAACAAGTTAAATCTAGTTGTTGCACCAACGTCCACAAATGTGAATTTATATTTTCCGTCCGCAATTGCCATCAAAACAATCTACCCTATCGAGGTATCCGTTCGGAGCGGAAAACTCTCCGAAACGCATACGACGTCGGAGGTTCAAAGTTCATTAAAGATTCCCAAAATGTCACTTCAAAACACACTTGATCGCACTGCAACGCAAAACAACAATGCACGTTCCATAATGTCGGAAAAACGTTCCGAACGCTGTTCGGAAGAATACCTCGAAGCAAAAATCCTCCGATTCCGCTCCGACGGATACCTCGCTAGGGGACAATGCTGTTCGTAAGTTTATAATTAAAGTATTCGGATCCGCAATTAGCTGGCGCTTGGATGGTGGTATGTTTACCATCCAGTGCACCAAAGCAGTTTGTAAAATTCCAGCGCTCTTCGAACACTAGCTATTTCTTCCCAATCTTGTACCCAATATTGGTACCTAGAAATAATAAAATAATTTATTTTATTTACCATTTCAGCCTACGGAAGTTTTGTCTTCAACGGCTTCATCGATAAATTTGGAGAACACTGAGAACCAAGCCTTCGAAGGATATTATGCGCCTGACATTGAAAATTCAACGCCAGTGGAAGGGACCAACACCCACACCTTCTCCGCCAGGACCTTCTGGTCCAATTGATATCGTGAATGCGGGAGACGAAAGTTCCGAGTATATTTGGGCTCGATATGTCGGATCAGTAATGATTCGCCCTTGGAATCAGGGCAAAACCTGCTTATCTGCGAGGATCCCCCCATACTTAACCGAGAAGTTAATTTAGATCACATTCAGATTGATTCAGAGGTCTCGTCTCCCCCTAACGATATCAATACCGACTTTTCCTCGACGTCGTAAAATATTTTTGTAAAAAAGATAATTTTTAATAAAAAAAAAATCCCTTTAAATAATCGTCTTTCAATGTATTATAAATTGCTTCACAGGTTTCATGAACGATATGCGAAATCGTAATTTCTGCTATTCTTGAAATAAATCGGAGGCTGCTTAAACTTTCGCCAGTGGCCAAATAACTAAGAGTAACTGCAAGGCGCTGACCAGGTGACATTGCTTTTCGGAATCGTGTATCTTGCTTCCTTACTAACGGCTACACAAGTTTGAGAACCAAATCAAAATCGTTTAGACTCATTCACGTAAAGTTCTTTAAAAAAGTCTCTGAATTCGAATTCACGAGCGCGGTAGGATCAATCGATTTCAATTTCTTATATATATTTCATTGAAAAAACAATTTTCTTCGCGACTCAAGAAAAGATCATCTGCCCAGAATCGTCTTTGCTGTTTTTTCTTCCTTTGTCATTCATTTTCTAATATTCTGCCCTAGCGAGGTATCCGTACGGAGCGGAAAACTCTCCGAAACGCATACGACGTCGGAGGTTCAAAGTTCATTGGAGATGTCAAAAATGTCACTTCAAAACACACTTGATCGCACTGCAACGCAAAACAACAATGCTCGTTCCATAATGTCGGAAAAACGTTCCAAACGCTGTTCGGAAGAATACCTCGAAGCGAAAATCCTCCGATTCCACTCCGACGGATACCTCGCTAGGGCAGATTATTAATGCGGCAGCCACTTTTTTTTTGTGTGAAAGGAAATCATACCGAACAAATTTAAGACTTTAATTATTTTAAAGCGAAAGGGTGCGTCGACAATAAAAGTGTGTACCGAACTGAAGTCAAAATTATGTCTGGTTTGTCGTTTGAGTTTTTTGTTTATCGTGGTGCGTTTTACGCGTTCCCCAACGAGTGATCCTTGGTTAAGTGTACGAAGGTATCAACCCGATTATCAACTTGTTGAGCAACCATATCGAAAAAGCAGTTTATCAACTCTAAAAATTTTTTTTTCTGTCGAAATCGAACAATTTTATCAACCAGTGTACGAGGTTATTCAACATATGGGAAAGTTGGTCATTTATGTGTACGGGGCTCCCAACGCATTTTGTTCAGCTTTCGTTGCTCACCGTACGTAAGTTGCTGCACTAGTATAAGAGGTTGTAAATTTATATATCCAACGAAGGAGTTGGTTGAACTTTTCGCGCACGTAGTGGACGACCGGCATTATTTTATTAATATTTATAATATCTATAAAGAAAATCGACACAACCGTCAGCTTACAAGTGCTTTTTGCCTATAGAAATATCAATAATTTGAGATTTTTAACTTAATGAAGAAAATCCTAAAAAACATAGCATGATAAAATTTAAACTGTCACAACTTATTAAGGACTAGCTTATTGTTTAATTATTAAGCAATAAACTATTTGGCATTGGGTCTTGTGAATAAAAAAAGAGTTAATGCTTTTTTTGCAGGAAGCTAAAGCCAACTAGTCATAGCTTTTACTAGCAGCTAAAGCTAGACAATTCTAGCTTAAGCTTTGTTTTATGTGAATAAAAAAATGATAACGCTAAATAGCTTGTGCTAGAAAATTCTAGTTTAAGCTTCGCAATTTAAGCAGTTTGTTTTTTATTCACATGTTTCGACTAGGTAGCTTTAGCTAGAACCGTTCATATATGTATAGACCAAAAGGAAGGTTGTTTTGGATTTTGTTTTGCCACTATCTGTATTATAGGGCAAGTTTTGATTTTGGGTTAAAAATGTTTTTATCATATCGTCCGTCAGTCTCTGCGTCTATACGTTCACCGTGGACCAATTGGTTTCAAATTTGTACATAGTTCGGTAGCTCCAATAAAACAGTTTTGATATTTTAAAAAGTATAAAGAAAATTGTCTTATTTTTGAGTTACTCTCTACTCTCTAAGCTCGCACAATTTTTAGGTACCGCCTCATTAACTTTGTAATTCTACCTTTTAATGGCTTATATATGGAACTACAACGCCTAGCATTTAATTAATGCTGCAACTGTCAACGACAACTACGTGCTTAACAGTCAGTCTTACATACAGAAGAGCATTCAACTCCAAGATCTTGTCCTACTGCACCATACTGAAATCCAGGTTCACTTAGATATCTTAAAAATATCTCTATTCTCTGCTCAGAGGTCAGTGCACCTCTACGCTCCTCTTCTATAAAATAATCAGATAGCCATTGCACATTTCTTTTGAAAATCTAATAATAAACTATGAAAATCCCCATCACTTACCTACAACCGTTTCTTCTAAAATTTTATTTTCTTACCATAATCGCACTATAACTAAAGAGAATACAGAAAATAAGACCTAGTCAAAGCTTTCTAGACAGGGAGAAAAAATCTTGAAAATTTTGTAGCTTTAACTTTAATAATCTAGTTAAAGCTATTTTTATTCACACAAATTGAAGCTTAGGCTGGGAAAATAAACTAAAACTAAATGAATTTAGCGTTGGCTATTTTAAAATAGCTATGACTAGAAAACATCTTTAACTAGCTAGCTTAAGCTTATTTTTATTCACCAAAAATCTAGCTTTTACTTAAAATTCTAAGTTTTAGCTTCAGCTTTTTTTTTATTCACAAGGCCCATTCACTATATATATGCGTGTTTTTTCTCTCCAATCTATAAAGTTTTAGAAAACAGTTCTTGTTTCAGCTCATTTAGAACGTTTAGCTGCGATACAAAAATATTGTTTTATTTTTCAAATTTCATCGATTTTGATTAAGATTAGTACCTATATGTAAAATAAAGGGTCATTCATTTTTCGTTTTCGCAAGTAAAGCTAAATAAAACACACACAGCGATACATTTTTGATGAACATTTTATTTCATTATAAAGTTTGGACTTTGCTTTTGAGTGTAAAAAACAAACTAATTTAAATGGCCGCCTCGGGAAGATACGCAGCATGCGATTCTTTTGAGGTAATTGTTAACCACTTTTTCGAACATTTCGGGCGGTATCTCGGGCCCCTTCGGTTCTCCGTTCACTGTCACGTCATCAAATTTATTTAATTTATTTTATTGAATAAAACGCCAAACGCTTTTTTTTAAAGCGCGCGTGTTAATAGGCATAATACATTTATTGTCAAAATGCTTTTAAACCATCTCCTTTCTTATTTATATTTAGAATTTACTTTAGCCTCATACGGCCACCACAATCAAAACATTTAAAACTTCTACACATGATTTCCAAAAGCAGCAAAATCTTTTGTGGGCTTAATACAAAAACAGTAGTGTGAATTTAATATATATTTCTGTTTTATATTATTAAATGAACATATACAGGGTGTCCCGAAACTCAACGTCAAGCGGGGACGTTTGATAGGGTATAGGTTATAACTGTACTGGGAAAAATAAGAAACTATTAAAACAGTTTCGTCGTTGGTCGGCCGTACGAGTACTAGACAATCTTCCTTGCGAGTATGATAGCTGTGTACAAAGATGAATACCCGGTATAGTCTGGGTGACGTCTCACATTTGGGTACCTTTCGATCCACTGGAATACCGAAAAGCATTGCTAAATTTTTTTGAACCATGGTCCATGACTCAGTAAAATTTTATTTTTCTTACGAAACTTACAATATTTATTTTTGGATTTGAGATTGCGATCAATTGCATTTGGGAATAAAATAAAAAAAAAACACCGCAAAATTTGGAAATTTCTGACCTCACTACCACAGTACCTAAAAATGTGGTCTAGGGTATCGATTTTGATTATTTTTCGAAATATTGCTATTATTACTTAACAAAGCGAAATAGATTTTTTTTTCTTATTTTTCCTATGGTAAACCGTAAAACCTATACCCTATCACCCGGTCCCCGCTTGATGTTCGGTTTCGGGACATCCTGTATAGTGTAATTGGCTTAGATAACAAAAACTTTTTTTTTTCATGCACTATCTTCAACTATAAACTATTTTATATATTTTCAACTAAAATATCAAGAGGTTCATTCTTCATTTTGGAGAATGAAATGGGTAAAATCCTTGTTCCAGTTAATTCGTTATATTTTTTAGATATGTAAGTCAATTCATTTTTATCTGACACTCCACACACAACTGCATAATCAGGAATTCCAGTTTCCATCGTCACAGGCTTCCAGATATATTTTTGGGACGTCTTATCAACAAGAACTTGAATATTAAAGGACTCAAGTTTATTGTCATTATACCATATGAATGTTTTGTTTGATTTAGGTAAAACGATACCCGGGACATATTGTACAGGTCCTAATAGTCGAGCTATATAACTATCATTTTCTCCAGTGCTAACACTTTTTTCTGGAACACTTATTGATGTTGCACGTACCCATTCGTGATGAGTGTCGCAAACCAAGGCCTCGTTATAATAAGATTTGTATAAATTTTCATTTCTTTGTATTTTTTTTGAAGTAAGAAAAATCGATAAAAGATTTCCACTGTTACGACCCACAAAAACTGGTTCTAAATTCCATGAAGTTCCTCCACGGACTATATTTTCTGGAATATGTCTTTCATCATATGTAACCCATTTGCAATGATTAATGCCAACGAGAATTTCAAACTGATCTAGATTTTCTATTTCAGTATCATAAATCATAAAGATTGCTTTTGAGATATTGTATTCACGAGTTTGAACTTTCATCACTTGCCATGTGTTTAAATATTGTGCGCGGCCGACAAATGTGTCTCTATTTGAGTTTATATGAACTGCTTGGGGATGTATTCGATCACCATATTTCACAGAAATCCATTTAAAACCTGTAATTAACAAAGTGAAATATCAAATAGAAATTAATATTTAACAACATCAAACATAAGAAAGTTTGAAATTCAATTGAATCTTTTAGCAATATTCACAAAATAAAACACTCTACACTCTACATCTCAAAACCTTAGCACCCCTCATTTAATAGCGAGTTTTTCAAAAACTATTAATCCTAGCAAGCCAATTCAATTTTTTCCTAAACTGTAACTTATTACTCACATTTTTGCGACTTTATTTTGATGAATTACCTCTTCAGACGGTACTCGGTGTGTGGAAGTCAATTTTTTAACGGTGCCGTGACATAAGGCCATGCGTCATAAGGCCATATTACAAAATATGGTCTAATGACGTTTTAGCAAAGTGACATAAGGCCATATTCGAACAAATTGCCTTTTATCGCTTTTACGAAGTGTCATAGTGCCAATTTTTTTTGCGACATGGCCATATTTAACTATGGCCTCATATTACTTTCGTTAAGTGAAAAAATTTGACTTGTTTTTTTGTTTTAATCCAGAATCTTTAAATGCAAAAGAACAAGAAAAAGGCCAACAAAAAATGACTTTAACCCCCGTATAAACAGTGAGGTATGTGTGGAGGGCATTTTGCCCACCTGCAACACCCCTTCTTGGGCACACTATAGGATTTGGGTTAGGTGCGAGGTTGGGTATGTGCAAAATTTTTTTTGCATTTAAAGAATTTGAATTTAAAGAAACTTTGCAGGGGGGTTGTAGGGGGGCAGCATGCCCTCCCATACATACCTTACTGATTATACGCCGTAATGCTGGCTGCTAGCACTGTATTTGTGTAAGAACAAAAAAGTGTTTTTTTTTTTTTATTTCAAAAAATAATTTTTTTTTCCTTATAATGAACGTTGGTATTAATTTCTGCGGACCTCATTTCCATTTATAATTGGGAATTAACCCAAAAAAAAAAAAAGAATTAACACCCCCGGGTTTTATGGCCATTTGAAAGTGGAGTTAACCCCGCGGGTGTTAATTCCCATTCAATTTGGAATAAACCCCCGCGGGGGTTATGGCACTCCACCTGTTAAAAACGTGGCTGACGGCCACAGCAACTGCCTTAACGGATTAACTTTGTTGAATATTCACAAATAAATTGATGTAATCCCTGAAGATATTGTGAATAAAAAAAAGGAGAATGGAATTAATATTCACCAAATTCCATTACCTACATTACTATTTCAAACTAAAAATATAAAAAAAAGAATTAAATTCACTTCATAACTTAGGGAGTATGTTTTGTGTTTTTCCTTTTTTCGTTTTCTTGATTTTCATTTTTGTCCTAATTTTGTTTTAGGTATACATTAAACAAACTTCTACCAAAAATGAGATTTTTCACAATTTAAATTTAAAAGCACTGAATAAATTGCGTTTCTGCTATTAACATTAAATAGCTACCCTACTCAGTAATAGTTTCTTAGAAATTGGAACATACTTACTTGTTGAATAATTGAATTCACATATAATAAGAAAAATAGTTAAGAAACTTATAAACTTAACCATTGCGAATAACAATGAAATTTTAGTAAAATAATTATTGAAATTATTGTATTATATTGTAGAATATCTTAACACTGTAGCAAAAAAATATAATTTCAACTTTAAGAAAAATTTAATTTATATTTTCTGACAAGAAATTTCAAGGTTAAAGAAAAATTATATCTATCGCAAAAATGCAATGTCTTCACAGTTGTATATCAAAATATACAATGAGTTTGTCGATCTTCTGCGAACATACAGACCAAGTTTTAAATATTAAATTTCTTTTTTCTTATCTGGAAGTGATTTCATTCAACCAGGATCGTTTAGAAATCTTTATTCATGAAATTAGGGCCAGAGCCCCGTATAACTTGCGAAAACTATATTTAAAGTCTGGGGTACACAATTGACAGCATTTAAATCAATCGACATAACAGAATTTTTTTCGAGAGCGTGATTTAAATACAAATTCCAAAATTTTTACCAGGTGGAATTTTAAAATAGACAAGACCTTCGTCTTCATAGGGCCCATAGTCTCATAGACCTCTTGGTTCGTTCTGACGGGCCTGATTATATTAATTTACTCGAAAGAAATCAAAAATGATTAAAGTAATATTATTTACACAGGGTGTCCCAAAATCACCGCCAAGAAAACCATGAGTTCCTGAGGTAATTTTCTCGTTTTCGCTTCGTTTTCGACATAATATAACAGTTTTTAAGATTTTTATTCTTTTTTCCTTTGACTGGCTGTAACTTTGCCAAACTACAACCGATTTTTGAACAGATTTAAGGTTCCGCCACACCAACGCGAATTTTCGGTGGCGACGACGAAAACAATAATAACAATGTGTTGTTTTCATTGACAACAACGTGTTGTTATTGTTGTTTTCGTCGTCGCCACCGAAAATTAGCGTTGGTGTGGGGGAACCTTTATTTAATCAAGAACAGTTAGAAATTTGTATCTACGATAGAACTTTTTTCTGTGTGGATACCATTTTCTCACAAATTATTATCAAACACATTTTTTAAGCATTTTTTTTCTTTATTATTATGAAAGCCCAACATATTGTGTCCTTAAATATGCTTAACATTAGTTTTACCTAAAAATTAAAAAAATTAAAATTAGTAAAAAAATAAAAAACAAAAAATAATGGAAAATGGAAAATCAAGAAATAATACAAAATAACATAAAACGGATTCTTTGTTTGCAGCGAGTTTCTTACAAAAGGTGTTCAAAGATCCCACCCTGCTGATCGATAAAAGACTGTGCTCGCCTCAAAATACTTGATGTAGCCCTTTTTATCATATCTGCAGGTGTCACGGTTCGATTAGGGTTTTTTATTTTTTTTTAATAATTTTAAATGTATTTTTAGGTAAAAAAAAAGTTAAGTTAAGTATTTTTTAGGAACACATATTGGGCTTTGATAATAAAAAAAAAATTATACCTACTTAATAAGGTGTTTTTGTGAACAAATCATATCGAAGTAAAAAAAACCTAAAATGTTTAAAAAATATCTTTGATAATACCTAAATTGCGGGAAAACCGTTATCCACACAGACAAAAGTTGTAAGGTAGATACAATTTTCTAACTGTTCTTGCTTAAATAAAACAAAATTTCAAAATTCGGTTGTAGTTGGCCAAAGTTAGAACCAGTCAAAGGAAAAAAGAATAAAAATAATAAAAACCGTTATAAGTCAAAAAGGAAGCGAAAACGAGAAAATTATCTCTTAAGTTTATCGACTTGAAATGACCTCAGGAACTCTTGGTTTTCTTCTGTGGCGGTGATTTCAGGACACCCTGTATAAATGATATTAATCTCTCTTTCCTGTTGCGGTTGGATTTGCCATATACATATTTATATGCCTATAAATTAATATCAACTTAAATTATTGTAACTTTTTTTATTTTCCGTTTTTCATTTCCGTTCGTGATAAATTAAACCCTCGATTTGTCAGTTGATTTTACTAAAGTCTTCATATAAAATGTGAATTGTGGTTTATACTTTATAAACTTATTATTTCATTTTTTTAAGAATGTAAAAAATTTTTTTAGATAATGTCATAATGATTTAAAAAATCACAATTTAATACTGTCGTTAACTTCTAATAAAAATATAACAAAATGATGGATTCATTTTGATGTTTTTTTGTTTGGTTGTGACTTTAGACATGCCAAAGATGTGACAGTGTAAAAGTCTAAATCTATCACACTTTTACACTGTCACACTTTTACACTCTGAAATTGTCACACTTTACGCATTGTATCACTTTCACTTTTCCATTTTCAAACTATCACACTTTTGCACTACCTATCACATTTTCATAATTTCATGCATTAGCTTAGCACTCACACTGTCACGGAATCATACTTTTATACTTTCATCATGTGGCCCTTTCATCTTATCAAACTTCAATTCTTTCAAACTGTCGCACTTTCCCTGCACAATTTGCTACCGATACACTAGCCGCGTTTTATTATCTACGGATCTGGATCGGGACACGTAATATAACAACAACATCTATTTAAAGGGTTCGAAAATGAGTTTTTACTATGGCGGGTAGACGGCTCTTCATTCGGTAAAGTTTTTATGACAACAGTTTGTTTTTTCGCCTAGAAACAAATAACTTGTGTTTATTTGTAATTTAACTTTGTTATTCTACTCGAAATAAGGAGGAACGTTTTGCTCGTTTTATTCTGCATTCTTCAGCTCCCTCGCCAACAAACTACGATTTCCCCAGGTTGAATTACTCTAGTGTGTGACAGCCCATTAATTCTTTTACCTTGCACACAAACATCAAGTGAGTTAAATGTGGTATTAAAAGATTCTATTTTAATAGGTAAAATTATGCGATGGTTCAATCGTTGAAAAGTAATGCATAATTTCAGCAGTTCGTTGTCTTGATCCACTCGTCTGCTTTGTAAAGTATACTTTGAGAGAAAAGAAAAAATAATTCTCCACGACGCTCTCTTTTTTTTCTTCTTTTTTCCCTGAACAAGAAAAGAATAAAAACTACCCTTTCCTTTACCTGACGCGATCAATATGAGGATTTCTGTGAAGAAAAGTAATGTATCCTTTCATCTTCCTGCTAAAATATTAAATTTATTTATTAAAACCTGTTTTTTCTTACCAAATTTAATTTCAACGGTATCTTCAACATGATTTTAAAAGATGCTCCAAACACTTGATTGATCTATAATTTGTCTCTCAGTTTCGCTTTCTTGGTTCAATTTGTTACTCAAATATAAATGCAAGGAATATGTTTCCCTTTCTTTTGTAGACAACTTGGAATATTTTTCTTTAATTTCTAGATTAAGCCACATTTTTTGTCCTGCACAAATAGCTTTTTGAACAATCTTGTTGTTTTCAGAGTTTGTTGGACCCCACAGCTGGATGAATTTAGAAAAAATTTGATTCTTTTTACATCTTCGAAGAAAAAATATATCAGCTTGTATATATTTAATCTTAGTTCTAAGTTTCATAAATCTATTTTTTGCCTTCTTTATCTCCTCTTGTACGTTAGCCATATTAAATTGATTTGATATTTGATGGAAGCATAGCTTCCGAAATGCATTTAAGTAAATAAATAAATAAAATAAGTGTTTTTTAGGGTTTTTAAAATAACATCTTTTATTTATTTAAGATATTTTACTTAATAAAAAATGATCAAGTAAAAAATCATGAATGATTTATAATGAAACTTATTGTTATCATATTAGTTTAAAAGAATTTAGTCAGCACCTGTACAACTGTTCAGTTATTAATTTGCGGAATTCACTTTTCGTTATATGGTGATTGTGAAGATATGTTTTGTTCCGTCCAAATCTATTGAAATTTCCTCATAACTTGGGTCATCTTCTGATTCATTATATTCCAAACACTTTTTTTCTTTTAAATTACCCAGAAGTTTTTCGCGAAACTCGGAACGATTTGCAACTACATACGAATATGGAAAATAATATTCAGCCAAATGGCCGCCACGGCTACGCTTACACAACAATATCCTTTTTATGAAATTTGTAGGCTTACTGAATTACCCAATTTTTCCGAAATTTCAAACCAAATGGCACAATTCCATCATTTTTAATAAGCTTGTTTTTTCCACTCAAAATAATTTCTTCAAATGTAATGATGGTCAATTTAGGCACATTTGCCTCTTTTATTAATTTTTTCCATTTTAAGAATAAGTAGTTATTTAATAAAAAATATCGAAAACACTCACAAACGCAAAAACTTTTATACTTATGATTAATTCCAATTGCTTTTTGACAAGCAACATTTAAAAAAAAAGGTGAATGACTTTCCATTGGTCGAATTTTCAAATTAAAAGTATAGGTAGGTTGATGGGGTTAAAAAAAGAAGACGCATAATATATAAACGAACATAAGATCTAAATAGTAATAACATAAAAATGTATAGGTACTATATGTAGGTACTTACCTTCATAATAATATTATAAAAAAATTAAACATTTCAGTCATATGGCTTTTAATAGAAAAAAATGTTCCACATATGCTACCGAACACCAACACTAACACAATAAGCTCCATAAAAAGTATTATTATTAATTTCGGGAAAACCAATGAACGGTAATTTTTTTTGTTTTCACTGCTTGTGAACGGCAATTAATTTGCACCATCTGGCATATTCAGACAAAATTTTTGACTAAAATTAAAAAAGTGTCATGCTAACTTTATATGTAAACTATGGCAACTCTTTTTTACTGTTTCTGGGAAAACCAAGAGAGCGGCAATTTTTTTGTTTTCACTGCTTGTGAACGGCAATTAATTTGCAGCATTTGGCATATTGAGAAATAATTTTTGACCAAAATTAAAAAAGTGTCATAGGCTAGGTTAGGTTTATGTGGTTGTCAGCAGAACGCTAGACACACTTAGACCATTGGTTGGCCCATTGTGATACCACAGGAATCTAGGAAACTTCCTTCCTACTCGTTGAACCATTTAGAGTTTCTTACGAAGCGAGCGAGACTATTAATGTCATGACTTGCCAGATCACTAGGATCATTGCAGTAGAATTCTCCTAAGTGGAGCCTACGTCTTTGAGATAGAGCAGGGCATGTACAGAGAAGGTGCGGTGCGGAATCGATTCTTCCTCTTCTTCGTCCATACAACTCCTGCAGAAGTCGTTAGAAAATACACCAAGCCTTGTTGCATGCTTGCACAGTGTCCAGTAATGACACCTATGACGGAGCTAATGTGCAGTCTGCTTAGATAACAAGTTCCTAGAGCGCTTCAGATCCAGCACAGGCCAGATTTGTTTTGTGGCCTGACATGTGGCAATGTTACTCCACCTAAGATTTTTTCTCCCTCTTGCGTCTTGCTTTAGCATAAGTTTACAAGTAGCGATGGGTATACCAATATTTGTCTGATTTGACAATATAGGTAGTAAAGTTCCACTATTGGCGAGTTCGTCTGCTTTGCAATTGCCTGGAATGTCCCTATGACCCGGCACCCAGCAAAGGTGAATGTTGAACTGCTGTGCCATCTCCAAGAGAGATGATCGGCAATTAAGGGCAGTTCTTGAATTTATAGAGACAGAATCCAGGGATTTAATGCCTGCTTGGCTATCCGAGAAAATACGGATACCTGTGGTTGATATCACGTTTTCTTTGAGCCAAGACAGGACTTCTTTTATCGCCAAAAGTTCCGCCTGGAACACGCTACAGTGATTGGGAAGACTTAGTTTCAGTCTATCTGATTATACACCTCCACCAACCCGGTCCTCAGTTTCAGTATAGAAGTGGATCGATTCATCTTTCAGGAAAGTCAGGTCCTCTCAGGGAGATATGGAAGGAATGGTAACCTTCCAAAAAAAAAAAGTGTCATGCTAACTTTACATATATGGAAATTATGGAAACTCTTTTTTACTATTTTTGGGAAAATCAAAAGAGCTTAAAATTTTAATTTACTTAATTGATGGCAATTAATTTCCACCATCTGGCATATTCAAAAGATATTTTTGACCAAAAATAAAAAAGTGTCATGCTTACTTTATATAAAGTTAGCATGACAACACTTTTTTGGAAAACCAATAGATCGGCAATTTTTTGATTTCACGGCATATTTACGGCAGTTAATTGGCAATTTCTGGGCTAGTCAAAATTAACTTTTTCGAAAGTTGTCATGCTAACTTTACACGGCTAAAAAATAATAAGGATTTAAAGCTATCTACTATATGCATACAAATTCAATTAGTTCACAAATTCAATTCCGCTTATTTTTGTTCACCAAAATTAGAGACTTAACTTTCGGTAGGTAAGTATTTCTGCTTTGTAAGTTAATTAATAATAATAATCATTATGCTTCACACCACTACCTACATAGTATATAAATATATACATAACTCTTGGATACGTGCTTTCAGACTTTCAATGTAAAAAATTAATTAAACTTTGATCATAAAAAATACCACCGACTTTAATGTACTTTGCTTGCATGACCATAACTTTCAACATTATATGAACATAGCTACGTACAAAATCTTACTTTGTTGTTAAGACAAGTCGGTAGACCATCTATACCTATAAGAAAACAATTTGTTCTTTTGCAAGTTAGATATATAGGTAAGGTTTAGGTATTATGATATTTGGTTCTCTTTTATTTTTACCCTCCTCATTATAATGTATGAAGTTCTGGTTCAATATACAAAATTTTCTTAAAACACTATAACCCGCCACCGAAGAACAAAAAACTTAGACACTTTGCTATAGGATCTCACGTTCAATATCTTGGGAAATATTTCAAAAGTTCATCCAACAGACAAGGCAGGTGCAGCCGTCATGTTGCACGCCATTTCAAAGAATATTTTGCTCCTATACTATACAGTGGGGTTGCCTTAAACTATTGTTATTGGAATAATTTTCATACTATATAGTATACTCGTACCTACCTACATATGTAGGTATATATCTACTACACATTTATTAAAGCAAGAAGAACACAACATCATACGCAATTGTTGTTGGCATATAATATATTTGGTACAAAATGCGAGCAGGTAGGTATTTTATAGGATTCTATCCACGTCTCAGGAATGGAATGATAATTTTAAATTTGCGAGATAACCTACAATTTTGCGCAAATAAAGTTGTTGTGTACGACTTTTTATTGCAAGGAAGTTTTGATTATTAAAAAGTTGACTTTTTAAAGTTCCTTTACCTAACTTTGATTTATTTAAGACGTAGAAGAAGAGCCAAAGTCGAAAAGGAAAACAAAATACAGACAGAAAAAGAAAAAAAATAGGCGGGAGGTTGTAACAAACAAGGCAATCATCTTGCATCATCATAGTCGATGAAGGAGGTGGGATGATTGAGAAACTTTACTTGCAAATTAGTATTACAGTAAAACCCGCTTAAGAGAAACCCGCTTAAGAGAAAAACCCGCTTATCTGAAACACTTTTTTCATCCCCGAGTATTTGTCGACCAATTACCTTTATAACACTCCGCTTAAGCGAAACTCGCTTAAGTGAAAAACCCGGATACCTGAAACATATTTTGAGTTAAATTTAATATTTTTCATTGAAAAAAACTCTCTTAATTGAAAAAAAAATTTAATAAAACAGAACAAAAAATTTGCTGAACGATTTTACTTCTTTTTTTATTTCTCACCTCCACCAAATTTTCATCACGAAAATGACATTGGAATTTCTGATATGTCAGAACCCTTTTTGGAATTTTTAAATTCGCTTAAGTGCAATTTTTTTTCACTTATCCGGACTCCGCTTAAGTGAAATTTTTTTTCACTTAAGCGGGGTTCGTTTAAGTGAAAAACCCGCTTAAGTGAAAGAAAGACTGTGACATTTTGTAGTTTCTCTTAAGCGGGTTTGACTGTACCGGAATTAGTCCAGACTATCAGCTCAGTAGAAAACATATATATGAATCAATTTTTTGGCTCCGGGATCTTAAAAATATCGCACCCTTAGATTGAAAGTAAAAAACTAAAAAATTTAGTACCTTTTTTACAACAGCTGGGTTAGAGTTCATTTCGCTATTTAAGGTAGTTTATTGAAAAATCAGAAGTTACAAAAATTTTGAATTAAATCACTTTCATTATAAGAGTGCGATATATGTGGGATATTCGCAAAAACGAATATCCCATCAAAAAGTTCTGTGAATGGTCAGCCGTAGAAAATTTTTAATCGATTATAAAGTTAAAAATTTTCAAAGTCTTAAGGAAATTTAAGCACCTCATTTGTGGGATATTGGATGGATTGGATGGAAAGAGTTCACAGGTGTCCACAGCTCTAAACCACCCCTGGTAAAAGACATAGCCAGAGCCTTGCTAGTTTCCGATGAGGACCAGGTCAAAAGGTGGAAGGGACTCTTTTTTGCGTTTTTAAATCGGTTTTCGCCAGTGAAGTGAACCCAACGACCAATGAGCAGTCCGAAGTAGCGTTGTAACATTGCCCGAATGGATAATGAATTTACTCCAATTTTAAGAAAGTAAAATATACTCGACCACTCCGCTTTTTTGAGATCTACTCTTTTTTTTCCACACTGCAAAATTCTTAAGCCAAACCACGAAAAAGGAAATGTCAGCACTGTGTTATTCAATTTTCTAACCAACCCTAACTCTGCAATTTTTTTACAAATCTGCTCCGAGATTTTACTACTGAGGTTCTAACCCTGATCCGATGTAACAAATTCGAAGTGTTTTCCCCAGTGGAGATGAAATCATTGCCGCAATCAAAGCACTGAAGAACAACAAAGCCTTGACGGTATTCTCGCAGAGCTCTTACGACTTACGAGTAGCCCCAACAACATCAGGTGAGCTACTGCACTCACTCATTAAGAGAACTTGGAAACGGAGAGCATTCCTGAAGAATGGAAAAAAGGAATGATTGTCAAGCTCCCTGAAATAGTAGACCTTACGCAGTGCGAAACTGGAGAGGGATATGCGTGCTATACACCTGTGGTAGCTAAGATAATAGCAAGAATTATATTGGAGCGAATAAAACACGACCTCGAAGACACACTAGACGCCAAACAAGCAGGATTCCGCAGTGGATCTTCCTTTGTGGACCACATCAACACCTTGCGGATCATCATCGAACAGTGCCTTGAATATCGATCACACAGCACTTCACCTGCTGTTCATTGACTTCGAAAAGGCGTTTGATAGTGTAGTCTGGCTTGCTTTGCACAGGAGGGGAATCCCAGATAAATTGATTGCTATTATCAAGGCTACATATGATGGATCCAAATGTCACGTTTTGCATAAACGGAGGTTGTCAGAGGAGTTTGAAATCCGAAGTGGGGATAAGATGGGCTGCATACTGTCACTAATATTGTTTCTATTGGTGATAAGTGATGTGCTGCATGCAGCTTTGTTGACTGGAAATGGAGGAATTCAGTAGAGCCTGCAATCACACTTCAAACATCTTGACTACGCGGACGAGAGACATATGCTTATTTTTTCATAGGATCATAGATTTTCATCAAATGACAACAAGGGTGGAGAGAGAATCTGAAATCGTGGGGCTAAAGATCAATTCGGAAAAAACTAAAAAGATCAGCCTTGGAACTTCTTCATCATAGATATTTCGGGACAACCAGTAGAGATGATAAAGAACTTCCAATATTTTGGAGTATTGTCTCTACTAGCGGCGGAACTGAACAGGATATAAACAGCGGAATAGGGAAAGCAAAGACTGCGTTCGGAATGCTGTACAAAAAATGGGGGAACAACTCTTTTAGCTTAGAAACCAAGCTAAGAATGTTCCGCGCTCCAATGTTGAATCCGTGCTGCTTTATGGGTGCAGCACTTGGAAAGTCACATCCCATGTCACAAGAAGGCTGCAAAAGTTCGTTAATAGGATGTCTTCGAAACATCTTGAGGATTTTCTACCCCAACCGTATCTCCAATGATGAACTTCATGCGAGAACAGGTCAGAAACCTATATCCGCTATTATACGAAGACGCAAGTGGCAGTGGATTGGCTACACGCTCCGTAAAGGTGACGATTCAAGCGGTGCAATGGAACCCGCTCACACAGTCAGGTAGACAAATGGGCCGACCTAGAAGTACTTGGCGAAGAACGGCTGAAGAGGATTTAGCACAACTGGGGAAGAGTTGGAGAGAGCTGAGATATATCTCCAGAAATCGTATCACGATGGCGCGTGGGAGTAGTTGAGGCCCTATGCTCGGATGTAATAGGTCCGCGGACCTAAATAAGTAAATAAGTATTTGTGGAATATTCGGAAAAAGTAATGTTATAATAAATGTTATAAAAAATTAACCAATTTCAGTAATAATTATTCTCAGCCATAGCCATAAGTCAGATGATTTTTGTGTTCGAATATCCCACATTTGGTGCTGAAAATCTCTAATGACCTCGAAAATTAACCGTTGATTAAAATTTTTCTATGACTGAGCAATTTCTGAAAGTAAAGATAAACTTTTTTGACCAATAACTGAACTTTTAATTGGCATACTTTTTTTTTTTGCGAATATCCCACTTAAGAAGTGATAAGATCCTGGAGTATAGTTTTCATATCATTGAGACTTTTGACAGCAATCATGCACTCGTTTTTAAAAATGGACATGCTATGTCTATAGTGAGTGTGAGCTGCATTATCCTTACGCGGTAACTTCTCATCTTTGGATAGATTTATTTCCCCCAACTGAGTCTCGTAAAATTTTGCCTCTTTTCGACATTATATGTGACAAATACTGACAACAAAGTTTTCTTAGATTTTCAGTATCGGATTTTGCCTTAGTATCACGGAAATAATCCCGAATATCTACCCACATGACTATATCATGTAGGTATTGTACGGCCATCGAATTCAAAATAAAAAAAAAAACTCTAAGTAAAAGTTCTTGCTCAAACTATATACCTACTTAAGTTTTGAATCGTTTTGAATGTCATGTGAATGATTAAATGATTTTTCTACAAAAGATTCCAAAGTTATATATCTTATAGTCTCTAGTGTATGTACGTACGTATATAGTTTTTTTTTTGTGTTCATAAATTATAAAGCTCAGCACAGTTGGAATTTTAGATGAATTCATTCATTCGCCAACGAAGAAAGACGACAACGACGACGAAGAGAAAGTTTTAAGTCAAAACTTTTGCATTTGCAAAGACGATTCTTTACGTTAAGTCTGGATCTGGATATCCTTCTCAGGAACAGGAAGAATGAATATGCATTAAAGGTACTTTCTTGTAGGTAGGTACTTATTTTTTTTTTTACTTGAAAAAATATAACTTTTTGTGAATTTTTCCTTCTCTTCTTGATTTGTTGCATATATTTAATATATAAACCTTCGCTCTAATGTGTGAGGGGTATTAAATTAATATTGTAAATTCTGTGCATTTTCTTTAACACTTATGCCATTTAAGATTAACTTAGCTTCTTTTAATTCCGTAAACTATATCAGCCTTATTTATAGCTGTATGTATTGTATATGTATGTATAAAGGTAAAAACTTGGAAAAGTAAAGGAATACCTATTTATAAAACTTGAATAATTTCGAGGGTATAGAAGCTGTACGAGGCCTTATTTTATTCCAAACATTATTATACATACCAAATTGATGCGAGTTAAGCTAAAATAAGGTAGTAATGTAAGGTTGTAAAGAAGTCTTCTGACAGTACAGTACAGTAGACTCGCTATAGATTTTCATTTTAAACAATGAAATAGCTATAAGCACACTGAAACAAGGCCGTAGCCAGGGGGGGGTCACAAGGGTTTGACCCCGCCCCCCCCCCCCCCACACACACCCCACCACTGCGGTAGTTATTAATAATGTTCAAAATTTTCTGATTTTAGTATAATTTTGTAAAACAAACAACAAAAATTTGAAAATAATATTTAAAAAAACAGTATGTGAATTTTTTCGAATGTAATTTTTTAACTCTGAATTTATAAATACATACACTAAAAAATTGCCTTTCATTTTTACTTGCGATTGTATAAATATTATGGTGAGTCATGGATTCCTAAAAAAAATCGAACTCAAGATTTTAATCAAACGTTACATTACGATGATAGCGAAGTTGATAAAAGTGGGTCTCGCAATTTCGTCCGTTTGTTCTTTTGGCTGCAGCCTAAACGGGTGGGTTGATATTTTTATATTTTTTTAACTTGGTACATAGCGATTTTTGGGCACTATCCCGACACGTTTTTTTCATTTATTTAGAATCAAAAATAACAGTAGCTACCGTATACAATTTTTTTTAGCAAAAAAATAAAAATCTTATAGTTTTCTCAAAAACGTTTTCTCAACAACTTAAAACAAAATTCAATAATTTTGTTTTTACAAAAGGGCTACCATTTTATAAAAAAAAATATCCAATGAATGGTTATAAATAAGAGCTGTGCCAATCGTTCATTTTAAAAGATCGAATCAATCAATGATTGATTGGCTCAAAGATTCGATCTTTCCAATCAATCATTATTCCAATCATTTTGTTCAAAGTGACGCAACTGGTCAATTTAGACGGAAAAAAGTATCAGTCGTAGTTTTTTACTCCGTATATTAAAAAAAATATATATTCTTTTAAAGTTTGTTTAAAACTTATTTAAAATATAACTCAATTTTATACCTACAAAGCGCAATCTATCTGAATAATAGTCCTCAAATGTACAGTCACACCCTCAAAACTTTCGGCAAAATGTTTTTTTGTCTCATTGTACCCAAAATTACATTAAATTTAATTTTTTTTTGATAAATAACGCACTTTTTTATGCACAAAGATCGAATCGTTCACTTTGTCAATCAGATTGACTCGGTCTTTGTGATTGTGACCGTGCCGTGCGTGAACGGATCCCAATTCAATCGTATCGTTCAAATGAACGATACATGTTTCGTTCTTTCAGGTCATTCTCAATCAAATGATAGATACAAGACAGGCACTGAACATTTCCCATGGCCATAGAAAGACACAGAGAGCAAACACGAAATAATAAAAGAGAAAGAAACACAGATACATGCATCATTGTGGACATGAGAATTAAACTGTGAGAACAAATTGTGTGTAGTGGTGAGTTTTTGTTTTATTCATTGTTTGCTTTTATAAGTGCAGTCATTCTTTCTTTGTGTGATTTGATGGAGAATGAAACTGAAACGATTGATATTGGGATTGATTGTTTCGGTTTAGTGTGATTGCAATCAATCGTTCTATTTGGTGAACGGGTCATGAAGACCGAATCAATCACTGTTGTCACAGCTCTATAATATAAATGTTACCACCAATACAAGCATTTTTCTGATTTTCGACTTTCTCAAAAACGGTTGAACTGATGTTAATCAATTTTTATGTGGAAAATGTTTCAAAAAGTCTTAAAAGTATTGTATACCAAAATTTAAATTTTTTTTTTTTGATTTTTAAAAAAAGTTTCAAATTTTTTTTTAAGAACTTAATAATTCGAAAACGTTTTTATCGATATTTATTAAACTTAGCACCCATAGCAGTTTTTTTTATATTATCTAGCAGATTTCAAATAAAAATTATTCTCATAACCAAAAAAAACGGTATCTCCCGCAAATAAATTTTGAAAAACCGATAAGAAGGTTATAAAAAATCGGGTACCAAAATTAATAAAAACTGAACGAGCAATTTTTTGAATTATAATGTTTTGAAAAAATTTTAAACTTTTTTTAAAAATTAAAAAAAAAAGATTTTTGAAAATTTTGGTACACAATTCTTTCAAAAATAATTGAAAAATGTATCAAAATTAATTGTACGGTTTTTGAGAAAATCTAAAATCAAAAATGTTTCTATGCGAGGTACATACCTACCTACTATTTATAAACATTTTTTGGCCTTTCAGTAAAAAAAAATTTACGATAGTCTCAGTTAGTTGATAGAAGTTAATAATTTTTAATTTTGGTGGGGTCAATACCCCCATTTATTCGGCTTAATTACAAGCTAATGCTTAATCTAACTTAAGAACTAAGAAACTTATAGCTACATATTTTAGTGGTTAGTGAGGAGGATGATTCAGGAGACGGAGTTTTAGTCAAGGGGTGCTGAGGTTAAAATCGAAGTTGCTTGAGTATAAGTTAACACTTTGCAGCATACGGGAGATTGGTTCATTAGAGCCATAAGACGTGCGGTGTGGAGGTATGTAGAAGAGAAGGGGATTTCGTATGTTACGAGGGTTGGTATTAAAAAAGATAGAGTTGTAAAGAGTAATGCAGTCAACTGAACCTGTAAGTAGTCGATGAATGAAGAGAATTTCGTGAATTTTTCTTCGTTCTTCTTATGAATTAAGGTTGATAAGTTTAAGGCGGTTTTGATAGGGAGGAAGGAACAAGGGATTATTCCAGGACAGACCTCGAAGAACAAAACGAAGGAAACGACGTTGAATGCTCTCGATTCTGGCGATGTGAATTTGTTGGTAAGGGGACCATACTTGACAGGCGTATTCGAGCAGAGGACGGACAAAGGTTACATAGAGGGACCGGGTCACGTATGGGTTGGATAATTCTTTGGACCAATGTTTAACGAAACCAAGTGCTGAATTGGCCTTAAGAATTATGTCGTCATAATGGGAGATGAAATTAAGCTCCTGATCCAATAATATGACAAGGTCACGTATCGATTCGACGATAGATAGGGGCTGATCATGAAGAAGATAAGAACGGGGAGAAGACTTGAAACGTTTACGTGAAAAAGTTATTGAATGCCATTTGGCAATATTTAAATCTAAGTAGTTTTTGAGACACCAAACAGAAAAATTTTCGAGATCGAGTTGGATAAGAGCAGAGTCCTGTGTAGGAGATGGTCTTGAAGAATTTGGTATCGTCGGCGCGGCGTAGAGAGAAATGTGAGAATATTTAATAACCAGTTCAATATCGTTAACTATAAGAATAAAAAAAAGAGGGCCTAAGTGGCTGCCTTGGGGGACTCCTGACGTGGCTAAGAATGGGCAAGAGGATGTAGATCTAAAACGAACACTATAGTAAGTATAGTATAGTAGATCCATCTCAATAAAATAGGTTCAAAACCGAAGGTGGATAGTTTGAAAAGTATAAGTAATTTTTTGATAATAATAAAAGGATTAGGGATAATCCTAATTTTTTTTTGATTTCCCGCAAAAAATAAAATCAGGTAAAAATTTCTAATTTTTTTTTTTTAAGTTGAGGGCAGGTTTTTGAGAAAAATAAGATTTTCACATTTTCCCTAAAATATATTGTAGGACCTAAAAAAATTAAAAAAAAAAATGTTTCGGCGGAAAATAGGAGCTGTATATCGCAAGTAAAAAGTGCTACAAATGCATGTACACCCATATCTAAATGTAAGCAAGAAGTTTCAAAAATAAACCTTCTCATAAATTTTGTTGGAATTGATATTTATATTTTTAATTTTTGATTTAAAAAACAAGTATCTATAAACTCGTCGAAACATTATGAAAAAATTCGAAAACATATTTTTTTCGTCTCTTCAAGTCACTGATTTTATGATGTGCTATTAATAGTTTGCTAACCTTTATTCATACAAAAAATATACCAAAAGCAATATTTTCTACCAGGAACTATTTTATTATTTTATAAAGTTCCTCCTCTATATACCTATACATAGGTATACTTGAAGGTACCAACTTTTTTTTTGTATTCTTTTTTACAACTGCAACAATGAAAAAACTTTTTGTTCAAGTCCACCAAGGCTACTTCACTTTTCAAACTATTAACTTAAGAACCATGAAATTGTTTAAAACTTTTGATAAACATGGATAAAGTTGTATATATTTTCTCGAATACAGAATAACAAATACCTATCCCATGTAACTCAGACGACAAAGCAAAAAAAAAAAAAAAAAAACAAAACTTTAAAATGGACTTAACATTTAAACTGCATGGAAACTAGTATTGTGAAAATTTAAAGCTATCTTATACACTACATGGTTTTGCGAACATTACAGATTGAATCAGATTTAAGAAGTTTTATACCTTAGTCGTGATAGTTGATAAGTAGATAGAAACTTCGTTAGTAGGTATTGGCCATTGGAGTTGAGAATGAGATAAACTTTATTTTTTTCCTCTTTATTTTTTTAATCGTATTGAATTTCATTTCAAGGAGAAAACTTTTTTATATTTTATAAGGACCTTTATATTACATTGTTGTTCCTATACTAAAATTTTTTTTTATCTCTGCAATCGAAAATGACGGAAAAGTATATGAAATTGATGAAGGTAATATCTTCAAACTTTGGCACAACGTAACCAAAATGTAGCATCATATCACAAAACACAATTTAGCCTTGCCAAAGGTGGGTGGCATTTAATAAATTATGTCTGTTTAAAAATGTCAAAAAGAATGAAATGCAGTGCTGCAGCAAAGTATGCTTAAATAACATTGAGATCATTTTGGGCCGACTAGTTAGCTAATGATAAGTAGGTCGAGTTTATCATAATATCAATATAACTTACAGTACAGTAGGTTTGAGTTGGAAAGACTAAATATTTCAAAGTGAATTTTTTGCTGCACTTTTTAAAGTCATTGGAACTATTTCTTAAAAATTTTAAAGTACAAATTTAGTACGTTAATTTTAAGATTTGATTTAATTTCGAAATAATCTTTTAACTGGTTTCATGGATGGAATTTGCTCGCCTTCACCAAAATTGTACCGAAGTCGACTGGAGCAGAGTTCTTTTTACTGATGAGTCCAGGTTTTGTCTGCGGTCACCAGATGGAAGTAGCAGAGTGGGAAAGCGATCAGGTGAGAGATATTGTTCGGCAACAGTTGCCCAGCGGGACAATTTCTGGGGAGGTTCCGTCATGGTGTGGACAGGAATTTCCATGCAAGGAAAAACCGAGCTGTGCATCGTGGAAGGGTCGGTGAACTCCAGAAATTACATCACCAACATTCTGGAGGAATATTTGGTTCCATTCGCACCATATATTGGCGAAAACATCCTTCTGATGCAGGACAATACTAGACCACACGTTGCCAGGAGCGTTACTGATTACTTGCAAGAAGTCGAAATCGACGTGATGCTTAGCCTGCGAACATAAATCCCATCGAACATGTTTCGGACATGCTAAGAAGAATGATAAGGAAACGACCTTCTCTTCCCGAGACACTCAGTGGGCTGAGATCTGCTCTAATCGTAGAATGCGGGTATTTGGACGACACCATCGTAAGGAACCTTATCCAAGGTATGCCCAGGCGAATTAAAGCTGTGTGAGATGTTCGGAGGAAGGGGGGGGGGAATTAGTAAAAATCAAACAAGTCGTTTTCGAAACATTGAGTTTTCAACCAAAAAATACTTAAACTTTCTTTTTTTTTTAATATATTATATTTTTAAACTTTTCAAAAAATTCTCCATACGAAATTTAGTAAAATCAACCATTTTCGTTAAAACAAAATAATATGTTCCTTTTTTGAAAAAGGTTTCATTTACAATCGGAAATAACTGATTTTTTTTTAATATGTTGAGCCATTTTTGAGAAAAATAAGATTTTGTTTGGATGCTTCAAAATAAAATGCACAACTGGATTGCACGAACTCGCCTATTGGGATTTGAGTGTCTGAGAATCAGTATGGCGTAGTGGGGGATCAAGGGGATCAATCCACCACTATGCCTGGTCATATTAATCATAAGTTACCTAATCACAAAAGGAAAAGAAACAAATAACAAATTCCATTGACTTACTTGGATTCTCAAATCGTTACGCTTTCTATATTTGCCCAAATTTTATTTTTGGGCCCTATGTCCCACTTAAGTGGTACATAAAGCCCAAGTTAAATTTGGGTCTTAAGTCCCACCCAAGTGGGACCCAAGCCATAGATCAATGTTTATGCGCTGTAATGCTGGGTGCTTGCACTGTACTATAACATCAACAAATTATTATTACCTTCTATGCCTCAAAAAAATTTTGGACTAATGTCCCATAGTTAACAAAAAATATTTGGGGCTTGGGTCTCACTTGGGTGGGACTTAAGGTCCAAATTTAATTTGGGCTTTGGGTGGGACTTAAGCCCGAATTTAATTTGGGACGTAAGCCCCAAAAATAAAATTTGGGCTTTATGTCTCTGGCCCTTATGTCCCTGCGCTGAAAGTAGTGTACTAGTGTACCTACAGTTTCATGAATTTAAGATCTATATTGCGTTTTCTGTGTTATTCGGGGTTTTTTTTCGAGGAAGAGCAAACACCATAAATGCTTTAAAAAAATTGCTAAAGTGGTGACTTAAGAATACAAAAGAATAAAATAGAAAAGACAGAAGAATCGTCCGAATCCAGAAGTTAAATGCACCGAAAATTAGTTTCCTACGATGGTGTTCAATCCATTTCTGGACTTCTCATATCATAAAACTTTTACAAATTGTGAAAATATAATAAGAAGGATTTTCTGAGCTCTTTAAGCATGCTTCATTTGAAATTGTCAAGGCAAGGCAGCTAAAAAATTTATACAATGTGTCGAGTTACATAAAAAATTTCTTGCAGCTGGCCATGGCATGGGTGTCAAATCATGAAGCAGTCAATAATTTTCATGAAATAGGTATTCATCGTTTGCTTACAAAATTCTGGTTGAAATAAGAAACTTGGAAAGTGACGATCTCGCCAAAGATTAACACGATGAACATAAGAGGATTCGAGCACAAGAAGATGCTTTTTCTGGAATTTATGAAGCTTCAAAATTTTTTTGAATGTTGTTGACTTAAGAACATAAAAGAATAAAACAAAATAGACATAAGAATCGTTCGAATCCTGAAGTTAAAAGTACAAAAGATTAATTTCCTATGATGGTTTTCAATCCATTTCATGGACTTCTACTTACATAATATTATATTTAATGAAACGTAGAGATTTACAAATCATGAAAATTTATTATTATATAGAAGAATTTTCAGTGATCTTCAAGCATGTTTCATTCGAAATTGAAAAAACAGCTGATAAAATTATTATTTTCTTGCTGCTGGCCATTTTCTGATCTCGTCGAGTGTACATTTCAACTCGGAAGAGATATTTGATCCGTAGATAAGAAATCAAGCCCGAAATTTCAATAGAAGTGCTGAATCATCAGAGAAGAATGTACATAAATATTTGTTTTTAATGTTTTTGTCAACTAAATAAAATTTAACTTAAAAAAAAATGTATGGACTTTACTTTTAAGTCTCCCGTGAAGTTGGCCCCCCAAATTTTCAAAAAAATTTTTTTTTTTAGAGTTCTGGGTAGCCCCCAAGAGTTCTAAACAGTACTCTAACGAACTTTTCTGTCCGACCTGCACATAAAAATGTTATAAGCTTAAACATAAAAATGCGTTGGGGCCAACTTTACACTTAGTTTATTTTTATTTTGTTTCGGAATTCTGTGGAGTTCTGTTTATAACTCTTGTTGGGCTACCCAGAATTCTTACCAGAACTTCTTAGAACTCACCAGAATTCCGGAAAAATAAAAAAAGCTATTTGTGAAATTGGGCCCTTCCAGCATTGGTACTTTATTTTAGCCTTTAACTTTTTATGTTAATAAGTCGGACAAAAAAGTTTGTTGAAGTACTGTTTAGAACTCTTGTGGAGCTACCCAGAACTCTTAACAGAACTCCACAGAATTCCGAAAAAATAAAAAAACTAAGTGTGACGTTGCCCCGCCCAGCATTGGTAATTTTTCTAAGTTTTAATTTTGCAGGACTATTTCCAAAACCCATTGAGAACTCCAGAACTCTTCACCAAGAGTCGAAATTTCTTATCAGAAGTCTTTTTTATGGAAAAAGCGGGGCTGCGTGAAGTTGGCTTCCCATATATATCGTTTTTTTCTATTTCTGGTCAAGATAAGAACCCAGTGAATATGTAATACGAGTACGCCTAACTTGGCCCCCACGTCCATCTATGCATATGAAAAGGAAATTTCTTTCGTTGAATCTATAATCTTGTAAGCCACTTGTCCTATTTTTATGAAATTTTAAGAATTTGTTATTCTAAGAAGGATGGTTGGTTTACGTTTAAGAAGCAGTTTTAATAAAAAATAAGTTTTCCCCTTACTTAAAAGTTCTTCCAAAGTTTAAAAAAAAAACTTTCTGAAACTTAAGACATGGTATTCGTAATTTTTTCTACCAAACCCAGTTTTCTTAGACCTAAACCTTACCAAACAAATTTGTTCGAAATCTACGAATTTTCGATACCTGTGCTCAGTGGCGAGGCGTGAATTAAAAATGCAGTCGTGCACTTCATTCATTTAAGTTTTTTTTATGCTTACACATTAACAGGTACATATGTTGGTATTACATGTATTATAATTCAAATCTTCTTTATTACTTCAAAAATATTTTTCATACATTTTCATGAAAAGAATCTTCCAACTGTGTCGTAAATTTTTTTTTGAAGTAAAACTTCTTTTGCGGCATGGGGGTAAAAAATTTTTCTATGGAGCTGTCAGTGACATGTCAAACCGACATACAAATTCCCGTCACGAATTACAAAATTCAGCGTCACGATTTTGCAACGGTTCTGAGTTTCAAATCGGGTGCTCTGAGTGGTAGGGCTTGAAAAATACTTGCCCTGTTGTCGTGAAAGAAGTTTTACTTCTAGCGCGTGTACATAAGTACGCACACTCTTTTTTTTCAATGGAAAAACTGACCCGACATCATCATTTCGAATTTTTTCAAAAAATTGCTTAACGTTTAAATTTAAAAATTCTTGTTGTTTAAATACATATAACAATTAATTCATATAAGTCACTTAAAGTATCACGAAAAATTGTTGACTCTTAAAAAGTTTTTTCAATTATACAATCGCATACGTAAGAACTTTTGCATATCTTTGATTCGTTCACAGCTAATTTGAACGAATCGGCTGATACGAAGGAGCTATACTTTTTTGTTTGTGTGTATACTTTCAGTGGATACATTTCGTTTCCAAATCATATGAACGAAATAGGTGCTACAAAAATGTGAGCTGTTTTGTTTTGTTGTGTATACCTACTTCCAATGGATACATTTCGTTCTCAAATTATGTGAACGAGTTGATGTTGAAAGTCAGAAGAGAGGGACGTTATTGTTGCTAGTGGTGTTTGTTTTGATTTAAATTGAGTGCACGAAAGTGTTGGACGAGTCGGAAACTGGGAAACAGGTGAGAAATTCACTCAAATTAGGAGACAAGTAATACAATTTTGTGAGTTGTTAGGATAACGAGGAAATTTTAATATTTGTATAGGAAAGTTAGGCGTTCATGAACGAAATGAACAATATGACGCCTCGCCACTGCCTGCGCTACAGCATTTTCTTATTAACTATTTAACTAGGTATCCTAGAAATCTGAAGTTTTGTAATTGTTTCAGAAATCGACCTTCTGCCACGCCCAGTTTTCTCATATTTCAGTTTTCTTATACTAAACGTCCGCAGAATTCAAAATTGGTAAAAGAAATACAAAATAACATTAAATTTGGACTTTTCAGTTATTAACATTTTCTAACTCCATAATTAGATTATTTTTATTGTTATTCTTATTTGTACTTACAGCTTAGATCTTCTGTCTAACCGTGTGAATCCTGACGGACCAGCAAGTTTCGAAATAAAATAAAAATTACTTTTAACAATTTTGTATTATTTATAAACAATCCTCTTAACTGCTGAAAAAAAATTCGATGATGTGTGGAGAGCATTTTCTAAAAAGTAGGTATCCTAAATTTGGAGAAAAGTCCCCTTTAAAAAAAAAAAAAAAAACAACACAAACATATATATGCCAGTAAGACCTATAGGGTCTTATAAATTAGGCAATGTCAGAAGGAATAGAAGGATAGGATAGATTTTTTGTTCGCACAGTGGATTGAAAAATTAGGTTTTGATTATCTCATTAAATCCCAGTGATGGCGTTAAGTTGAGGGAATATAGATAAGAATTCTGCATTGGCTGGGGATTGAACCCACACATCGAAGTTAGCAGTCAAGCACTACTTCCACTGCGCCGGGGCCACCCCTAACACAAGCACGGGGAAACTGAGTTTCCAGCAATTTTCAGTTTCTTGGTGTGGACGAAGTAAGAGGAGGAGTCAACGAATTGAGGAGATTTTTTTGAAATTCCTCTGCACACACACAGTGTGTGTTCAAATCAAGCTACTTCAAAATGGAACTACATAAAATTTTTACTATTTTGTTTCTTCGTGTAAAAGGTACAAGATATTTTTTACGGAAATTGAAAGTAAACGTCAAAAAAATCTCCGGAAACTTGTTGGTGCAGAAAAATTAAATTATCTGACTGATAAAAATATATTAAGAAGCTTAAATAGTTCTTCACAAAACAGATTATAACACTTTTTTCGTAAGACCACAAAAATTATTTTTTTATTTCATCTCATTTTCATGGCTATAGTAAATTTGATTCAGCATTTAAAATGTTCAATAAATTAGCAAACATACATAGCTATGTTCGAGTATACGCTCGTTTTTAACTAAATTTAATATTGTATCCTGCGGGCACCAACAATCTATACACAACGGTACTTACTAATCTTTATCGGTACAGTAAAACCCATTTAAGAGAAACCCGCTTGAGAGAAAAATTCGCTTATCTGAAAAACTTTTTTCAATTGAAACATTTGTAACTCAAGAAAATTTCATTTGAAAATCTATAAATCTCAAAACTAAAATGACAATCATCTTTTTCCCATATACACACTTTTGTTACCCCCCCTCCCCCCTCCGCGCCATTGCTACCACCCTGAGGACACTTTTCGACAAATCTTCACAAACATATACAAAAGAACAAAATCAGAAAAATGATATTTATTGTGTCTGAAGTCAACCATTCTAACAAGAAACAAGAAGTGCAATATCATCGACAACAGAATAAGACATAAAATATGTATCTACCATACACATAAGTACAAATAGCAAGCAATTGAATGAAGGATAAGTTTTGAGACGAGAAACTACAACCAAATGCATCACATCAATTTTATATGTACTATGTAAAAGAATCCATAGAAATCCTTGAAAATATTTTCTGATAAAATGTATAAAGGATGCTGGAATGTATAGGTATAGCTAGACCTATATCTACCTTATACATATGTACAATGTACAATATTTATAAGGTTTATTGTTATTAAATTTTCTTATTTATTCTGGTTTTGTGGAAGCAACTATTTATTTGTGATACAGACAACAAATTCTGAGTTTTTATTTTTTTTTAAACGAAAAATCATTTAACGAGTTCTGGAGGGGGGGTCTGCGGATAAAGATGAGTAGGAGGAGATCTTCTTAATCATAGGTCGCTGGATACAGTGGCGGATCTAGATCATTTTTCGGCTCGGGGAAAAACCACACATCAACCTAGGGCCACCCAGACCTTCAATCAACCGAAAATTTTCTAATCGACACGAGGTACAACTTAAGCCGGAACCACACCTATCTTGATTCTCGTGTGATGTGTTGAGGAGCGGTGTGTTGTGTCGCTGACTGTGCACAATAATCGGAGTTTTGAATCTGCAATCTGTCATTTTTTTGCTCTCGCTATTTACTTATTTTCTCCTCCGAGCACTGTTTCCTCTTTCCCACATAAAAATATCTCTCCGACACAGCGTGGTATGACGCAATCAGAAAAAGATTGATTTCGGCACAACACAACACACCGCAACACATCACACTAGTCAAATATAGCTCTACCGCCTTGAAGCGATAGCGACACTCCACAGCACACCACACGAGCTAAAAATGCACGGTGTCGGAAACTAATGCCATAACCGAACCAAAAATTTCTTTCCGAAACGTCAAATGCACCCGTTACCAATAATGCAAGGCTAGTTTGTGGAAGAATTTAACAACAACAAAAATCTCTGACACCAATTTAACAGATAGCTGTCAATTTTCTTCCGTGCGGTGCGCTTGAGAAGCGCTCTTCCCCTCCGAAAGCAAAAATGAAAGAACACTTAACGAAGAGAATGCAAACTCATTTATGGGCGCGTTTATTACATTGCTTGTAGTCGTTCGATTTCGTACGGCTGCGTACGCTGCGTTCCAACAATTATAGTTCTACCTTTAGACATGCGTACTATTTCCTTGTGGTCGCAAAATTGGGAGCCGGACTTTCAATAGAAAAAAAAAAATGTGAACTTCCAAGCAGGAGAAAGGAGATACCTATAGTTCGCGGAGTCTACGATGAGCACCTGTACATTAAACTTTCCTCTTCAACTAGCATGAGAGACGTCAGCAATCAGCGGTCCCAAAAAAATTGCTGAGACTAGGCTTTCAGTCTCGGCTTAAGGAGATTGAACACTCCTCGACCAAATAAACACAAAAAGAGTTTTTTCAAAAAAGTTATTATCGGATTCTCTATTAATCGGATTCTCTCTTAAATCTAGGACCTCAACTAAAAATAGTAATTCTACAAAACTCGGTAAATAATCGATTACTTCGTATTCTGCATTCTTTAGAAAAAGGATGATCTGCTGTGAATTCCAATTCCATTCAGCCAAATGTTGCTATTGCTTCAGTGTCCTCTGAAAAAACTGCTGATTACAGAAGCGCTTAAGTATAGGCAGGGTAAGTCACAGTCAGATCTCAAATCAAACTTCCTACTTACAACCAAAGGAGGTGGAACTCATCATTATTATTAACAACCATGGAGCCTATTTCATAATAAAACTAGACTAGAGCGTGACGAGTTCTCTTCGTAGTTATACTCACTTAAAACCAGTTTCTTACGATGATTATATTATGACGTCCCTTACTTTGGCGGAACCAAAAAATTTTGATATCTGAATTTGTTGCTAATTAAATGCTAATTTGTTGCACAAACCAAAAATTTGTAGCTCGCATAGTTTCGTAGTTATTCAAGTTTCCGCAAAAATAAGTCTGAAGTTAGCGGACAAATTCTAAAATAATACAAATTTTTAAATCTGATTGACACGCAAATTTGTAGCTTTTTAAATGCTCTTGAGTTGCGAAAACCTCGATTTTGCATCTAAAGTGGTTTATTTTATATTCAAGTTTCCGCTAAAATAAGTCTGAAGTTAGCGGACGAAAATACGAAAACCATAATTCTCTTGGTTTCAAAAATTGTAGCTTTTTAAATGTTAATTTATTGAGCATAGAATTAATTTTTTAGCTTTTATATATTATTTTGTATTTGCATTTTAAGTTTAAAAAGTGCATTTCCGGTAATTTGAAATAAAACGGAAGTTGGCGGATAAAATCTAAAAAAATGAGATTTTCGAAAAAAAAATTTTACCAGAAATTGTAGCTTTTTAAATGCTACTTTTTGGCGCCAAGAATAAATTTGTAGCTCTAACGGTTTTTTTTATATTCAAGTTTCAAGTTACATCAAAATGGAAATTCCAAAATCTAAAAAATTGAGAAAATCCAATTTTTTTTTTTGCCAGAATTTAAAGTCTCCCTAAACTTAATTAAACACGTAAACCCCGATTTTGTAGCTCACATAGTTTATTTTTGTTATAAAAGATTCCGCTAAAATAAGACGTCATTCCCGCATATGTAAGGGTCAAAATAAAAAAAAAAAAATTATAACAAAATGGTATGTACTAATAAAAAAATAGATACATAAAAATATATTTTTTTTTCCATGTTTATTTATATGGTACTTATTTATAAAATTTTTTTTATCCTATATCTTTCTTGTGAAGTCGATTTATATTTCAAGCTACAGTTGAGCCTTATATAGAACTTTACTAAAACAAAAATATTTTCATATTGGAAAAAAAGATATTTTTGCGTTTTTTGTTTTTAATTGTAATTCATTTTGTTATAATTTATTTTAGACAAGAATAAAAGTCCTAAGAACATGAAATAAAAAAAAAATAAAAAACATAGCCTCTAGAGTTTGGAAAATCTAATTAATTGTGCATGTAATTTTTTTGTATCTACCATTCGTTGATCCGAAGTTATAAGGGTCTAAACTTGCCTGTATTTTGGTCAAAAAAGCTCAATAAAAAAAAAATAAAAAAAAAATAAAAAAAAATAAGGAACATCACCCCTAGAGAAACGTATGCTCTACATAGTGCAATTTTTTTTTATAAAGCATTTATTATGGTCTAGCTGTACGTCTAAAAAAAATATAACTTACAAAATTTAGAAACTCAGTTAAAAAAAATATACAGAGGTTCAATTCAAAAAAAAGTAACGGACATCGCCCCTGGAAAAACTTGCCCTCAACATTTTGGTGTTTAAATTTTTTCAATACCATTGATACTTATCGAGAGCTAAATCTAAAGAAAAAAAAAACTTCGACTTCATAGTTCATAATAAATTAGGCCTTAGACAATGAGCCTCTAAGATACGCCACTGATATTATAGATGAATGGAAATGGCTGGCGTTGAAATTTTGCTAGGTTCGATATTCGAATTGAATGAAGCTGGATTATTTCTTTGTAGAAATAAGAAATCAAGGATTTAAAATGTTTTTTTTTTTTTTAATAAAAACAAATTTAGAGCATTTGAAACTGAGGATGAGAAATTTTATTCAATTAAATTCGATTTAAAAGTCGAGAAAAGTGCTGAAAAGGTATACTTTCGTTAAGAAGAACATAGATTTCGTAAAGAAGGTAAATACTCAAATTATGAATTTGTAGTTTTGATTGATTTATACTGTATAGAGCTCTCTTTTACGAGGATAGTTAAAATATCGCGGATGCACGATTTGTTTATGTTCGTGTATAAACTAAGTGTATGTATGTACTACGTCTAAGAGTGTAAGCAACGTGAAATAAAGCCAAATGAAATAAAAACAAATATAAAATTATTATAAGGGGTTTTTGTGTGATAACACACTTGCAGTTAGGCTGCCAAGCTTTCGCACCACCATATTAATATTGAAGGTTTTGAATGAACAACAACACTTGAGTGAGCTACCACCAAGATTTTATAGGCTGGAGTTATAGCTATTTCACGACTGCCACGCCGATCATCAGAATCCTTTAAGTGGTGCTTGGTCTTTGTTCAATTTTTAATTGAAAAAAATTTCTATGCCCAGGTAGGACTCGATCTCGGACCTTATAAAAATTTTAATTAATTTTTGACCCGTGTCAAATCTTTCATACAATCTCGCTCCTTATTTGTGTTGTGTTGTTGTTCATTCAAAACCCTCAAATATAAAATTAAATGGTCTTATTTGAATGTGGAAACAACGCTTTGGCTTTAATTGGGTAACAAAAAAACACAAAAATTGACAAATTTTCTGCCGAATCCTAACTTCACTTTTACATCTTAGTTATCATTTATCATCTTTTTCACCTCTTCTGCTAGGCTTACTATATCGTGTGAACTTAAAGCTTCAGATCTAAGGGTCTACTTTTTGTGATTGCTCAATACCGAATGCAGGTCTTCAACATTTCAATATGCATCTCCACTTATCCAGCATGATTTTCTGGGGTCCCCTTTTTGATGAAGAAGAATTGAATACAGCGTTAAATAAAGCCAAAAACAAAAAAGCAGCTGGAACAGACAGAATACCAATTGAATTCCTCAAGTATATGCATCGACAGATTTTATATCCGCACTTTTGAACTTACTGCAATAAAATTTGATTTTGATTCTCGTGATATTCCCTCTAGTTTTTTGTCTTCGGTTATTTTTCTATCGTTTAAAAAAGGGGACCCATCTATCGCAAGAAACTACCGTGGAATTTCGTTTTTGAATGATTCTATGAAGTTGTTTGCTGGAACCATGTTTTTCTCTAGGTTAACCGAGAACTCAAAGCTATGCGAGTTTCAAGGGGGATTTCGATCAGGTTACTCGGCAACGGACCAAGTGTTTTTACTTGTAAACATTGCGGAAGAGCGCCTCCATTGTGGGGGAAAACTTTACAATTTTTTTGTGGATTTTAAGGCAGCATTGGACAGCACTGATAGAGAGGCTGTGTTTAATAAATTATCTAATATCGCGGCATCTCATAAAAAATAATCAATATCTTAAGAGCCCTTTATGCAAAGGATACTGTATCTGTTTGGGATGGTGACAATCTTTCGGATGAATTTAGATCTTCAATATGGGTCTTAAACAAGGATGTGCGTTGATTATTCTCTTTTTCACCCTATTTATTGAAGATTTAGTAAAGCAAGTGGGAGGTTGCGGGACCATTGCTGATGAAAGGATACCGGTATTAATGTACAGATGACATCGTTCTTCTAGAAGAATGTCCTACCCAACTCTAAGATATGATAATTGATAATCAATTTGGAAAGATACTGCGCTACTTGGAACTTATCTGTAAACTTGGACAAAAACGAAAAACCTTATAGCAAAAAAATTTTAAGTTCTTAAGCATAGTATGCAGCTGAAGCGAGACGAAAATTTCCAAACAAAAATTGACTCAACGAAATCAAAAACGAAAAATTTTGTTCCGCAGTACGAAGTTCATAGTAAAATCACGATAAAAGAAGTCGATTACTTGAGTCAAGTCTCCACTTTTTATCCGCACACAAAATATAACTGTCCGTAACAATATTGCTGAGGAATTTTTGACATTTGTAGTTTGTTTAATGTTTATTTGAGTTGAACACAAATATAGAAAAAAAATATTTAAAATTTTGCAGAGCCATTTACTGATTTTTTAAAAGATTTTGAAAATAAAGAAATTAAAGCAGCAACACCTTACTAAGACACAGAAAAGACAAAATTCACAAAGGAGGAACAAAATCAATTAGCTTCGTTCATCGTTTGTAAAATTCAAACAAATCTATATGGAAGCTTGACCAAAAGCTCCATAAAAATAACAATGCGTTGACCAGCTTGTGGATGCAAATTGCAACAGATATGAATAAATCAGATAAGTTGCACACTGTCGAAGCTTCATCAAGTGTTAATTTTAGTATTTTTAGTTGAAAGCTATGTGGCGCCGTAGGGTTACCAGGTCTAAAATCAGCAAATCCTGACAGTAAAGAAATAAAGCCAGATTTTTGAGACAAATAAAAAAACATTTTTTTTCCTTCATTTTTATAAAAAAAAAAATAAAAAAAAACATTCATAGATAACTTACCTTGATTCGGATGCAAGAAGATGATGCAACGATAAATAGATTGTAACAACTGACATCTGCAGCAGACACATATAAAAGCATATAAAAAAATACGTCATAAAATAGAAGTGTCATATCTTGCACAACAGGGTGATTCAAAATAACTCCTTTCTCGAAATTCAACCGGGACCGGGCGAAATTATGAAGCTTAGATTGAAAACAAAAAATTAAAAATCGAACAGGAGTTAGTGGTCGCTACCAGCGCTTTTTCAATAATTTTGCTCGAAAATCGGAATTTTTCTCAAATGCATAACTTTTCGAGTTTTGGTGCTAAAAGCATGAAATTTTTCAGATATTTTATAATTTCGCCTGGTCCCGGTCGATTTGAAAGCATTCAGTTAACGTTTTTCTTCTAACGATTATATTTTGTACGATAATTATGAAAAAGGCTGACAAAGGACGAAACCTGGCCAAAGCCTGATTGGACAATAAAAGCCTGACGCGTCAGGCGAAATCCTGGCGGATGGTAAGCCTATGTGGCGGTCACTTCGTGACGGTATGCGATACCGCACGAAAACAAAGAAGAAGCTCAAGTCAGGAAGTCAAGCTGATTCAACACTGGACAACTGAGACGAAATGGAAATATTCGAGGACGACATAAGTTGTAAATTCGCGGACAAAATGTCTTCTTTAACCCCTACATTTCATCGCAAAAAAGACGCAATGGATCACATAAACCTACATCGGTGACAACGCGCCCCTTTGTTTTTCTTTCCTTCAAATATGGATTTACCCGAAAAGAAGGAAACTTTTTCTTCCTTTTTAAAAGCAGTGTCAAAAAAGCTGATGCAGTAGATTTATTCAAATCATCTTCATCGTAATCACAGTTTTTATAACACATACCTACAAAATTTAACTTTTTAAAATTTTCCAGAATTTTGTTTTGTTTTTCTCTTATATTCTGAAACGGTAAATTTAAATCTACCATCCATTTTAATTCATCAGCTTTTGTTTAGCTTACACAGCTTCATTGCATTTAAGGGAGAGTAGTTGTACATTTTACAGTTTGGTAGAGTCTTAATGTCAGTTATGAAGAAATTATCACAATGTCTACATCACGGAGAAGTTGTTTAAATAATCCGCAGTGTTTTGGCTACATTTGTGGTGAATATGTGTTCAAAAATTTTAGAAAATCGGTGACAGACTTCATAAAAACAGCTTATTTTGATTATTTTAAAGTGAAAATGGTTAATTTAGACAAGCTGTGGGTGCCTAAAACTGTTTGTAAAAACTGTGTTGTTAGCTTGCGACAATGGTCAAGTGGAAAAAGACGTTCATTAAAGCTCAAAACCCCGATGATCTGGCGAGAACCTAAAAATCACCATGATGATTGTTATTCCTTGTCAATGTAAATGGTATTAATTCAAATAACCGCAATAAATGGATTTATCCTAATTTATCATCTGCCAAACGACCAACTTTCATAACAAGTCCAGTTCAAGAGCTTGTACATCCATCAACATCTCTAGCAGTTCCTTGTCACATCGAAACTGACGACAGAGAAGATGACGGTATAAGTGTACTGACCCAGATTTTACACCTAAAGTCCCGATCAGATAACTTTTTGACCAAAACGAGTTAAATGACTTAATAAGAGACCAGAAGATGAGAAACACAAATAATAAGAAAATTATTATTTTTGTTTTTGTTTTAGTGGACTGTATTGAATGAAATTCAAAATAAAGTTTTTTTGTTACCTTTAGTCCAATGTGACCTCAATTTGACAAAAGAGCAGTCTGAATTACTCGTCGCAAGACTAAAAGAAAAAAATTAACTCACACCAGATACTAAAATCACGATATACCGGATGCGCGAAAAGGATTTGTTAAAATATTTTTCACATGAAAACGACTTAGTGTTTTGTCAAGATGTCAAAGCTTTAATGAATTACATGGGCTTACTACAGTATAATCCATATGATTGGCGACTTTTCATCGATAGTAGCAAAAGGAGTTTGAAATGTGTTTTATTACACTACGGCAACAAATTGGGTTCCATCCCTATCGCACACTCCACGACAATGAAAGGGGCATATTACAATATTTCTACCGTTATAGAAAAAAATTAAATACAGCAGAGATAGAGAACTCAGAAAGAGTGGCCTTTAAGAGTCCAAATGGTCCCTGGTAAGCAGAATATAAAGCATTCTCCTCTAGTTAACAGAGATCGCATTTTCTTACCACCACTGCATATAAAACTTTGAGTAATGACGCAATTTGTGAAAGCGCTTGATAAAAATGGTGACTGTTTTGTGCATATTGGACATAAATTCCCTGGGATAAGTACTGAAAAATTAAAGGCTGGAATATTTGATGGACCACACACACGGCAGCTAGTTAATGATGTAAATTTTGCTAACAAAATGAATGAAATCTATTAAAGGCATGGAAATCATTTGTTTTAGTAATAAACAACTTTCTTACAGGAAACACTAAAGCATTGAACTACATCGACTTAGTCCAACATATGCTTTCATGCCTGAAAGATCTTGGTTGCAACATGAGCATCAAGCTTCACTATTTAAACCCTCATCTGGACCATTTTCCTAAAAATCTCGGCCACCATAGTGATGAACAAGGAGAAAGATTCCACCAAGAAATTCGTACCATGGAGGAGCGTTATAAGGGTAGATGGGACGTGCATATGATGGCTGATTATTGTTGGTGTTTGATAAGGGATCGGCCTCAAGAAAAACACTGAAAAGATCATTTTTGGGTGCTTTTCAAGACTAATTTTATTTTTATTCTCCGTATGGTAAGTATTATTCTATAAAAGTATCCAAATGTCATATCTCAAAAACTAAAGCTGATGGATGAAAATGTGTTTCATTTTCAGATTCAGAATGCCGAATATCTACAGAAAAGATACTCTTTTCCGGAAAAAAAATCTTTGTAATTATGTGTAATCCATTTCAATTATTTTTTTTAGAAGTCCTAATATCTTAAAAATCAAAAATCTTTATACATTATTTATATTTTTGACATCTCTCATAAAACTCTCCATTTATATTTTTCCGTAGTCGTTTCGTTTATGTTTTCACTGTCGATGTGGAGACAACAAGAAATTTTCGTCTCGCTTCAGCTGCGTACTAGGCTTTACAAAAGAAATATTACAAAAAATACTATTTACGCATAAAACTGCATACGCAGCTACTATCAGATGAACTTAAGAACTTAAGATATCGCAATTTCCATGTTTAAAATTAATTTTAGGCTTTGAAATATTTGTTTATTAAGATTCATATTCAAAGGTACCCCGCGTTCAAAGGTGCCCCTCTCTCACCTTCTGTTTTTGTACAATACATGTAAAATGGCGAGTGCGTCCCTTCCGCTCGAGTTACTACTTTAACAACATTATTTCTTAATTGTTAAAATCTTTTCTACCCCGGTTTTTATCAGATCATTCATTTAGACAACCCAAAAAAAATAGCTATTGGATTTGTATAAAGGAATCTAATCCCCAAAATAATATAATACGTACTCGATTGGCAATGATGCCTGATATGTAGCCTGTAGGTTTATATTTCTATTCTATTTAAACATTTATAGGATTGTGTAATGGAAACTGCATTCAAAATATATATTTACCTATTATTATAACATACTATATTTCAAATGATTACGATGAATATATATACGTGGGCATGATGCTATTGTATGCAAATCGATCCAAAGCAATTGTACCATAAACAGGAAATTCTCTTCTACTTATGCATAATATAGAAAAAAAGAATCAATATAACTCACTCCTATAATTTCTATATTGGCTCTCTTAACTTTACAATATTGGTTCAGTTGCAGTTGTTGAACTTGTATAAATTATGTTTTAAAAATTTGCATGTAGTCTATTAAATTAAAATTCTTGGCTCCATATTGAAAAACTCAAAAAAGTGCATTGATATATACATTATAAAGGAAAAACTAAAATTGGAAGCTTGCCCATTGCCAATATAATATAGAAATATATCTATATTTTGAAGCAGGAATTTTAAAATGTAAACATTATGCAAATAAAAATTTGTATTTTTTTTTTACTTCAAAAGAAAAGAAGATTGTTTGTTGTTATTTATTGCTGGAAACAATCGATAGATTTTTTAAGAAGGTCAGCAAAATTGTGTAGTGATACGTGAAGTGATGCCAAAAGAATTCCTTATGCTTTATTTTTTTTTTCAATAAAATACTTATGAATGTATGTACATATATGTAGATATTTTAATCGGATTTTGTTTGTTTTGGTTTTGCAAAGACTTAAGGAAGGAAGCTTAGATATTTGGAAGATATAATCAAAGGTCATAATCCATATCAAAGCCGAATTAAAACATATACGTTGATCTACGTCCAAGCAACCACAAAAGAAAAAGATTTCTCAACCAAGGAAGCATTCTAAGATCTTCTCAAAAACACGTATGATATGTACCGGAAATATAGGACGTCAAGATTATTCTTGGCGACTTCAAAGCAAAAATTGAAACTGAGCGCATCTTCGCGGTTCAACAGTCGAAGGACACAGCCTGCATGAAAAAACTTCCCATGACGGACGCAGGCTAACTGGCTGAACACAACGCCCTGCTGCAACTGGAATCGGAGCCGGAGCTGCAACTGCTTTCAAAAAATGTCCTACGTCATTTTTTTTATCTGTCCACAGTGAGCTGTACAGCTTTTTGTATATTTCAAAGAAAAAAACAAACAGTCACGAGTTTATTATTCACTTTTTCTATTTCCAATAGTTTTCTTTTAATTTATAATTTTTTTTCGCGACACAAATTACCACTAAAACTTCAACATTTAAATCTTATAGACCCATTTCGCTTCTTCTTGTAGTGTCCACAATTTTTGAGAGAATATTACTAATGCGCCTGCAACCAATAATAGAAGAAAATCACTTAATACCTGAACATCAGTTCGGTTTTAGAAGTAAGCACTCGACAATTGACCAAGTGCATAGAATCACTGACGTAATCGAGAGCTAGCTTTTGAAGAAAAGAAAATTTTCTCTGCAGTCTTCTTAGACATGTCGCAAGCCTTTGACAAGGTCTGGCACGAAGGCCTCAAATTCAAATTAAGACAAGTTTTGGCTGATAGACACGATTTTTAAAGAATATCTGGAGAATAGAATCTTCCGTGTGAGACATGGAAATGAGTATTCAGATTTCAAAGAAATAGTGGCGGGGGTACCACAAGGTAGTGTTCTAGGTCCAATGTTGTACCTTTTATTTACACATGATATACCTCAAACAAAAGGCACTATTGTAGCAAAAATGGGTTTGCTGACGACACTGCAATACTAGCAGTGGGCAAAACGATCAACGAAGCTACAATAAAATTACAAAACGCCCTTAATAATGTCAATGAATGGACAAAAAACATGGCGAATAGCGCTCAACGAATTTAAATCAGTCCAAGTGGACTTTACGTACAAAAAAATCGACAGATTACCTGTATTTGTAAATATACAACTCGAGTTCCATTCACAAATGAAGCTAAATATCTCGGTATGACTTTAGACGCAAAATTAAAATGGAAGCCGCATGTAGAAAAGAAATACGAAGAATAAAACATTAAATTCAGAGAAATGTACTGGTTACTCGGGAAGCACTCTAAGCTTAATATAGAAAACAAGCTGATTTTATACAGGCAGGTACTTAAGCCCGTCTGGACTTATGGTATACAGCTCTGGGACTGTACTTGCGATTCTAATTTAAATATTTTACAATCTTTTGAAAATAAATTGCTAAGATCATTTGTTCATGCGCCGCCTTGGTATATTAGAAACGACGATCTACACAAGGATCTTGGGATCCCCACGGTAAGAAATGAAATAAAAAAATTTGTGTGGAAGCATAGAAAACTACTTTTAGAACGCGCTAATAGAACTATTATCGAAATTCTTGACGATACAAATTTATTACGCCGCTTGCGAAGGACTAAACCTTCTGACTTGGTGCGGTAAACGGAAAACCGCTTTAAAAATCGCGGAATACGCAGGAGCTATCACCGGATAGTTACCTACAAAACGTTGTATAACTTCGTTAAAAATAAATTGCTAGATAAGTTTCAACTTAGTTGCAATCGGGAGGTGAAGGTGGTTTTAGTGAAGTAAGAATCTCACACTCGTATGAGCACTCGTTTTTCGGTCCTCATAGAGCCTTTTGAACGTTTTAATACCTACGCCTACTCAAGGGAACAAAAAAAAATATATTTTTTCCGGCTCTTTTTTTCTTCATATAAATTGTAACGTTAAAAGTGCTGCTTCCCTATCCTGATGATATTGACATTATCGGGAAGCGAGCTATTACTGGAGCATTGGCAGATAAGCGGAGGTGACAAAAATGGGTTTGGCTGCTGATGAGGACAATACGAAGTATTTATATGCTGTCATCGAGAAAGGAATTTCAACATGGGTAAAATTAAAACTTCAAAGTTATAGTTATAGTGACTTTGTCTACCTGGCCTCTTCTATTACATCGCAGAATGACATCAGTGCAGAGACAAAATGAAGTTGTTTCTTTGGGCTAAGAAGGTAATAGGCATATGCTCTTTCCCAAAGAATAAAGGACGACCATGAACCAATACATCTTGTATTGTACATAGAACAATAAGCTTGATTGCTTTAAAAAGGAAGATCTTCGGTTTATAGTCGATCTCAAGATAATCAAATAAATATGCATAACTGGAGGGAGCTAGCTAGAGACCGGGCTGTATAGATGAGGCCTTGATCAATTACTCCATTCTGAACTATGTATGTACTTATGTTGCAATGTTCAACATCGTGAATTTCATCACATTAAATCCCTTATAAATTTTCGATGTCACTGGGGTTCATTTTTGGATATTTTCTCTTCAAAATAAAAACTTGAAAGCAATATAAATCAAAATTGCAATATAATTATTTTGATCTGCCATCACATAATCAATAAAAACCCATGTTATTGAATAAAAATAAACTCCATACTGATAGAAAAGCTTATCTTATCGTCAATTCAATAAGAATTATTCCAAATGTGAAGAAACCTTATTAATTGCTTTGTTTTTTTTATTGTTAAAGACACGACAACAACATATTTTTAGCTAATAAGTGTGTGGATTAGAAATAGTATAGTAGGTAGTGATATCGATTTCTTCCACAATACTTTTGTAAATGTCAAATGGATTGATTCAATAAATCTTATAAAGTTAAGTTATAGTTAAGAAACAATGGCATGCGAGGCATATGGCATGTTAAGGTGTGAAAAAAAAAACGAGGAGTGGAATAATCAAGCTGAGTATTAAGTGTTGAGATTTGAGAATAAAGGCTATAACTTTATTACACTCCCAATTTTCTCAATGACTAAAGTATATTATGGCTAATTCTCAGATGATTTACAGGCATTGTGCGAGTCGCATATAATATATTAGAAGGTTCATATTTAATTCTGCCAATGGGGCAATAAAGATTTGAAGAAAATGGCGTGTAATAAATCGAACGAATTTGTAATTATCACACCCGAATTTGATCTTCCCATGAACACAATTCACAGTAATTTACATAATTTAAGATTATAAATATTTCAATAGATTAGAGACTAAAAAACATAAAACTGTTCATTATTCACTTTAATCAGACTTTGAGGCCCAGTTTAGAGTGCTGAGAATTAAATTCTAAGTTCAACCAGGACCCATGTTCTGTAACTCGGCGATAACTTTTCGTGGCGAGAAACGGCGAAAAATGGAACAAAAATGGAACAAAACTCATAGGAATCCTATGGGTTTTGTTCCATTTTTCGCCGTTTATCGCCTCGAAAAGTTATCGCCGAGTTACAGAACATGGGTCCAGAATTGGTTTGCTACGAATATAAATTTTCAAATTTCTATTACGTCAAATCTGCATTACCTACGTCAAAAATATAATAAAGAATTTTATTTTTTTTATTGCGAGATCACATAAGTTTCTTGATTAAACCTTTGTTTAAATACAAAGATTAAACTACAGTTCAGGGCTTATCAAAGCTGTCTTCATTTATATTTCTTCATTATATTCAAATATCTAAAAAGATTCTTACAAAGTTGCACAAAGTAATTAAATATATGCACATCAAGCGCATTGTAGCAAAATAAAATATTAAAATAACTATTTATTTAATTAAATCCTTGGAAAACTTTCAAAACGGCTACAAAGAACATAATTATTACATATATACAGGTAGCAAGTATTAATTATACGTTTTACCTTTTCGCTAAACTTACTCATTAGTGCAATAAGTAGGTACATATACCTCTCTTGTTACCTATCCAAACCAAACTTATCTAACTGCACCTTCAAGAATCAATTTAGGTTTATACATCGTCAGTAATATCACCAAAGAAATACTGTGCAGGAATTCGCTTCACACAATCCACTTATAATATTATGTATTTAGGTATAGACGAAAATATAGAGCGAAGAAGAATTTCAGTGTCTGCAATCAAAAAATTAGTACAGTCAATCAGTGATTTAAAATCAAAATATTGTTAAACTGAATTTATGATTTAAAAAAAAAATGGAAAAAAATCGTGCCGCGATAGCTCGAGAAGAACCAGTAACTAGTGACTCGAAACAGTCTCAACCAGGGTTAGAACCTCAGTTGTAAAATTTCGGAGCAGATTTGTAAAAAAGTGGAGTAAAACTAACATTTAAGGAGTAGATTTGAAATCGAAAGAAAATCTTAAGTTTTCAAAAACTGTATTTGTAACAAAAACAATACATAATTATTTTTTAACAATTAAATAATTTACAAATTCAATTCGTTTTAGACCTAAAAAACTAAAAACTATCTTATTATACTAAAAAGGAATAGTATTTTAGATTCAGTTTAGAGTCAGTTGGTTAGAAAATTGAATGGCACAGTCCTGTCATTTATTTTCATTTGGTTCGTTTAAAGAATTTCTGTTTTCAGTTTGGAAAGATAGGAGTAGTTCTCAAAAAAGCCGGGTGAAGCAGTAGATTTATTTTCTTTTTTTTAAATCGGAGTTAATTTACTCCGATTGGAGTAAGGTTCTAACGCTGGTCTCAACCATATTCATGTGTGCGTTTGTTCAAGAATGGATTTACTGTCTTAGTTTCCGGGAGCTGTTTGAGAGCTGCTCACAGTATTTTGTCGAATTTTCGAAAAATAAGTTTTCAGCAGTCATTCAATAGTTATGGTTCTAAACTTTTTGTTCCCTTACAAGTTCCAGAACTGTTGCCATGATACATTGGATGGAGGAGCGTGTGTTTTCCGTCGAGTAGAAGCCTTTTAATATAGTTAGCAGAAATGTGACTTCTTTATCTTCAGCATTAACTGCGATTCTACTACAAAGTTCGCTTGATAGTTCTTGCAGGATTCGTTTCGGGCCCTTTACCCTCAAGAGGTTCCTCTTAACTTTTAGTAAAACTTTTTCTGAAATTAATTCCTGCTATGAATATGACATCCTTGTACTACGCCGGGTTCAGGATTTTACCAAAGAACTACCACACTCTAGTGGTACCGAGGTTATCATTATTTACCAATCACTGGTTCTTACAATTCTAATAAAATGCTTAAATTTACTTAACTATATAATTTTATATAAAACAAAATTCATATATTCTTACAACTTAATTTACATAATGCAAAAGATGGTTGACTGAGATAGTAGTATCCACTAAATTAAAGTCTGAGATAGCAGACGCCATTAAATTACAGTTTGAGATAGCAGATGCCACTAAATTACAGTCAGAGATAGCAGACGTCACTGAATTATAACCTGAGATAGCAAGCGCCACTTAAACTAACTAGTATAACTACTTTAAACTTCGCTCCACTGTCGCTTCTGAAGCCTAAGCTTTTCAAGAAAGAGACTCACCAAGTACTCGAGACTGGTACAGTTTGAGATAGCTGAAGCCACTAACTTACAGTCTAAGATAGCAGACGCCACTAAATTACATCTTGAGATAGGAGGCGCCACTAAATTACAGCCCGAGATAGCAGACGCCACAAAATTCCAGTCCGAGATAGCAGGCGACACTAAATTAGAGTCTGAGATAGCAGACACTACTAATTTAGAGTCTGAGATAGCAGACTCTACTTAATTACCGCCTGAGATAGCAGAGACCACTAAATTATAGTCTGAGATAGCAAACGCCACTAAATTACAACTTGTGTTAGCCTGTGCCACTAAATTACAGCCTGAGATTGAGATAGCAGACTCTACTGAATAACAGCCTGAGATAGCAAGCGCCACTTACTAACTAGTATAACTACTTTAACCTTCGTTTCCACTGTCGCTTCTGGAGCCTGAGTTTTTCAAGAAGGAGACTCACCAAGTACTCGAGATTGGTACTATATTCAAACAATGCCAGGGCTCGATTTTTTTGTTTAATGGTTTTCTTTTGTTTATCCACAGTCTCTTATACATATTTGGGTTCGAACTAAGTGTGAATTATAATATGGGAAACATATCTTCGTATATTTCAACAGAGATAGTTAAGGGGACGTATGGTCAGGGGTGTCGGGACTCGGGAGTGTTGACGGTTGTTTAGTTTTATTTCCACAGCATCGGTCGGTCAGTGGTGTGGGAGACGCAGTGTAATGCATCATTACAAATTAATTAATCGTCTTCCATTGTCCTTCTTTTACCTTCTGAGTAGCCGGTGTTTTTCCAAACCTTTTCTGATCATAGATTTCATGAGCAGCTCTGGCCACTTTTTGCAGCGACACTTTGTACCATCGTCAAACGTTTGAATTTCATTGTTTTGGCCATTTGAAGTCCAATACGCCAGAGGCATCATACTTTCCAGAAATAACTGCATGTAAAACTGGTCAGAATAAGATAGAGTTTTTTTAAGACAGTAAAAAAATGTAGACCGTGGCGAAATGGTTAGTGCCTAGGACTGTTACGTCGAAGGTCTTGGGTTCGATTCTTAGCCCATGCCACCTAAAAACAGAAATGTTTTTCACGAGTTACTGCCTCTTTCGAGGAATTGACAAATCCTCCAAGAGTATCATTTGTCATGAAAAAAGTGCTTCGGTAGAAAATTGTAGGACCCCTCCATTTCTGCCAATAACACTGACCTAACTATTAATTTTTCATGAAAACCTGGGATAAAAGTAATTTTTCCTAAAAAAATTTTCATCATTCAAATCATTTTTGGTCCTAAGAAAGTGTTTAATACTTACGTATAAGCCTTAAGCAATTAAAAATTATATCCCATTCGAAAATTTGTCCATCAACCTCAAATAATTCACGACATAATGACTGTACTTAATATGAAGACTTTTGAAATTGTGGTGAACGATATTAGTTACGCTGACTGCTGCGACGATGTGGTGTATAACTTTCCACTTCATTATCCTTGCATTTTCGGTTATATAGGGATGGATGTAACAACTAGCTATGTTCTAGCGTTTCTTATTATAAAAAGTTTCTTGTTATGAGCTGTGTTGTCGTTACCCACTAAGTGCGGTTGGGATGAATATGGGAAGTTAGGTTTCTCATTAAAATTACATTGTTTCCTTCTCCTTGCTCCTTCTTATCATCCCTGAAGCAAATTTATTGACATCATCATCATCGATTACAGAGCGAGCAACATTGATGCGCAAGTTCACACAAAGTAAATTTATTTGTGCTATTGGAATTTGGTAGATTCAAAGAATGTGGGAATCTAAGGAACTTACCGTGCTGAGTGCAGTATTTGACTTCTCAGGTATGCGAATCAAAGGCAATTCGAGTATCCGGTTAGGCATAATAGTGCGCGTTGCAGCGTATAGAGTTACATAGGCATTATTATGATACACAAGGTATTTACCCACTAATTGGGATTGAGTATCACTAATTGCGAAATGGATTACGGATACAATTAATGGAACTCCTGGCCCCTGGGGAAATGTTGACTTTGATTACCCAAGACTTATTTGTTTGCTGATTCATATTTATCGTTTGTTCAATATAATTAACGGTTCAATAATATAATTCATATATGTAATATGACATTAAAATTTGTAAATAAATGCTTGAAAGGACAATGCGAAAAGAAATGAAGGTAATTGTATTGTTTCGGAAAACAATTAATTGGTATCACTTCCAAAACAAAAACAATTATTATTTACAATAAATTTGATGTTATTGGTCTCAGGTTGTGCCCATCGGGTTCTCATGTTGGTGGTTGCCGAATTCGGGAATAATGCTTTCAGCTATATGGAAGTGGGCTGAACGTGTGGTTCACCATATAAAGGTATGAACTGAACTCCCAGATATTTACGTCTCTTTTGATTGACACTACAGTTGAGCTTCATGTAGTAGGTTTATTTTGACCTTTCTGCAATTTGTCGGTGAGTGTTCATGTCCCGAGCCGTTTGGTCGTCTTTCACATTTGATATAAGGCACAGTGATTTTGGTGCCTCAACTCATAAAATTTTTTTCAATGTTGGACTTTTTCTCTTTGGGGGGGTTAAATGTATTTGTGATAGTGATTTGACATTCGTAAAGGAATCATCAGCAAACAGGTGGTTATGGGTAGTTTTAGGTTGAGGAAGTTCTTCAACAGTCTGGTCTTGGGTCTTGATATTCGTTCATCACTGTATTATTTATATTTCTTTTGATTCAGAAGGATTTTGAATTTTGAGGTTTGGTGCTCCAGTAATTTCCTTTTAAAGTTTCAGCAAGCTGTGGGTAAGGATTTTAAATAAAAATATGTTGATAAATTTAATGAAGCAATAGAAAAATTATTTTAATTAAGCAATGGCAAAAACATGGTCTTTTCGTTTATGAAATTTAAACCGGAAATCGAATTTTTTTGTTTGATAACGAGTAAATTTTTTTGCAAAATTGCGATTTTCAACAAAATCTGAGTTGTGCCGTATTTAATCAACTTGTGCTTGACAATAAACTCTCACCACCCTCCAAGCAATTTGCCCGCGTCGTGTACCTATCCACTGGCTTTCTATTGTCAAGTACAAGTTGAGCACAATACAGTACAACTTTTGTTTTTGAAAATCGAAAATGGCTTCACGCTGAAGCGCTTCGCAGCATTTGCGTGCGATCGTAAAAGTTGCAAATATGCGAATTCTTTTGTATCTCTTCGGTTCTTAGTATTATTTTTTGAGCACTATACAGCACCTATTCGATTTTTTTGAGAATCGCAATTTTGCAAAAAATTTCATCCATAAAATTTGCAAATTTGCGAATTAAAAAAAATATTTGGGCACATGCCGGCACAAGTTGAGCACAATACAGCACAACTTCTTTTTTTTTTAATTGAAAATGGCGGTGCTAACTTCACGTTGAGGCGCTTCGCAGCATTTTCGTTCGATCATAAAAGCTGCAAATATGCGAATTCTTTTGTATCTCTTCGGTTCTTAGTATTATTTTTTGAGCATTATACAGCACAACTTTGATTTTTTTGAAAATCGCAATTTTGCAAAAATTCGTAAAATTTGCACATTTGCGAATTAAAAAAATAATATTTACGGCACATGCCGGCACAAGTTAAGCACAAATACAGCACAATTTTTTTTTTTTTATGAAAATCGAAAATGGCGGTGCTAACTTCACGCTAATAAAATGGCATAGCCTCTTAAAACCATAGGTACCTATACGCAGTACGCTAGTTATATATAACAAAGGCCTCATCAAATCACAACAAATCCAAGATAAAAATGCAGACGACAAAAACCTCACATTGCAAAAAACCCCAGATAAAAGCGCAGACGAAAAAAGCCTTACATTGCAACAAATCCCAGATAGAAATGCAGACGAAGATATAAACACACAAACAAAAGATGATATTATATTCAATCATCCATAGACCACCCAGATAGCAGACACACCATATCGTGGGAATAAGATAAGAACAGACCACTCAGATAGCAGACACGCCATCGAAAGAATAACATAAGAACCCTATATAAGTTAAGCGATCATATTGTATTAGTTCAGTAGTAATAGTAGTTTCAAATTATAACTCAGACGAATAAGTCGTCTTAAAATAAAGATTTTTTTTAAAAACTTAAAAATCAAATACAATAATTAAATTGGCGCAGTCGGTAGGATACAAATATATTTTTTGTATCCTTTAAGAACCATTACCCCGTTTTTACAAAGTGAAATTATCTTCGAAATTAGCTCTGCGAAAAAGAGAAAAAATTTTTTCGAAATAACGACTTAAAATAACGGTAACGCGATAGTTAAAAAAGTGAATACGATACAAAAATCGATCGGAAAACATTTAAAACTATTGCAACTGCAACTCAGTGAAAAAGTGAAGAAGTCCTTAGCGAAAATAAAGACTTCCAAAACTAATTCAGTGAATATAAAAAAAAAAAAAAAAAAAAAACAAAATTTTTAAATCAGTTAGTAGCTCATGTTAATGAATATAACCATGCTACGAAGCTTCATAGAGGAGAACTGAATATAGAAAAAAAAAAAAAAAAAAAAAAAAATATATGACAATAAAAATAAATTAAAAAATATAATTGACTAAATGCTACCAGAAAATATTATAAATTTGCCGAAAGGAGCAGAAGCCCCACAAGGAAAAGAATTACACAGGGAGCAAAACAGGGAACAAAACTGGGTAGACGACGAGGCAACAGCCGATTTCGAGGAGCACTTCAGATCCATTCAACAAAAATTGAGGAGAAACCAACTAAACAAAAATCCATCATCCAGAGAAAATCAACAACTGTAGAACAGAAGAAACCAAGAATTATGTAAGAATATTTTAAGAATAAAATAACAATAAGAATTTTATAAGAATATTTAAAGAAAAAAAAAATCTTAAGAGTAATAAGAATATTTTGAGAATAAAATAACAATAAGAATTTTATAAGAATATTTAAAGAAAAAAAAAAATCTTAAGAGTAATATCTTTTTTTTTATAAATTAAATTTCAAGAGTTAAATTGTAAACCAATTTCCACAAACATGAATCTAAATAATAATCAACCTGGGCAAGTAGACGAAACACCCAAGAAAAATTTAACGTTAGACCCGTTAAAGTACATCGAAAAGCTTCCTACATTCGATGGTCGTTCCGAAGATCTCTACACATTCTTAACGAACGTAGATGATTAAAAACTCCTTTCAAATATATGAAGATTTACGTCAAACCAGCTTTAAAGGTGACGTATTAACATTTTATAATAACATTCAAAAAACCTTGTGCGACTTAAATCAGAAAAGCGTACAAGAAAACAAATCACACGAGGTAGAGAATAATAACCTTACTGCCTTAAATATTTTTAAAGAAAAATTACCGACAAACATGAGGACAATCCTCTACGCCCTTAAACCAACAAGTTTACAACACGCTCTCTACGAACTCACACATGCAGGATTTGTCAATTCAAGTCCTTTTGAAGAAAAACCTCATAAATCTCAAAATAATCAACACACCCAACATAAAAATTTCGAACCAAAAATATATTACCCCCAACAACAACAACAACAACAAACACCTAGATCAAATTACCAAAATCACGGACAATTTAGGAACAACTTTGGTTATAACAATTTCAGACAGCAACAAACTTTTAAACCTCCATTCAACCACTTTAATAATAATAATCAAAATAACAATAATTTCAGACCCCAAAATAACTTTAATAATAGTAGAAACTATAATAACAATAATAATAATAATAATAATAATCAAAGACCACAACCTATGGATGTAGATCCAGGAAGTAGTCAACTTCGGCGAATAGCGCCTAGACAGATGAATTATTCAAGAAGAAATAATAGTACCGAATACTATAGCAACGAAAGGAATGATCCTGCGGGATTAGAAAAAATAAATAGCAACCAAGAACCTGACACAAATTTTCGGGTACAAGCCTCGGAAACAGATCAGGACTTCCCTATCTCAAGTTAGAAAAAAACGGGAAATGTATAAGAATGCTCATAGATACTGGAGCAACAAATAGTATTATAAATAAAAAAGATTCACCCCCAAAATATATTATCAAAAGAATTACCCCTTTACAAATTAATACAGTAGGAAATCCAGTCATCGTGACAGAAGAGGCAACATTTCCTAAAGACAAATTCGCACTACCAGTTAAAGAAGATTGCACATTCCAAATTATGAGCTTTAGCGAACATTATAACGGATTAATAGGAAATAATATCTTAATGACGAATAATTCTAAAATTGATTATAAAACAAAAACTCTCGAATTAAACAACACAAAAATTCCTATTTTTTTTGATGAAACCGATGAACAAGAATATGCTGTGGAAATTCATCACCTAAACGACTTAAAACCATACGATTCAATATTTGATGAATTTGAGGAAAAAAATACGAACCACATGAATACGGAAGAAAAAGATAATTTATTTAGAACCCTTAAAGACTATTCAGATGTTTTCTTTCATAAAGGAGATGATCTATCTTTCACTTCACACGTGAAACATAAACTTCCACTTAACGACACTTCTCCAATATTTACAAGGATATATAGATATCCTGAAGTACATAAAAACGAGGTTAATAGACAAGTTCAAGAACTTTTAGACCAAGGAATAATAAAACATTCTACTTCACCTTATAATGCCCCTATTTGGGTCGTTCCCAAAAAAGCGGACAAAATGGGAAACAAAGAATGGCGTATTGTAATTGATTATCGTAAATTAAATCAAGTTACCAAAGAGGATAAATTCCCTATTCCTCTGATCGAAGATATATTGGACAAAATGGGTAGAGCTAATTATTTCTCTACATTAGATTTAACGAAAGGATTCTATCAAATAGAAATTAATCCGGAAGATCGAGAAAAAACAGCATTTTCGACATTATCAGGTCATTATGAATGGATACGTATGCCTTTGGGGTTGAAAAATGCACCCGCTACGTTCCAACGCATGATGAACGAAGTATTAAGAGACTTCATAGGTAAAATTTGTTATGTATATCTCGATGATATCATAATCTTCAGTACTTCACTTCAAGAACACATTCTCCATTTAAAAATGATATTCGAAAGACTTCGTAAAGTTAATTTAAAAGTTTCGTTAAATAAATGCGATTTTCTGAAAAAAGAATCAGAATTTTTAGGACATATCATCACGCCAGAAGGCATAAAACCGAACCCATCAAAAATACAGACTATCAAAGATTTTCCTATACCCAAAACCGTAAAAGAGATACAGTCATTTCTCGGACTGACAGGGTATTACCGTAAATTCATTCAAGACTATGCAAAAATTATCAAACCAATGACCCTCTATTTGAAAAAAGATACTAAAATTGATCTAAATAATGAAAAATATATCGAAGCATTCGACAAACTAAAAGAAATAATGACAGATACCTTGATAAATAAACATCCAGATTTTAATAAAGAATTTCTATTAACAACAGACGCTAGCAATTTTGTTATTGGTGCTGTATTAAGCCAGTCTCATGGACCACTTTCTTTTGCTTCACGCACACTTAATAAACATGAATGCAACTACTCTACGATAGAGAAGGAGTTACTTGCAATTGTCTGGGCAACCAAACAATTTCGTCATTACCTTTACGGTAGGAAATTTAAAATACTAACGGACCATAGACCTCTCGTATGGCTCCATAATTTAAAAGAACCAAATTCGAAACTCCAACGATGGAAAATAAAATTGGAAGAATTCGATTTCAATATTGAATATATCCAAGGAAAAGAAAACAAAGTGGCAGATGCCTTATCAAGAATTAAAATAAGTGAAATAAATGCATTAAAAGAAGACTTAGTATCCACCCAACATTCAGTAGAATCTGATAGCACAGATTTAATTCCAATAACTGATAAACCCTTAAATATGTTCAAGAGACAAATCATAATAAAAAAGACAGACATTAATTCAGAAAAAATTACTTTCCCATACAAAGGAAAAAGACTTATTATTATCACGCGAAAAGAATTTACAGACAAAGACTTTGAATTCATAATTTCAGAATGCGACACAAACATTACAAATTCTATATTTTTCGATAACGATGATATAGCTTTAAAAAGATACGAGACAGAAGACGAACTCTTCTTAAAATTCCAGAACTATTGGAAAAAGCATCATAACGGACAAAAACTATTAAGAACAATGACAAATTTAATAAATTTATATCCCCCAAGAACGGAAGACGAAATAATTAAAATACACAAATCACATAACCACATAGGTATAGAAAAAACCTATATAGAAATAATAAGAAAATACTATATGCCAAATCTGAGAGAATTAATTAATAAAATAATAAACAATTGCGAAATTTGCAACTTTAAAATTGAAAGAAACCCAATCAAACTCCCTTACGAAAAAACACCTACACCTAAAGGTCCACACATACACTACCATATGGATTTATATATCGTAAAGAAAAATAAAACCATTTTAACTTGTATAGACAAATTTTCAAAATTTGTAGCAGTAGAAAAAACAGAATCAAAAAACCAATTGGATGTTCTTAACGCAATGATCAAAATTTTTAGCTATATGACTAAACCAAAATTCTTAACTATAGACAACGATACAACATTCGGTTCTCCCACAATAACCAAATATCTCACAGACAACGAAGTAATTACTCACACCACTACTCCTTATCGCCATACCGGAAACTCAGATATCGAACGATTCCACAGTACTCTAAACGAGAACCTTAGACTTTTTGAAAGAGAAAAAAATAATTTAGTTGACAATTTAGCACGATCGGTTGAAGTTTACAATCGGACGATTCACTTGACTACTTTAGAAAAACCAAATGATATACACTTCGGTAAAGTGAACCCGACAAAGGTTTATGAAAGGATAGAAAAAGTTAAAACTAGAAATACTCTTAAAATTAATAAAGGAAGAAATGATTGTGAAATAAATCCAGAATTTACAAATTGTAACCCCATTGGAATTGACAAATTAAAAACGAAACACATTAAAGTGAAAGTGATAAAAACAGACTTAAACAAAGTGACTATACAGCCTCGCATTAACAAACAAATACTACACAAAGACCAATTCAGGAAAAAGAAAAAATTTACTAAACCTATTAATATCCCTTTAAACTCTATTAATAATAAAAATGACAACCCAAGCCCTAATAGTGATACTGACTCTATGGCAGTCAATACTGGTTAAAACCCAAGACTTACAAGTGTATGAAATACATAAAGAATTTGTTTTAATCGAATCAACTCCAGTACATTTAATTGAAGATTACTGCAACATTTTACACATAATCAATTTAACTAAATACGAAGAAATAATAAACGAACTAAAATCCCAATATAAATCAATCCCTAATAAGACTTACAAACAACTTAGCGATCTTACAAAATTAGAAAATAAAATAAATAGATTAATCCCTCACAAGATCGTGAAAAGAGGAGTAATTAACTTTATAGGTTCAGGAATGAAGTTCCTCTACGGAACAATGGACAACGATGACCGCGAAGAAATCGAAAACAAATTAAAAGAATACGAAATAAATAATAAACAATTAATAAATAATAACAATGCTCAAGTAAAAATTAATGAACGATTTGACGGACAGTTTAAGAAATTGACAGAAAGTTTAAGAAATTGACAGAAATAGTTAATAAAGGTACGACCACAATAAATGCACTTAAAAACCGAAAAAATGATATAAACGACCTAAGAATAGAACTAGAATTTAAAGATCAAGTAAGAGAAGTAAGACATAATTTCGAACTCATTGAAGACGTAGTGCTTAACGCACGCACGGGTGTTTTAACTCACGATATCCTCACGTTGGAAGAAATTCAGGAATACAATTTAACGTTTGAAACTTTGGAACATTTAAAAATGCATTTGGCTATATACGACGAAAATATATTAATAATAATTTCTATACCCCAATTTTCAAAAGAGTCTTATAATAAATATTACTTACAAGATTTTCCAATAAAAAACAAAACAATCAACTTATTAACTAACGAAATTTATAGACTAAGGAATAATCTATACTACCCAAGTGTAGAAACAAAAAATTTAACTAAAATAAATGATGAATGTATTAATGATATTATTTTGGAAAATGACCCGAATTCATGTAAAATTAAATTTTTAAACGAAACAATTGTAAAAGAATTAGGAGAATATTTAATCCTAAAAAATGTAAAACACATAAATCTAACCCAAAATTGTAATAAAAATAATTACAGCTTAGAAGGTAATTATCTTATAAAATTCAAAGAATGTAAAATATATTTAGACAATAAGTCTTTTAATAGGAGAGAATACAAAGGAGACTTAATAGTCCCTACACTAAATTTTAACTATGAAAATGATAAAGATATTGAAATTATAGATTATAAACCAATTGAAAATATTAAAATTTTAAAATATATAGAAGTATCTCCTCAACAATTAACATTTAGTATTACGACTCTAATAATTGTAACTACAATAATAATAGTATTATATATGTATTTAAAAAATAAGAACAAAAGATCAAATAATTCAATAGCGGTGAATCTACCATCGGTCGAATTCCACCAGATGGACGATTCAAGGAGGGGAGGAGTTATATATAACAAAGGCCTCATCAAATCACAACAAATCCAAGATAAAAATGCAGACGACAAAAACCTCACATTGCAAAAAACCCCAGATAAAAGCGCAGACGAAAAAAGCCTTACATTGCAACAAATCCCAGATAGAAATGCAGACGAAGATATAAACACACAAACAAAAGATGATATTATATTCAATCATCCATAGACCACCCAGATAGCAGACACACCATATCGTGGGAATAAGATAAGAACAGACCACTCAGATAGCAGACACGCCATCGAAAGAATAACATAAGAACCCTATATAAGTTAAGCGATCATATTGTATTAGTTCAGTAGTAATAGTAGTTTCAAATTATAACTCAGACGAATAAGTCGTCTTAAAATAAAGATTTTTTTTAAAAACTTAAAAATCAAATACAATAATTAAATTCGCTTAGTACGATTTTTTTTTTAAATACGGCACATAGCAGTACAACCGCTTTTTACGATAATCCAAAAGGGCGGTGCTAACTTCACGCAAATAAAAAGATGTTCTTTTCATTTATGAAATTTAAACTGGAAAACGATTTTTTTTTTATAAAAAACCAAAAGTTAAGATTTTAAATCAGATTTTAGCAAACTTATCCACTTTTAATATTTTTTTTTATTTCAAAATGAAGCTAATACATTAGTAGAGATACAAGTTTCAGAGTGGGATATCCAATTGTTTAGAAGATACATAGTTTTTATTGCGTCACTCTCGGACAAAAAACTGATTTTTTTTATTTTGGTATCAAATCAAATGTGAAAATTATACCAAATTATTTTTTCTCAACCTAACATATTTTGAGTTATTAAGTAAAAAATTCTTCTAAAATAATTTCGTTTTTGTTACTCTCTGAGATGGATATTCCGAAACAATCAGTGATGACATGTTTTTCTTTGCATCACTTCAATTCTTAATTCAGACCTCAAGTAAATGTCTTCTTATAAACAAAACTTTTGTGATCTTTCATTTATAATACCAAAATAATTTTCCTATATGCAATACTTCGGCAAATATGGGCTATAGTTTGCAAAAAGTGCTGATTTCTTTAACTTTTAATTGTCGAATTCAAGCCCAAATATCTTAAAACCCCCAACACCAATTTTATAAATATATTTGGCAGATACACCGAGATTAACGTCAGCTTTTATTTAGTACCCATGTCATCTATGTACACACTGTGCCCAAGCTCCATAGGAAAACAACTGCCTGTTGCTAAATTTAATAAAAATTTAAAACGTCATTTTCAAAATATTGAATTTTCAAAAAAATTTAGTACACAATTTTTTTTCCGAGAAAATCAAAAATTGAAAAAATAATTTAATGCACTGACGTCACATGAAAACATTAGAAGTACCAACAACATAGACTTAAAATCCCTATATTTTCCCTATACAGCCACAAAATGCATAAATTAAATAAAATTAATATATTTTTTTTCCTTTTTTTTAAGTTTTATTTAGACACATGTGAAAAAAAAATTATAATAAAATTAACAAAATATTTATACCTACTGATAATATATATCGCACCCTTAGAATGAAAGTGACTGAACTCAAAATTTCTTTAACTTCAGATTTTTCAATAAACTGACCTTTTAAAGCTAAATGAACTCTTTACTGAAATGTAAAAAAGATGCCGAATTTTTTAGTTAGGTCACTTTCATTCTAATGGTGCGATATGTACATTAGGGTGTCCCTTATTTTACTTTCTTTTTTTTTTTGAAACGCATACCCCCTTATTTTGTTGGTACCTCTGAGACCTGAGCATATGCAAAATATTAGCTTCGTAGACCTATAGGAACCCGACCCGACTTGACTTCAAAGATAAGAAGGAAAATTAATATAAGGTTTGATGAGATTTTTTTTTCTTTCAATTTTTTTCAAATTAAGAGCAATACTTATAAATAAATATCAATATTCAGTAAAACCTTATCAAACATGTGATAATTAAAGTAGATATTTCCTTTTTAATGTTTCCTCTTTTTCAGTCAGAATACGATTTTTCATGCTTCTCCACATATTGTTAGAGTATAACTGCTTATGTTCTTTTTTTGACGTGATGAGTCTCAAACCAACTTAACTGCACTTTCTGCTGTATCATTCACAACTTTAAGTTGCAGAATTGTTGGTTCCATCTGCGAGTGTGAACTATTTATGTAATTCCCATTCAGAAGGCCACATTTCAATGAATGATTAATTTATTTTTAAGCGAGAAAACAAATTTCTACTATTGACGGTGACGAATTTTCTAGAATAATATTCAAATTTTGTTTAAAATAAACAATAAATAAATAAAGAATTTTCGAGCTTAGACACAGAAAGAAGTTGTTTCTTTATTACCAAACATTAACCCATTTCCGGCGGCTACCAGTTCCAGTTGACTTAGAAACTTGAAATTTCACATACTGTTTATTTTTTGTGCAATTAGAAAAGGTCAGCGAAAAAAAAAATTGGAAAAGCTTTTGGTTTTCCAGAAAATTCACGTTGCGTTTTCGCAACGCTCGCCGAAAGGGGTATCAAAATTTTTGAAAAATTTGCTCCTTACGTGGAATATGAATCAACTTTATTTTAATACTTTTATGAAAAATGAGTTAAATATATGTAGATACACTGGATTAAGAAAATATTGTTGAAAATTAAAAATGTAGAAATTAATAATAATTCATAAGAATTGGTTTTTGTGTGGGTATTCAATGAATACTATTCATCGAATCATTTTGGATGAAGCAGGATATTACATTTTGCATGAAAAAAAAACGGTTTGGCTGGACGCTTGCGACATCCAAGACGTTTTCCTGTTATGATGGCTGTATGCTTGGTGTCATTGAGGTTTCTTTCCTTTTTTTGTGAGCAGTAGTAGACCGTGGCGTAATGGTCAGTGCGTAAATTGTAGGTTCCCTCAATTCCTGACAATAAAGAGTTGAATTGAGAGTTGGAAGTCACTAGGCCCTAGTTCTACACGAGCTGTCGCACCACCCAATTTATTTATTTTTTTTTCCTTCCATTTGAATCACAGGTTGAAAATTTATTTCCAATCGCAAATGGAATCTACAACAATATTCTAAATTCTAGCTATGGAATTGGTGGTTCTTTAGCAAATTTTTTGCAAACGCAAGGTATCTTCCCTGCATTTACTAATGCTGCGTCCAGTGAATTTCATAAAAGTGGCCAGGACCACTTCTTTCCCCGAATTCGAATGCAATAGTTGCGCTTGTAACGTAACTAACAAATCAGCTCCGCCCATCGTTATGTTATTCTCACGAATTACATTTGGCATTGGAATGTTGACGTGTTTTCTTTTATTATTCAAGAACTTCTGAATTACATAAATATTAGAAGCTTATTTTGTCATAAACTTCTCGTATATTTTTAACTTGACAAGTCTATTGTTTTTTTTAAATTCAACAACTCGATGAATTTTTGACCACTTGGGCAACTCATAATGCAGGCATGTTGATTCTTTGTTAAAATGTTGAAGCGACGTTTTCGGATGTTGTTTAAATTTTCTTATACAACATCGACTTCCGGTTCGTCGTATTTTTCAAGAGGCTTTTGAGAATTTAAATCATCAAATCTACACACATTCTAACTCAATTTCACCAGCTATTGCATTTAGGGAAAATGTTCCCCTCTTTCAAAAACGCTCAAAAGAAAAATAGCCAAAGCTTCCTGTATGCAGAAGGTATTGGCTAATTATTTCATAGAATAAAGTCAAAGGGATAGTAAAGTGTTTTCTCCAATATAGCATGACTGCATTTTTTTTCTCAGAACTAAAATATGCATCCTTTTGTTGGACAGGATGCAATCAAAAATTATGTTTTTTACAAAAATTGGTACATTATAAACATAAACACACAATATTCTGAGAAAAAACCGATCATTCTGATTTGAAAACGCAACGAACGCAATATTTTTTTTAGGTGCAAATGCTACTACATTAGGCGAGCGTTGCGAAAACGCAACATAGTGGTTTCATCTAACCTGTCAGGCAGGCAACTCATACGAATTGCGTCAACATAATTTTAGAATATAATTTGAACCTTTATTTACCTGAAGCTGTAATTATTTTAAAAAAATATTATTTTTTTACGACATTTTGCAATAATTCGAAAATGCTGCCTCAAAATTTTCAAAATTTCGTATTTTGAAGGTCCCAAAAAAACATTAAAAAAAATTTTTGAAAAAAAATCCAAAAACAGGTCGATTAGATAGTTCAAATAACTCTCAAATTCACTATTTAGTTTATTTAAATTTATCATCAGATAAGTTCCAGACCTCCTCAGATATGACGTTGCGTTTTCGCAACGCTAGCCGGAAATGGGTTAAAACGATAGGAAGTCGTTCTTCTTTGGAATTCCAGGTAGTAATTTTCCATCGCAGTGAACAGTAACGACTTCAGGAATATCATTTTGAAAACCTGTTTTTATAGATGCAGCTCTTTTTTTATAGCGTGCGAACACGTCGAATTGAGGATTTGTTGGTTGCAAAATCGTCAGATTTTAGTTTGAGTGCTTCTACATGTACTAGAATCTCAAATCCTTATAACTGATTCTTTCTAGAGTAGAAACTAACTTAGCAGCGAAAAATTCTTTTCTATCTCGTTTTTTTTCAAGCCCTCTTGAAGGAAGTTAAGCCTCTGTTATTTGGTGGTTTATATTTTCCACTAGAAAAATAGATTAAGAACTTCTTCTAACTTGTAATGACGTCTTCGAAAAATAAATATACTTGATATCGATGCTAAAAATAAGAAAATACTGACAATTATTTGGGACATTTGATATTTTTCCTATATAAACTGCATGGCATACTTTGAATGAAAGTCGGGTCTAGTAAATGAAGTTCAAGTGACGCCAAATTTTTTTTCGCAACGGTTTTTAACTATAACAAAAAAAATTATGCCGTATGCCATAAAAAAAAACAAATTTTGAAGAATAAGGGACATCCTAATGTACATACATATAATATTATCGTAATCATATAAACTTTTTGTGGACATTTTTTTGGCGATTATCTTTGCTTTGCAAATGATACACAATTCCAATTATTTAGTAAAAAAAAAATTCTAAAAGTGCCTACGCTTTGATAGAAAATTCCAATATTTAAAATATCTCTGCTTTCTTCCCTACGGTGGTGTAGTTTTTAGACCAAGAATCCCTACGTGTGTCATCACTGTGCATTTAATAACCATTCACTAATTAAAATTTATTGATTTTTTTTAGAAAAATCGGTGGAGCCAATTTTAAGATAAATATAAGATTATTAGTTTTATGAAATAGAATTATGAAATATTGCAGAGCGTTAAAGTTGAAATGCTTTCAATTGAGTTGAAAATTTTATATTCAAGGGGCGTGGCATCCAGCCATTTTCTCAGTATCAAAGAAATCTTTTGAAAAAGGAATGAAATCAGATTTGGAATTTCTCATTTTTTTTAGATTATGGCAGATTCTGAAAACTTGGATATAAAAAAACCATTAGAGCTACAAGTTTCAACAATTTTTTTTTGTTTTGAAAATTCCGTTTTTTTATAAATATTATGTCTGTGTTTTTAAATTTAAAATGCAAATAAAAAATGATCTATAAAAGCTAGAAAATAAATTTTTGCGCGCAACAAATAAGTATTTAAAAAGCACCAAGAGAATTATTGTTTTCGTATTTTTGTCCGCTAACTTATTTTAACGGAAACTTAAATATAACTAAGAAACTATGCGAGCTATAAATTTTTGGTTTTTGCAACAAATTAGCATTTAATTAGCTACAAATTCAGATAATGTTACCGTCAAAGTAAAGAACGTTTTAACGTCAAAAAAAAAAGTTGAGAGAATAGTTCTAAATTTTCGCTGCAAAACCAGACGATTGGTATTCCAAACCGTCGCTTCAGTCCGATTTTCAGCATACACCCACGAGTGAGGTGGCTCAGGCACCCTCGGTTAACTTGGTCCAAAAAAGTTTCCAATTTTGTTTATTTTTTTTTTTTTCAAATAATCAAATGACCAATTAAATAAATTTTTTTGACACAGTTATCAATTAACTCGATTTTAAAAATTGGAGGGTCAAAAGAAAGCCGCCACCAAAACTTCGATTTTTCCAAAATTGATTAATTCTTTCTTAATACTTTCGATTGGTCTCTATTTAAACATTATTTGACAGTGGACACCCTTTAACTATTTTCTGACCACCCCTACAAATATTTTTGATTAACAAAAAATTTTTTTTTTATTTTGCATATTATATTGCAAAATTTTAAAGATGACCATTGTGAAAAACACAATTATTTCAAATGACCACGCTATCTCCTCAAAAAATGTATTTTTTTCGAATTTTGAAAGAGTTGATTTGGAGTGCCTTTGGCTCCCGTAAAATCGGTAGTCATATTTAATGGGAAGCCTTACATACAAATTCAGCTTCGCCTTTCCAGTGTCAATGTCTTACTGGACTATCAGTCAAAGTCATGTGAATATTGATTTTCCTTCAAAAAATTGAAATAATTTAAAAATTCTCTAGGTCACTTAACTTTTTCAATTCAACGAATTAAAGCTTCATCTTTGCGTTCATTGTTCAACCAGTTAAGCAAATTCTCAAAATTTCACAAACAAATAAGAGCTGACAGAAAAACTGACATTTAGGCTGCTGTCAAAAACACAAGTGCAAATTTTACTGTATTCTATGTTTCTGTTGCAATAGGCTGCAAAAATGTGATCATTAGAAGTCCTTATATATTTTTGTTGAAGTGGAAGAAAATTTTACACTTTTGTAATTTTGCTATGATACTAGACAAGAATTGCATCGCAGCGTGAATATGTAACCTCATATAGTATTTACATATTTTATTATGATTTAAAGGTGTCTTTAAGTGCAAAGCAAACCTATAGCCACCGAGGTTAAAGCAAATCAAGAACTTCATCGACAAAATAGAATTTTCAAAACAAACTCGTTTCCTATACAGAGTACCATATATATGTATCACGGATGTATCAATGTCTGCAGTTTTGTAGTTTTCCTTTTACAGCATGATATGCCAACAACTCCTGAAGTGGTTGATGTTACTCTCACATTGATGTATAAAATTTAATTTCCAATAAAGTGATGCATATACCTAGACAGCACTGATGCAATCCGTAACATTCAACCAAAGATGAACTGAGAAAGAGAATTAAATGCGCAACATTGGTCGCATAAACTTGGCTGTTTAAAATTTTGATGAATCCAAAATAACTTTAGAAAATAAAGTTTTTTTAAAGAGTTTTTTATATTCAGGAATCAGGATGCACCCAAAACTTGTTCAGGAGCTGTCTTTAAGGAAGCAAAATTGAATTGAATTGAATTGAATTGAATTGAATTGAATTGAATTGAATTGAATTGAATTGAATTGAATTGAATTGAATTGAATTGAATTGAATTGAATTGAATTGAATTGAATTGAATTGAATTGAATTGAATTGAATTGAATTGAATTGAATTGAATTGAATTGAATTGAATTGAATTGAATTGAATTGAATTGAATTGAATTGAATTGAATTGAATTGAATTGAATTGAATTGAATTGAATTGAATTGAATTGAATTGAATTGAATTGAATTGAATTGAATTGAATTGAATTGAATTGAATTGAATTGAATTGAATTGAATTGAATTGAATTGAATTGAATTGAATTGAATTGAATTGAATTGAATTGAATTGAATTGAATTGAATTGAATTGAATTGAATTGAATTGAATTGAATTGAATTGAATTGAATTGAATTGAATTGAATTGAATTGAATTGAATTGAATTGAATTGAATTGAATTGAATTGAATTGAATTGAATTGAATTGAATTGAATTGAATTGAATTGAATTGAATTGAATTGAATTGAATTGAATTGAATTGAATTGAATTGAATTGAATTGAATTGAATTGAATTGAATTGAATTGAATTGAATTGAATTGAATTGAATTGAATTGAATTGAATTGAATTGAATTGAATTGAATTGAATTGAATTGAATTGAATTGAATTGAATTGAATTGAATTGAATTGAATTGAATTGAATTGAATTGAATTGAATTGAATTGAATTGAATTGAATTGAATTGAATTGAATTGAATTGAATTGAATTGAATTGAATTGAATTGAATTGAATTGAATTGAAACTTGCCCTACAGAAACTTTTTTTTTTTTTTTAATCAATCCATAACCGCTCCTTTACTACCAATAAAGCCAAACGAAAAGAAAGAAGAAAATTTGCATTCGAAGCGATAGGTGGATTCGTCCTTCAGCACAAATGTAATCTACTCGTACTACACTACCTATGCTTGGTATAAGTGGAGTACCTATATATGTACCTACCTCTACATTTGACGAACCTTCACCCTTGTTGCATTATGAATGCGACTCTTGTACTTGTAGGAATTGATTGGCGATTGATTGAAATTGAAGTTCTGATAGTAAGATATACATATGTAGCTAGCCTAGAGTGGAAATGTTTACCATTCTTCATTCGATATACATATTTTTATAGTTTTTTTTTTTTTCCAATATCTTGCTTTATAATACATATAAGAAGATTTGTTTGACGAAAGGATTATTGGAGAAGATGGGATTATGATTTGTGTATGAAATACTACCCAGTCAATGTATAAATACGGAATAACAAATATTTGTGTACATATAGGTTAGGTACGAATATATACCTTTGAGTGGCTTGGTTCAATTTCAATAATAATATATCACATGGAATAAAGAAGACGAAAAACAATGTTTTGTTCTTTTTAACACGTTTATTCAATTTTAAAATGTAAAAATGAGATTTGAACAAAAACCAACCATAATTCATTGAATTAATTTAATACCTATACAGAAAGCTTAAAATAAATAAATTATTCAAATAAAAACAAATGCTTTTTGAGCCATTTTATTCAGTATTGCTCAACTTGAGGCATACTCTCATGTTGGCTAACTTAAGAGTTGAATGCAACTCGAGAGTTGAAACGCAAGTTAAAAAAATTCTTTGTACCTACTCATTAATTATTTTCTCAACTCTCCAGTTAAAGGACTAAAGTTGGCCAACTTCCAGTTTGATAAAATATCCCTGATGGAGCATTTTTTAAATATAAAACAAAAATTGTAGTTTTTAAATTTAAATTTTAATCTGTCAATCGTTTTTGAGTGTTTTTTTTGTGTTCAACTGTAAATGAATTTTTTAAATCCAAAATTAGTTTTTTTTTAAATCATAAAAATCGGTTGAATAGATAATGAGAGTCTTAAACCAACATCAAAGTTTCTATGAGAGATACCACTTTTAATCGATAGATAACAATTTTTGTTTCAATATGTTTGCTTATACAAACCAAGTTTAATAAAAATCGACCAAGTCGTTTTCAAACTACAGTGAAAGCTCCAATAATCGGACACTCATGGTCCCCCAATTTTTGTCCGGTTATGAGAATTGTCCAGATATAGGAAAGAAATAGAAAAACTTTTTTTTTTAACTTCATATCCAATTTTTACTGTACAAAAATGACATCACTCAAAATATTTCAATCTCAGAGTTTTTTAGCCCTTCCATGTACATGTATAGTTAATTTTGTAAGCCTCAGTTCTGAGAAAAGTTTTTTCTGATCTATATAGCTATATTGGATCAACCTTGTCATTTCCCACGAATATCTTCTTTATTTTTTTTAAATCTCTGCAGCTTGTGTTTTTCCAATATTAAATCCAACAAAAACATATGCAATGAATTTTGCATAGATAAAATATTTTATATCGTGACTGAAAAAAAAAATAAACCTAAAAAAGGGAATGGGGGGTTTTCTTCCTAAAATGAGCAAGAAAAAGTGTCCACGTCCGTTTATGAGAGTGTCTGTTTATAGGAAACTAATTTGTATGAGAAATTCAAAAAATAAGTTTGTTCCGGAAAATTTGTCCGTTGAAGGGTCCGCTTATTGGAGCTGACCGCAAGTAGAGCTTTCACTGTACAATCCAAAATATTTAACGGATTTTAATTTAATTTTGGCACACATGTTTAGATTGCTCTTTTACACATTTGGTCAAAATTTTATTACAAAAAATTGAGTAGAAAAAAGTTATTGCCATTTTTCTAAAATTTTGTTACAAAATTTAAAAAAAAAAAAACTGAACTGTTTAACGGATTTTTATGAAATTTGGCATACATGTTAAGATTCGTCTTCTATTTGATAAAAATTTGGTTAAGAAAAGAAATTTAAAAAAAAATTCTGTTAAGTTTGAACTATTCTGCGGATTTTAATAAAATTCAGAATACACTTTAGTTTAATACATATTTCGTCAAAATTTGGTTAAGAAATAATTATTAAAAATAAAAATATTGACATTTTTCTAAAATTTGAGGGTACTGAAATTCAAAAAAAGTCTGTTTAATCTGAATAACTTATCAGATTTTATTGAAATTCGACACACATATTAAGATTAATCTTAAAAATATGTATATTTGGTAAAAATTTGGTTAAGAAAAACTGATTACAAAAAAAGTTACGGACATTTTTCTGAATTTCTAGGCAAAAATCAGAAAAAAACAACCTTTTTTATTTTTACCTGTTTGTTTGTACTTTTTGCGTGAAAACAAAATAATTGTAGAATTATCCCTAATTCTTTTATTTATTCTTTATTAAATCCTATCTTATAACTCAGACTATCATAAAATAATAATATATTTTCAAATATTTTTTTCTAGAAAATTGAGTTGAAAGTTGAAAAAATTTTCAAATTTTATTTTAAAAATTTTGAGTTCAAAAATCATTTATTCAAAAACTAAGCGCTAAAATAACTTTATTTAAAAACGTACATAAAGAATGAATATCTGGCTTAGCTATGACATAATATTGTAAGTGTTGCCGTTGTGTTTTTATATTCATTTTATGTGTTAGAAAAAAAAATTTTAATTTGCCCCTCCCACCGAAAGGGGTGGACAAATAGAGTGGACCTATATCTTAAAATAATCTCCATATAATGTACCAACAACAACAAAAAAAAAATTATGCTTTTGTCACAAAATACACAATTTTGGAATTAAGTCGCCCATCAACATAGAAAAGTAAAACCCTTAACTCTTCTGATTGGTTTATTTCAAAAACAGTTATTTGTATGAAAAAAGTATGTTCTACGTTTTTCTAGGAAATATTCCAAGCTACAAATTAGTCTTCAACACTTTTATTTGCACAACTTACCATTTGGGAGTTATTCTTGAAAAACCATTTTGGGGGCCTTCAACCCCCCGCAAAATTTTTAGCTGCGCTCATATCGATGGGGACTTTTTGACAATTTCTTAAGATCACAATGAGGAAGCTATATACCAAATTCCAGCTTTCCGGCGATTATTTCCGAATTTAGCTATTTTTTTTCGCTTCATTGACTGGACTATTGCGAATAAGTGTATATTAAAAAATACTTTGAAATTATACGCTCGGGTTATCTAAGAGTAGTTAGACATAAAAATAAAAAGGCTACCGGCCTTATCACATGGCCCCGTCCTAATAGATTCGTACTACGAATACCGAAAAAAAAGTATTATAGCTGCCTTCCTAACAGAAATATTTCCAAAGGGATTTCGAGTTCTTAAAAAGTGATATCGATAGCCCACAAATTTATGTCCATATTTTTTTTTTACATCGATGGTGCTGTGATAATTTGTTGTGATTCGTAGTACGAATTCATTACGACGGGGCCTGTGATAAGGCTGTACATATGACTTCCTCAAAAGGCCTTTTTTCCGCTCTCAGCCCACTGTGCGGCGGAGTGTCTATATCCCCCCATTTAGTTGGGAGAGGTAATTTTCTAAAAAAAAAAAACACTCAAAATAGAAAAAGAACCATACAAAAATTACGGCACCATTGCATCAAAATTTCGCGTGTTTTTGGATTTTTTGCCAATGTTCCGTTCGTTGATTAATGGTCGAAAAATTTACTAATATCTAATCTATGCTAATATCGTAAACAATTCTCAGCAAAAAATCAGAACAACCGGGTCCGAACCTGACGCAAAATCTGATGTATAATTATTAATTTTGTTCACTTATTTTTTTAAGTTCTTGAAACCAAACAGTAAATAGAAAAAAAAAACAATCATTTAGGGAAAAAATCAGTATCCTTGTAATTATTATTATTCGGTGTGTGAATGAAATTATAAAGTAAGTATAGGCACCTCCTTCTTTAGGTAAAAGCTTTATATCCGTATTAATTTCCCTTATATGCCATCCTATATACAAAACATCATTGAAATGTTCACTTCCAAAATTGAAAACAAAGTCAATTCTGAGATAACTCAATTAAGATAGAAAGGAAGCTAAGCGGAAAGTCTTAAATATCCTCTTTTTTTGTTTACAACAAGAATGACAACCTATGTACAAGTAGGTATAGGTACTCGGTATAGGTATATTTTGTAACCAAAATAATAAGAAAACATTATGGCTATACAAAGCAAATGCCTGGGATATACATTCATCTCTCCACCTATCATATAGCTACATTCTCGAAATGTGAATAATATAAAAATTAATTTTGTGAAATATGTACATATGCCCACCTTCATAAAGTCGTGAAGAACCATCATTGACAATGACAATGGGTAGGGTATATATAGGTATTTCGGGAGGATCTATCTTCTCAAAGGTAGGTAAGGTACTTTATTTTATACAAAGGTACCTATATGTACATATTTAAAAAAAAGAATGGTGACATTCATTAAAATTATACTTGTTATTCATCTGCATGAGGAACTTTTTCATATTGTGTTTTCGGTCGTCAGTCGTCCTCGTTGTTGAATACAAAAATGATTTTCCTTATATATTCAATAAATCACTAGGGCGTGAAAAATATCCACCCTGATTACATCTTTCAGATCCAATGAAGCACACAAATGAATTCTAGGGTATAATAAATCATATCACCTATTAATAAAGCCAAAACACGAGAGCTTTTTCCGTTTTTTTTTTTTTTTTTTTTTTGTCCGAATAAGTAGATTCATTCATAAGCTATTAAACCCAACAACCAAAGAGTAAGTATTCTCTATTACATTCTGCGATCCAGTCAGGCAATCAACCTCACTCATCATAAACAGCTTATGTCAAGAAAAAAAAAAAAAAAAATATCATAAAATCATCCAGTAACCGAATACATCAAACCCAGAAGTGATATGTGATAAGATCTGACATGTGAAAATTTTCTTTTTCTGCTATATTGATTGCTGGGAACACACCTTTCTTATATCCATGTGCCTTGAATTTTACTAAAAGCGTTTCCTATATAAACTTCACATATAGGTATATATGTATGTATATGCTGTGAATAATGGTTATATGTGCAGAGAAGGGTGAGCTGATGTGGCTGTGGCTGTGAGCTACCTTCTTTCGCCATGTCATCCAATAAATAATCGGATTTTCCCTATTGCCATGGGCCGGGCTGGGCCAGGCCAAGGCACAGTCAATATACCTACTATAGTATAACCAAGCCAAAGCAGTATCCATATAGTTTGTGATGTGTGTGTGAATATGTGCGATGTGTGTTTGCCAGGCTATACCGAAAGATATTGGCGAAATCCTTGACCTCGGATGGGATTTTTGTGCCTTTCTAACTCCATCCAATACCTACCTACCTACACCACATATATCCACTTTGCCGGAAACTACTCGGGGTTTCACTTCCCACCAGAATCTGATCGGGTTTTTCATCACAAATCTGACACGAGTTACCGCCGCAGGCACCGCACGAAACATATACAGCCCAAACTTATGTCCATCAAAAACACACTAAACCTATATATTTTATATGAGAGACAACATTTTTTTTGACGTGACAAATTGAAGATGGAAGGCCAATTGCCATATACATTATGTACATTATTATGCATGCAACTTGCAGAATTTTAACATAACGTTTTTTTTTGTTCCATGAATATAAAAAAACAAGGCTTCGCTGATGCTGTTAGCTGGATCCGGATTCGGATTCGGAAATATTTGTATGTGGGTGGTGTTGGGTACGGAAGGAGAGAAAGGGTGGAAAAAGGCTTGTGGCCGTGGTAATCACAAGTGAAATGCTAGAATAAATCTGCCAAAAAAATATATATAGTACTATATATTTTTTTATCTTTTCAGTTTTATAAATCTATGCGGAATGCGTATATTCTATTTATATGACATGACATTAGACATATAACAATGTCAGCTTAGACTCTTTATGACACCACATCCTGAAGAGATCAAACCATGTGTGTGTATAAATTCTTTTGTAACAATGAAGCCTTTTTTTAACTCGTTGAATTGATATTCGGAACGAAATGCAACAAACAAAAATTTATTTTGTTATTTTGCTTTTATAAAAAGAAAAAAAAAGTATGGAAATAAAAAAATGCGATCCCAAAATTGTATTGTATTATTCAAAAATAAATGTTTATGCACTGCTCAGGTTTTGAAAGAAATGCAAACAGTAGCCTTCAAAAAACTCCAATATAAGTACATATGTATATGTAAAGGGTGTTTTTTTTAGATGTGTGGTTTTCAATCTGGCAATACTTTTTTCGAAGTTGGTCTTTTTGACAGCTGTCAATTGATTTGTGCTCAGTTTGGTTTGCCATTTTATAATGAATAGACTTACTCCTGAATAACGTTTCCAAATCGTGCAAATTTATTACCAAAATAATGGTTCGGTTCGCGCGACGAGATGGCCACCGATCCCGAATTTAACAGGAAAATTTTGTTCGGCGATGAAGCTCCTTTTTGGTTGAATGGGTACGCTAATAAGCAAAATTGTCGTATTTGGAGTGATCATAATCCACAAGCCATTGTTGAGACGCCGTTACTTCCTCAAAATGTCACTGTTTGGTGTGCTCTATGGGCAGAGGGAATCATTGGTCCGTCCATTTTTCTTTAAAAATGAAGCCAGCCATAATGTTTACAGTCAATGGGGAACGCTATAGAGCCATGATTAATGACTTGTTCGTGCCTGAATTTGAGGATGTTGATGTGGACGACCTTTGGTTCCAACAAGACGGCGCTATATGCCATACAGCCAACGAAACAATCAATTTATTGAAGGAAACTTTTGAAGAGCGCATTATCTCGCGTCGTGGGCCGGTGGCGTGGCTTCCAAGATCGTGCGATTTAACACCGCTGGACTATTGTGAAGTCGCTTGTCTACGCAGATAAGCCCGAGACGAGTGACGCCTTGGAAGAGAATATTTGGCGCATTATTGATGACATACGGCCCAAATTCCTGCAAAAAGTGGTCGAAAATTGGGCCTCTCGGCTGGAATTTATTCGAGCCAGCCGCAGCGGCCACTTGCCCGAAATCATTTTTAAAACATAATGCCAAACCCTTATCTTTATAATGAAGCTAAATTCTTCGTCATAACATTAAATTATATGTGTTTTATTTCTTATTAAAAACCACACGTCTTAAAATAATAAACGCATGCCTTAATCTCCAATATATACGGGTACCACATCATTGGAAAATTGCAGAAGTCATTGTTATTCCTAAGCAAGTTAAGCCACCAAGAGAATAAATAAATAAATAAACAAATAAATAAAAACTTAACCTACAGGTTAATATCTCTTATACCAATTATGGCCAAGTTTTCAAAAAAAAACTGCTCCTGAAAAGTCTTATCAAAGTCATAGAAGAAAGAAAAATAAATCCCAAACCATCAGTTTAGATTCAGAAAATAAATATTCCACGATAAACCAAGTGCATCGAATTACGGATGTTGTTGAAAATTAGGCACTTGAAGAAAAACATGTACATATTTTCCGCTTTATTGCTAGATGTTGCTCAAGCCTTTGACAAGGTTTGGCATTTGGGACTTGAGTACAAACGGCATATAGAGATCTCCCAAGGAAGTTCTAGGAAAATTCTGAAATCCTATATTATACCGACCGACTCTTTAGAATACGGAACGAGCAAGAAAGTTCGGAACTTTATAAAATTGAAGCCGGTGTACCACAAGAAAGTGTCCTAGGACCAACACTGTATTTGTTATATACTAGGGATATTCGAGTGGACAACAATGCATTGCCACATTTTGGAGATGATATACTGCCATTTTATTGCCTGATAAATGCGTTGTGAAGGCTACAGAAAAATTTGCAAAATTTAGCCGATATATAAGAGATTGCACGCAACAATGGCGTATCATACTGAATGAATCAAAATCAACTCATATAAACTTAACAAACAAAAAGATAATAAATGTTCCAATTTGTATTAATAGTTGCCAATACTGCAAAATACCTTGGAATGACTTTGGATCCCAACTGGAAAGAGCACATCAAAAAGAAAAGAGAAGAACTAAACCTAAAATACAGGGTCATTCATTTCGTGGTTTCAAGTTGGTAGCGCTGGCATTTGAAACCTGTCAAACTCAGCTGTCATTTGAAGTGTCGTACTATTAGTTGAATATTTGACATTTACGATAATGGATCTCTTAGCAATCGAACAAAGCGTTAACATTATTGAAACTTACTACAAAAGTTGTGATTCAAACGCAGCCACTTTTCGCGCATTACGCGATGATTATGGTCGTCATAATCAATCGACTACGCAAACAATCTATAAAATTGTAAAGGAATTTTAAAAGTGGAAGCGTTACTGTTACTAAGGCATACCGCCTCTACGCTAATGCACGCTCAGTCGAAAATATTGTTGCTGCAAGTGCAAGTGTTGCTGATGATCCGAATTTATCGAATTCCCGGCGTTCGCAGTGATATGGTCGAATGATAACCGATTTTTTTTGGCTGGCGATTGAAGATCATGACTTGGACGATATGTGGTTCCAAAAAGACGGGGCAACAAGCCACACAACACGACCAATTATGGCTTTAAAATATAAAAAAAAAATAATAAAAAAACTTCCATAAATCAAGCAAAATTTACTGCATTCAATTATTTTAAATATTTTAGAAATTATATTAGATATGTTTTCGCCTTTTACTCGTTTCCAGGTTAAATGTTTTTTAAGCCTCTGTTTGATTGTTAAATGCCACAATTATCTACTTTGAGTATTTCGATTTTTGACGAATTTTTTACGTTCAGTGAGCACAATGGGAAAAAAGTGTATTCCAATAAAAAAAGTTAAGCACGTGTTACACTTATAATGATAAAATAAATTTATTATTGATAGCATTTGAAATCCTTTGTGGGACCAGGGGGACATTATATCAAATTGCGGCACATAACGGGACATAATTTTCCGGTGGGACACTTGCGGGACAAAAGACGTTTTGGCGCCTGGCGGCACGTCTAGCATCCCTATTGCCACGACGCATTCGGACGGATTCTTTGGGTGAGGAGCTTTTATTAATTAATAGACAAGAAATTTTAATCTTATTGGATATAGTTCATACTATATATTCGTCATGAAATCTCTGCAAGATGAACTGAACTTAATGGGCACTACAAATAATCAAATTTAGTGACGACTTAAATATTTCAGTAAAATGCACCATAATAGAATGGGCTCTAGCTAATAAACCACATATAGTATGACCTTAATATTCAAGTGGACTCTTAATAATGAATCATATATGGAATGGACTTCAATAAAATTAAACATTCCATGAATGGTACATTATTTGGGATCACCAGAATTAAGCTTAATTTTACTGAAATATTTAAGTCGTCGATAAATTTGATTATTGGTAAGGCCCAATAAAAATTGCGTATTGACAAGGCCTTAATCAGTCAACTGATGAGTCTAAGTGAACGTGTTTAAAAGCTACATATTTCGAATTAATAATTCAACAAGTCCAAATTAAATTGCGCTAAGTCTTCTACTTGGCTGATTTATTTCAGTAGTACGTATCCTACAAAATTTGTATTAAAAAAAAAAAACATAATTTTGAATCACTTCGGTAATAAAGACCAAACTTGAAATGGAAGTTTTTTTTGAAGAAAGTTGATCAGTTTTTGCCACTTAATTAAGTTTGAAAGCAAACAATTTCTCCACACCATTTTTTTTATGCATATCCATATGGATTTTCATTGCATTCTGTCTTTTTCATAAAACCTACCCTAATGTTCTTATATGTTTATGAATATTTAATGAAGAATGTTAGTCTTTCTATATATACATATTATTCATGTCTAGTTTTCGAGTAAACTTGTTGACATCAACATTGTATAATGACCAGAAATTATAATGAATCTAAACATCAAGCTGTACTAAAACTTTGTATATAAACATTATGTTTATTTATTATTTATTATGTTTATATACAAAGCTAAAACAAATACATACTGTCAATGTTAAAGTTTCAAATAAAATCGGAAACAACTTGAATTTTTAAGTGATTTTTTGTTGGAGTCCTGGACCGAAGCAATCGCACGGGGAAAAACTTTGTTATTAAACTTTTTGCTCTAAATTGTTAAAACTTATGAAGTTTTCCATTGGTAAATTCAGATTTCAGTAAAATGTTTGCTTAAATTTTTGTATTGGAGTTAGTAAAATGAAGGATAAATCCGCCGAAAAATTTAGATTTGCAAATTTGATTTAAAATCAAAAATAAATCAATTTATTCTGCCCAATGGAAAGCAAAAAGAGGAAAATTGTGTTTTTGACAGATCCAAATCAAAAATAAATTGATTTTTTTTACCAATTAAAAACCCCATTAGATATAACATAGATCTAATGAAAAATACATTGTTAGCCTAAGAACAAGCTAAAGCATAAAAAGCAGGTCAATGTTATTGGTCCTCAATACTTTTATATCAAGTTTTTTGTTTCTCCTTTTTCGATCTACAGCGACGATATGGTGCACACACAGTAGTGCTTGTTCAAGCAGGTAGGTTACTTTAAAAGAAAACAACAGAACATTTCTGCCATTTTGTTTCGTCGTGTGAAAGGTAGGTGTAAGAGATTTTTAAGAAATCAAAAGAAAACGTCAGAAAAATCTTCAGCAACCCCTTTCCTCAAGTGAAAGAGGACTTATCACTATCATCGCTCTTTCATCTTTGTTCTTCTTATGGTTTGAGATATAAGCGAAGTAACGAGTGTGGCGAGATGTTTCCATTTTATTTGAACAAAGTTAATATCTATTAAAAATCGCAGTGTTTAAAAGCATCTTTGCAACCGAAAGAAAACCAAAAGAGCAACAAAGCTTAAAAATCACCGTTGATCGTCTAGAAGCACTCATACATGTGGATGAATAATTGGATTGACATATATTTTGACGCGATCAGAAAAAAGTTTCGCAAAAAAATGATCTTTAGGGGCCAGACCCACTTTTTGATGAATAGATGTGTGAAGGGTAAGAAGAAAAATTGTTGATTCGGGACGATATCAGTCCCCAAAAGATACAGCTGTACCAAAAGCATCTCCAGATAAACAATATTTGGTGCGGATTTTGGCAGATTACCAACGCAACTGAAATTTCACATTGCCATATAACTGTCAACAGCGAGTACTATAGATCGAAGATAAGCAACTTCTTTTGGCCTAAGCTGAATGATATGGATACCGACGACATGTGGTTCCAACAGGGTGCAGCGCTTGCTACATTGGGCATTCTGCACGAGTTATTGGAGAGTTTGGTTATCTCTCAGATCGTTAGACCTACACCTAACGCCCTTAAGCCGGCAATACATATTTGAGCCATTTGGCTAAGGCCCAGTTTCACACTCGATTAAGTGTCACTTAAGTGCCAAATATGGAAATCTAATGCACGATTTCACAGTGTAAACTTATCGGAATAAGTGAAACTTAAGTCTCCCATGTTGGCCACTTAAGTTTCACTTACTCAGACAGTAAAACTGCGGCTAAAGCGCGAAAGTGGGAAAAATTAAGGGCCACTTATTTTGTTAAGTGTGCACTGTGAAACTGGCACTAATATATTTTTGGGTCCGGAGACCGGACATGAGCATCTTAACCAAATATTTTTATATTAATTTATTTATTTATTAAATATTTATTTCTCTTCGACCTAAATTTGGTCTACGTTTGACGTACTTAATTAAGGTTTTTAAAAGGTTTAGATTGCGTAACAGTTTTATGAAGGAAACTTTGTTCAACTGCTTAAGGTATGTTAAGACTTCAAGATTTAGGCAATTTATCATACCTCTCCAAAGCAACATATTAAAATACTAACCAATATTAGATATAGGGACAAAAAGAAGTAAGCACCGCAATTTTTGGTTTCGTAAAAAATCGGCGATCTGCTGCAATGTACCCAACTTCTGCCATTGTGCCGTAAACAAATCGTACACTAAGCATATCTATATGGTATATAGAGAATAGCCATATTTTTAGGGCGAAGTTTGTTCAAACATGAAGCGCCATATTCTATTTTGAAACAACAAAAAAAAGTGCTGTATTGTTCTTAATTTGTGCTGCGATGTTCCATAAATATTTTTGAAAATTTCGCAAATGTGCAAGATTTGAAAATGAAATTTTTTCCAAAATTAAGTTTTTTTAAATCTAAAAACTTAAAGTTGTGATGTTTTGTGTTCCGAAGAGATACAACAATCGAATATTTGCAACTTTTATGACCGAACACAAATTCTGCGAAGGAACTTCGCATGAATTTAGCACCATCATTTTCTATTTAAAAAAAAAAAAGTAGTGCTGTATTGTGCTCAACTTGTGCTGCCATGCGCCGAAAATTTCTTTTTCAAATTCTCAAATTTGCAAATATTTGGGATGAAAAAGAAAATTGCACAATTACGATTTTCAAAAAAATAAAGGCGTGCTGTATTTTGCTCAAAAATGATTCGCATATTTACAGCTTTTAGAGCCAAAAATAAATTTTATAAAGCGTAAAGTTGGCACTGCCATTTTCGATTTTCAAAAAAAAAATAGAGTTGAGCTGTATTGTGCTCAACTTGTGCTGCCATTGTGTCGTAAATATTTCTTTTAAGGTAGAACCGCACTAGGCGGAACTGCACTTCAGCGACGCCGTGCGCACTTTCGCAAGAAACTGAACGAAACTTCACGACGCGACATAGTTGGTCAGATTACCAACTTTGTCGCATAGTGTCGCGTCGTGAAGTGCAGTTGTCGCTTAGTGCGATATAGCTCATACAATTTCCTACAAATAAGTCGTGAAGTTCAGTTCCGCTGAAGTGCAGTTCCGCCGAGTGCGGTCCTAGCTTTAATTCGAAAATTTGTTTTTTTTGTTTTTTTAAATTACGATTTTTAAAAAAGTTATACTTGCACTGTTTTAGCTCAGTTTGTGCTTGTTTGTGTTCTTGTTTTTGAAAATATAAAGTGGTGGTGCTAACTTCACGCACATAAATAATGTAGCACAAAGCCCGCACAAGTTTTATTTATCATATTTCATAAATTACGTTCTAACAGGAAAATGATAATATTCCCGGTAAATACTACCACTCTCCTGGTAGCAACTAGCAGGTATGAGGAAAAGCATCCCGTCTCCTGGTATATTTTACCAGAATGCAGGTACGTTTTACCAGGAAAAAAATGATATTCCTGGTAAATAGTATACCACTCTCCTGGTAACATAGCAGGTACCATTAAAGGCATCCAGTCTCCTGGTTTATTGTACCAGAATGCGGGTACATTTTACCAGAAAAAATAGTTTTCTTGGTTAATACTACCACTATCCTGGTAGCAAATAGCAGGAAAGTGATTTTTTTTCTGGTAGATTGTACCAGGCTACAGATATTTTTTATCAGAAACTCCGATAAAATTCTATCATGGAAGGGAAATATCAGGCTATCAGAAGAGACTGATAAATTCTATCAGCTGACCTGGGAGAATCTTTTTATCAGTTCAGAAGATACATTTTTACAGGAAATTTGACAAATAGAACCAGGATTATTTTTTGAGTGATAGATATCTCACACACAAATTTGTATATTTAAATTTGAAAAATCGAGTGGCCTTATTTAAAGGCCCTTTAGTTAAAAGTAACCTTCCAAACACTTCAAATTATTCCCAGTCTTGGACTCTTGCTCCTATAGATTTAAATGCAAACATAAACGTCCAGAAATTAATAAGTTAGCTTAAGGGATTTATCAACAGTAAGACACCTGGCTCAAAGATACAAAACTGCATCAATATGTACCTTCAAAACTGCACAACTGGCATAAGGCAGAATTTCCCCTTCGAAACTTTTATAAGCATAAGCCATGTGTAATTTTGTTAAGACAAAAGAGAATGCCAAACAAAATTGGAAGTGACTAAAGAAAAGTGAATTAATAAAAGTTTTGTTCATACATGGTCTGTTTATGCGGGTCAGGGGCCATTGCCACTGCCGGTGGGGATACTTCGGACACCAAGAGTTTTTATTTCAATTACAACTATGTGTGTAGGCGAAGGTATTAAAAATGTATACCCATTTTGATGTTCCTTTAATTTAAATTGTAACCCACTTTTTTGCTGCAACAGCAACAGTAACAGCCTTGAAGTCTCAGTAAACATTGCCAACTTATTATTACGTTCATGACCTATCCCTTCTTCCTTGAATTTTTTAAAATGTTTCCACATTCGCATGATTCCATCCCATATGGAACTTTTGCAACACAAAACATTAAAAGCTTTCGAAAATGGGGAAATCTTTGAGCTTGGAGAGTTATTCAAATTTCGTGAGTAAAAAATTCGGAGTACGAGTGTTTTAGTAAATTGTGAGTAGATAGGAAATAAAAACCGGTTCTCCGCTCCGGTGCAATTGCGTCGGTCGTTTAATTTCGGTATATCAGTTACTGAGTCAGTGGGTCAAAGCCAGACAATCACCGTGGTCTGGTCGGGGGAATCTGTTCGTTCTGTTTTTTTTTTTTTTTTTGAAGGGGATCAATTTTCAATTAGTTACTGGAATGCCTTGCCTTTAGGTTAAGAAGACACCCAATATAATCACTGTTATAAAGTTGTTCTAGGTGAATATGGATAATTTGGCACAAAGAACCTTTATTATGTAAAGTGCCATATCTATTAATTTCGCCATCACCATCACAAAATGAAAAATTACACTTTATGTATATATAGAGAATCCTTTTTCGCACAAACTTTTCCTTTGTTGAAAGTTTTGACAAAAGTTAAAAAAAAAAAATACAAAAATTCAAAATAGGACGTTTCGTCCGTCGTCGTCGTTGGTTTTTTATTCTAAACCAAAACAGCAATGAGCAATTTATTTAATGCGAGCTATCCTTAACATTAAGTTGATAGACCTCATTTCATTTATGATTCATGAATTTAGAGTAGTGAGCTATGAAGGGAATGAATAAAATGACTTATGTTCTCTTTTCTATTATTCTATAGGCAATTTTATTTTAGGGAATAAAATAACAAAAAAAAAAAGTTTTATAGTTCCATCAGACCATACATAAGAGTTTGAGGGCAAAGTTTTCTTAAAAGTTGGTGTGTACCTATACACTGTGTTAAATACAACAAAGGACGTCCGGGATTTGTTCGGTATATTCCCATCAAAGCATCACTATATTATATATACGTACTTGCCATTATCTATACCTATCGTCTGCTTTCTTGAATATGAGATTAACATCAAACAAAAAAAACAAAACGAAAAAATTGAGTAAGACAATTCAAATTCGACAGGAATTTGAAAAGTTTTTTGCCTTTGATACAATTTGTCAAAAAAATTATGTATGGCCGAGTGCCAGGGGACAGCAAAATATAAAATGAATAATTTTATCCTGGATGAAATTTTTAAGCTCTTTATTTTTCGTTATTTTATGCACGAAAAGATGAGTTCTAAGGATTTTTGTTGACTATATGAAAAACTTCGAGATAGAAGTTTTTGTTTGATATTTCCGGATGTGCTTTGGTTCTGCTTTTAGGAAGATAGAAAATATAGATATCAAAAATTCTTTGACGTGACACAATAGGAAACTAAACTCATATCGAGTGATTTTCACTATATTCTCGGCATTTAAGTTTTAATGAAAAATGTGCAGTGAACCTAAACAGTGTGTTACCCTACCCAGTATCCACCTATATCAGAGTTTTATTTGGTAGGTACAAATAGTATATCTTGACTCTTGAGAACAATGCGTTCAAATACAAAAAAATACATTCTGAAAGAATAAACTATTAATATAGTCTAGGAAAATTAGAAAAAAATTATAAAATAGGTTCGTATCGTTTTTACTCCAAGTCTCCCAAAAAAAATTCAAAGTTATAAATTTATTACCTGCTGACTTTTGTATATGCAAAAATTGGTGCGGTCGCACGAATTTGCTCTTATTTGCGATCACACTTTGTTTTAATATTTTAAAAACTATTTTTATCTTATAAAAGAAATAAATTAGTTACGGGAGCCTATATTGTATATACCACCTGCTTAAAACGTAGTTAAGTTTAAGGTAGTATTATGCGAGTAGGTATACATTTGTTTATGAACAATATAGCACCGTGCTGAAAATTTGCATGGAACTTACAGTTTAGACTGAAAAATTGTAAAAAAAAAATACGTAATTAAAACATAAATTGATTAAACAACCTCTGACATTGTTTTGACACCAATGCGTTGTATATCATCCGATTTCTTAAGGAAATCTCAATTTATTTGAAAAAAAAATTGAAAATCGTTGGAGCGGTTTTTTAACATCGATTTTTAACATTTTTATATCGATATAAAATTTTGAAAAAATAAAAATAAAAAAATGGTATGGTTTTTTAGCCTTTATTAATGCAGAGTTAAAGAATTAGTTACAAAAAAATACAATCTACCCATTTCGAAATATGTAATTTTGAATAATTTTTTTTTCAATAAAATGGTAGATCGTTCAGGTATTAGTTCACACAAAAATTTGTAATCAAGATAGTAGTTCGTTTTTGAGAAAAATGAGTTTTGCAATACCGGTTTTTAAGCATTTGTATTGGAGGTACCGTTATTTTTGGTTATAATGACAATTTTCATTTAAAATCTGCTAGATAATATTAAAAAACTGCTGGGTGCCAAGTATAATAAAAAAGGACCGAGTAGTTTTCAAAAAAAATTTTGAAACTTTTTTTAAAATCCAAAAAAAAAAATTTTGGTATACAGAACTTTTAAAACTTTTTTAAAAATTCTCCATAAAAAAATTGATCAATATCAGTTGAATTGTTTTTGAGAAAATCGAAAATTAAAAAAATGGTTCTATGGGAGGTATACCATTTTTCGGAAATTGTAAATAAAGTTACTGAGTTTTTTTTTTTAAGTTGTGGGCACGATTTTGAAAAAAATAAGATTTAATTTTTTGCTGAAAAAATTTGTACGGCAGGTATCGTTATTTTTGGTCTTAAAAAAAATCAAAAAAAAAGTATGTGGGGAGAATGCCCAAAAAACGCTAGGTACCAACTTTGAAGAAAATCGACCGACCCGTTTAGGCTGCAGCTGAAAGGACAGACAGACGGACAGAATTGCGAGACCCACTTTTTTCGACTTCGCTATCATCGTAATGTCAACTTTGATCAAAATCTCGAGTTCGATTTTTTTTACGAATCTATGTATAACTTGCCATATATGTATGTATGTACATACATTATACATAACCCATACATATATCGCAAGTAAAAATAGTCTCTATAGTTTATCCATCATAAATGGGCAGTACACGTCTTATGGGAAAGCTTTTTCAAAATCAGTAGCATGCCATATTTTTCCACCATACTAAATTGAAAGAACTGCTCCATAAAAAAGTGTTTGCCATCCCCGTAAATTTCCGAATGCATTTGACACAGACCCGACGTCCTATATTGAGCGCACATACGAGCGCGCACTGCACAATGAATTGCTGTGGCCTATGGCCAGCGTTACAACTTCCGGAAAAAAAGTCGAAGTTGATTTGAAGAAAAAAGTGAAGTAGCTACTATAAGTGTTGCCGGAGCGAAATATTATAAGGTAGTACTGCAACCAAAAAAGAGGAGTATTTTGAAAAAAATAGTAGTACCGACATTTGTTAGCCTTCAAAAATAGGTTTGTGCACACAAATTTTTTTTAGCTTAAAAAAAAAAAAAAAATCATCAAGAAAAAAAAATCCGTAAAAAAAAACAAAATATAAATAAAAACATTATTAATTCTAACAGCAAATGTAAGTAAATATCTTTCCAATTATAAAAAATTAGAGCTCCCTATTACACGGATATTTAAAAACACGGATACACGTGTTCTTATAATATCCGGATTTGAATCCGTGTATTTCGTGTATCCGTGCATCCGTGCGTACGTGTGTCCGTGTATCCGAAGATCCGTGTATTTTAAATAATCCAATCATCACTGGAGATGGTCAAATTTATGGGATTTTTTTGATAAAAATACGACAACGACTTGGTAGTCGAATCTGTCAGTGGATTTAAATTTAGAATTATTTAATTTTTTCTTTAAAAATCGATTTGTTTTTTGGAAAATCACCAAAAATAAAAATCTATAATATGCATTATCCCTCAAAATTTTGAGCTTGTAAGCCCACCCCTTGAAAAGATAAAAATCAAAAACCATTCCGTGTGTTAAGAATCCGTGTAATAAAGATCCGTGTATGCTTAATATCCGGATACACGGATATTAAGCAAATAAATACACGTGTTTTAAGAGAACGGATTTTTATTTCCGTGTAATAATTACACGGAGTCCGTGTACCCGTGTTTTTCAAATACACGGACTGAATCGTAGGCTCTATACAAAATCTGCTATATGGCAGATAGTTTTATTGATAGTTATATTATTTTTAAAAATAAAAATTAGGAACTTATTGAAATCACAAGGTAATATGTACAGTATGTATTCTAACAGAAATTACAATAGGGGTATTCCCGATTCGATGCAACAGGTCTAGATTGTAAAAGTAAGGCAGTGTAAAATTTGTAATTGAGTTTTTGACAGCTCACCAAATGTCACTCTGCATGAAAAATTGCATGAAAAAAAATCAAATACGAACATGAAATAGGGAAATTCCCTTTTTGACGACAGTTTGGAAGATAAAAGTGTTGCCAAATTTGCATTGAATTTGAAGTGAATTATATTTATTAAGGTTAACATTACACTTTGGTGGAAGTGTAAGATATTTTAGGTCTTTAAAAAAATAGGAGTACGAATGTGAAAGGAGTACGGAGGTGTTGAAAGTAGTACAATACTCCTATGGGAGTACTTTCGGCAACACTAGCTATTATAGATTGAGAAATATCGAAGTCAGGGTTCGGACTTAGGTTTTGAATTTTCGAAGTAAATACGGAAAAAAACTGAAGTAGATCCAAAATTTTCGAAGTAGTTTTAGGAGATTAAAAAAAAAATTTCGAATTAAATTCTTAACAAAAGTTTATTCAGTATTATTTGATTATTTTTCATTAATAAATAAATAATTAATTGCGAACAAGTAACTATAAGGTACAAGAAAGTCAAACTTAAAATAAAAAAAATATAACTATAACAAAAACTTCAGACTTCAATAGAAACAAATTAAACATAGATATTAAATCAGCACCTTGAATTTTAGTTGGGTCTAAATATTGTATTAAGCAAAGTTTACTGTCTTCAAATTCAAATCTTAATTTGTTTTGAGTACACAAAGCAATATAATATTTTAAAATGTTTTGTTGACCAGCGCTGTCCTTAAACTTGTTGGTTAAGAATTTTTTTAAAGAGAAGCAAATCCTAAAAAAGAGGAGTAGAGAAGTAGATTAAATTTTTTTCTCAAAATCGAAGTAGATCTACTTCGATCGAAGTAAAGTCCGAACTCTGATCGAAGTTGATTTTAAAATTAATTTTTTTTATATAATTCATATATATTATTTCTGTTGTTAAACTCTTTTTTCTCATTTATAAAATAGTCAAATCTACAAATTTAAAATTCTCTTTTTTTCGCTGCACCTTGAGTGTGAGTAGGGGAGAAACATATTTGTTACTTCTGTTGTTTGTAATCTTTTTTCTCATTATAAAAAGCCGAAAGCATTTATTAGGTATCCTAGTGATACCTAGCATTAATGAAAGAAACATATTTATGAATTCTTTAATTTTAAATCCTCTTTTTTTTGCTTGCACGTTGAGTGAGTGGGGGAGAAACATTTTTTTCGCTGCGGGAGAAATGTATTTACATTTTTTTCACTTCTGATTTCATTCTTACATCAAATATATTTTACAAAGAAGTTTTGAAAAACTAATACATATGTTCATATCAATAAATTGGAAATTTAATTGCAAAACCTTATTAAATGTGCGAAATTTTCGCATGGGTCTTCTTGTCTATATTTAAAAAAAGAATTAAATTAAAAAATAGCAAAGTAAAACCCTTAACTCTTCTGATTGGTTTATTTGGAAAACCGTTATTTGTATGAAAAAAAGTAATTTAATCTTTCTTGTAGACAATTTTGCAAGCTTCGAATTAGTCTCTGACAATTTTTTTGTACAACTTACCATTTGGGATTTATTCCTGAAAAAATTGGTAACATTGTTAGCGGCGCTCATATCGATGGGGACTTTTCAGTTTCTTAAGCACGCCATGAGGAGGCTTTATACCAAAATCCAGCTTTCCCGCGATTATTTCCTAATTAGTAAGTTTTTATGGCTTTATTGACAGGACTTTAACTTATATTTTTGAAAATACATACGGCAATAATTTTTTCTGTGAACTTATAAATATTTCGTTTTTTTGCAACATTTTCTTGTTTAATGAATTCTTTGCAGAGCATTCATAAAGCATAGAGCTTTCCACAGTTCCGCAGAGGAGTTTGTTAGTGGTTTCGTATTTGATAAAGTTCATTTCAAAGAACTTGAGGTCTGTTGCGGTGGAAATGAGAAAAAGAAGCAGATTTGGCTTTTTTTTTTTGTAAAATTGAAGTAGGTCGAAACGGAGATTTTTGAAATGAAGTAGATCTCAATATTTTGGTGATGGTGCGAAGTAGGAAGTAGATTTTAAAAATGTTAGAAAAAAAGAAGTAGATCTACTTCAATTGAAGTGAGTGAAGTGTACCACTGCCTATGGCTGCTGCTGCTACTCAACCCCCATTAAATATTGATGTGCATTCAGATTTCAGAGTTAACCGTGTCTATTTGGTAACTCGTTCAGTTTTTTTTCCTTGGGTTTCTGTTGAGGTGCTTTTGATTTTGAGCTTTAAAAAAAAGTTTTTAATAGTGAGTGTTATCGTGAAGTGTTTTCATCTTTTGCATTTCTTTTAATATGTGGAAAATTGAAATTGAATTGAAATTGAAATGCAGTTACAAAATCGTAGTGCACTGTCAATTAATGTGAAGTAAAGTATTTTTATTTAAATTGTATTTTTAAAAGGTAAAATGTATTTTAACTTTTATAAATTAAACAATTAAATGAAATGCTATTCTTTCATATTTGAATCCATTTAAAATAAACACTACGACAACCCTGTGAGAGCTTTAATGAAGGACAGATTTATGCAATCCACTGTAGCCAGAAAGAGAGGCAAACGTCCTATCTTGCCTACGCTGCCTATTTTTGTTGGATGAAGTATAATACATAACACATATTTTTATACCCATATGTACATACAAGATTTTATTTTGTTAATTTTTTATGAAAGCTAGTAATACATATTAATATGATTTTTTTTTAAATATGTAGGTTTCCCTATCTGTTTGAATACAATATTTTATTCATTATTCATGTGATGGATTTCCCAGAATCGCCCTCGATTTTGGCTTAGGTTTTACGTTTTTTTTTGTTTTTAAAAATCTTCTAAGGAGTTTTAATTTTATAATCAACACCATTTGAATGCCCACAAAATATTAAAAAACTTGTATAATCGAATGCATAAATAAATCGATTATACATAATTATTTTAGTCAAATATCATATGTCAAATTGATTTGATAAATGGAAATGAGTGCATTCAGACAACCAAAATAAAGATAATACGTTTACATCAATCACTTGATTCAATTATGTCTCTATGTTACATGAGTACCTACTTTTATTTGGAATTTTTTTAGATTTTATTTTAGATATTTTTGTTTTGCACATTTTAGTTTACAGAAAAAAAACCTACCAAATTGAATTGAAACCTACCAACATACATACCTCAGCTGAAAAAGTTTTACAAATTTGACCAAAACGACAAACGTGCATTCAAACTAATTCTTTTTTAACCATTTATTGATTTGATATTTTTTTTAAATATAGTGACGTGTTGATTGCAATAAATGTTCGCGCTCTTAGATTTGATACCATCTCGAGCTAACTTTTTTTGATTTTATCTTAAACTTTTATTTTTGATGTAAACACTTTACGAGTAGGTAGGTATAATATACAATACAATATACCTACATTCTTATATCTTAGTTCACGACTATAATGTAGGTATATGGATACATAGTTCGTTTGAATGTACCTTTGAGCACTAAAATCCTGTCAACACTATCAACGCACAAATTTATTCTCACCTCCCGCATCACAAAGCCAACGCCAAAAAAAAAACCCCCATACGAATAAACTTCATGCTGATATAAGGAGGACATAGCAATGTTTTCATAGAATCACACACATTCAGAGCATAAAACTGTCAAAAACTTTGAGAATTTGTCAGACTGAAGCGTGCGAAACAGCGAAATAAAAACTTTTCTTTCTCGCGCGCATCATAATAAAGTGTAAATATTTCAACAAGAATTTTCATCGCTTAAGGGAAATTGCTTCGGCTGCTGCCGCCGTCGCCGCACCGTGCGTCGCCGCTCTCTGAAGCCTCCGTACGTCTTCGCTCGTTGTCTTGGCCATGACTTTTATTCTTCTTGCCAAGTCAGCATCTTTTATACTACTTATTATATAGCTGTACCTACTTATGTAGTATTGTTTTTTTCTAGGCTTGTTATCATGGCAAAAATTTACAACACAAGATTTTGCTACTACACAAGCACGTATGTCAAAAAAAGTGAGAAGTTAAATACAAAATAAAAATATCACGCTGGCAAGAAGTTGGTATAGTCTTGCTTTATATATACGAGTAGGTATATGGAAGTCTTTAGTGAGCCTTGCCATGCCTTCACATGTCCTTAAGCCTATAATATTCTTAAGGAATAACAAAAAAAAAAAAACTTACTTCTCATAATATACTTACGTATGTACATTCTTCGGGGCGGTGTGGTGAAGAAGAAAAAGAAGAAGAAGAATGTATAACAAAAAATTCCATAAAAAAGAATGTAATCAGTTGAGGTTATTTGTGGAATTACATGTACTTGTACGATGAAAGGTTCAGACATAACTTAGATAAACGATGATTTATGAGACTCATAGAAACGATAAAGCACCAAGAAATTGGAAGTGCCTCATTACAGTTTCATGGGGATTCAAGGATTTTATAGAGAAAACTTTGTATATATACCAATGTACCTAAAGAAGACGCAAAAGTCCAAACCAAATACCAAAGGATACCTTACCTGAGAGCTAATAGGTAGGTAGGTATACGAGTACACCTATACATTATCTATGTATACCTACCTTCCATCCTTAATAACCTGACGTGTCTTTATTAAAAGTCAATTAAGTGGATTTACGGCAGGAAAGCATAAAAAAAATAAAATAAACTTTTCCCTGTGTTTACACAATTTGGTCTTTTATGATGAAACTTCGATATGCGAAGGTATGAGAGGAAACTTCTTTGAAACACGTGTCACGGACGATTAGTTTGCTTATTCAGTCGACGATAAAAAATCAATGATCGAAGAGGCGGAAAACACATCGACATCCAAACTATGTACATTGAGTGTTGCGTGATTGTATATACAACACGTCATAAGGCTTTAATATCCACGGATCAAACCTTGCGATATTATTATGAAGGTACCTATTTAGAAGAGTATGCTTTTTGGAATATTTTGTATATACATACATACATATTCCGATATGATGTTGAAAAGGTGTTAACGTAGATTGGGGATCAAGAATGGACGTTATCCGTCCTAATACAATAACAATAACTAATAATAGAATATGTTATGATTGAAGCCTTTGAAAGATTTAATAGGGTTACAGATGATGATGTTATTGAGTTGAGAATATATCTACCTATGTTATAGGGTTATCTTTATAAAATTGTATAGGTATAGGAAATATCAAATTACTGATGAAATTATTGAATATAAGTGGCTTCTTTTGGAGCGGGAATTTTGAAAACCTAAAAAAAAATAATTTAGTTCTTGTATAAGAAAACAATTATTTTTTTTTACATTCGTTCAGAAATCATTGCTAAAAACAAGCTGGGTGCGACCAACACTGGTTACTTCCCATTATGGTTCCATTGCAGGAACTGGACACCCGATGTTTTTTTTTGTAATGAAGAAATTTCTAATTTTAAATCTTCAAAGACCTTATCAGGACCCATGTTCTGTAACTCGGCGATAACTTTTTGAGGCGATAAACGGCGAAAAATGGAACAAAACCCATAGGATTCCTTGAGTTTTGTTCCATTTTTGTTCCATTTTTCGCCGTTTCTCGCCACGAAAAGTTATCGCCGAGTTACAGAACATGGGTCCAGATGTTCAATATTCGATCAAGAGAAAACCAAAGTTAGGGCGTACCTATTATATTTTTCAACTTTGTTAGATTTGTTTGATTTAAAAAAAACTGTCAGTTAAATATTCACCCTTATTGCGATTGTCAAATATCAACCAATTGAACATTGATAAAATCTATCAATCAATTTGAAATTCGGTATTGTGCAACTCAATTGACGAAGGCATTTCTTATTGTAAATGAAATTGATAGTAATTGTGAATGAGCACAATTTTTGACAATTAATTTTTAATAGCCGAAATTGGAAAAAAAGAAAAGAAATCAAATACAGTTCATTTTTTATTTATTTTTATTTAAATATTTAAGAAAAATATTTAAATAAAAATGAGTTCGGTGGAGTTCAGGTTCGATGATGACCACAACGATGACGACCGATCAAGTTTTTTGGAAATTTTGAGAAGAAGACAGCTATCGTCCAAACCGAACTCTTGACCTGGTGGATCATCGCACGTATTCAATTCCAATATGCGGATTATAGTTTCCACGCGGTTTCAGTGAAGTGGTGAAGACTGTTCGGACAACCTCCAGTTGCAGAGATCTCAATCTTATTTTCACTTTTTTGGCAAAACTTTGTATGGAATAAAGAAATTTATAAAACTATACTCGTTGCCATTTATTTCATTCTCGTATAGGAGGTCCTAAACCATTTAAAATTACAGCCAAATGCCCCCACTTTTGAGTTAACACTTTTGAGCACAGTCCTTCCACAGCACAGCACAACAACTTCCAAATTGTCTCTCTTAATTTTTTTGATTGATAGAATTCTTTACAAAACTGGAAAAAATTGACAACGATTGACACTCGCAATACGGATGTCAATTCAAAATAGTTGGTTGATGCTCATTCACAATAGGTTCATCAAAAATATTATGAGAATTATTGACAATCGCAATAGCGTTTTAAAAAAATTGTTGATAAATGTCAACTTTCAATTTAAAATTTACAAACGCAATAAAGGCTCTCCCAAACCAACGCGAAACATTCGCCGACGACAGATTTTTGTTGTTGTTTAGCGTTTTGTATTTGTCATATTTTGTGTTATTGTGAATGATTCGCTACGATTTCGCGTTGGTTTGGGAGAGCCTTAAGGGTGATTTTTACAAACCCTTTCAATTCTCAGTTACGAGTTACAGCATTGTGTATAAAATAAAGTTAATCCGAAGTCGATAGCAATATTAAATTTGTTTCTTTGTTCATTTGATTGGAATAAGTTCGGTCAAATCGTTAAGTCTAAACTGTTGAATGCACAGGATCTGAGTCCGGACCCCGTTGAAGACCTAGAAGAAAAAGTTAAAACTTTTGAGGCATCCATGAGGACTGGATGCCTCCCTCCTTGGTGGAATGAAGATCAATCTGATTTCAGGAAGATGACTAGGACAATCTTTAACATTTGCCACAAACAAAAATTTTACAAACCGTATTCTGAAAAAATCTGATGAGTCTTGGACAGTATCTCCAGCCGAGTCTCTGGAATTACTGATGTCGATACATTTTCCGGGCTGTGAGGAATGCAACCCCGAACCGCTTAGAACTCGCAAGTCGCAACATGCAGTTAGTTCGTGTAGAGCATATAAACACCGTTATAACAAGAGAGAATATTGCCTGGACATATAAATCTCCAGATTTAGACGGCATACTACCAATTATGCTCCAAAGATTGCAAGACAAAGCAGTGCCTTTTCTAGAGAAGATTTTTAAAGGATGCCTCTGCTTAAGCCATGTACCTGAATCATAACGCTATGAACTTCGAATTCTTATATAAGTTAACAATAGGTATGCAACTTTCATTGCCTTTAAGTCGTGAATACCAAAAAGGTGATTTTGGTTCAAGCCATAGATCTAGCCAAAGATTTACACGATAAACATAAAAGGATTCAGAAGAAGATGCGTTTTCTAGAATTTTTGAAGCTTAAAAAAAATTTCTAGAAACTGTTGACTTCAGAGCACAAAATAATAGCTAGTAGACAGACAGAAAAATCGTCCGAATCCTGAAGTTAAAAGTACAGAAGATCACTTTCGTATGACGGTGTTCAATCCATTTCTGGATTCTATATAATGGATCTTGGAGAGAGAGAGAGAGAATTAAAAATTCATGAAAATATATTAGAAGTATTTTCGGTGCTTTTCAAAAATTCTTCATTCGAAATTGACAAAGCAGCTGGGAAATTTATTAAAATTGTAGAGTTTTATCAAAAATGTCTTACTACTGGCCATTTGTAGATATCTTCGGCTTATAGCCTTTTCACACCAAGCCCAAAACGCGATTTTGGCGAAATTATCGGTTTTGGCGGAAAACCTAATCGAAAACTCAAGTTTTACCATACATTTTTTGTAAACCACAAGTTTTCGTAAACCACAAGTTTTATATAAAACCTCACGAAAACTAGTTGAAATTCAAAGTTGAACTAAACAAACAAACCTTACGAAACATCCAGCGCTCAATCAAATGTAAACAAAAACTGCTGAATTCTGCTGACAAAAGAAATTGTGAGTGTGTTATGTAAATGAGATGTCTTGTTATTGTTTTTTTTTGCAGGAGATGAGTTGGTGTTTGTGAAATGTCAAACGAAAACTTGTAAATGTTCAGTTTGAACGCTTTTCGGGTTTTGGAAAACTTTTTGCCGAAAACCCGGTTTTGGGTTTGGTGTGAAAAGCCTATTACACGTAGAAGCAATATCAAGCCTGAGGCGGCCATTTAAATGATATTGTTTTTCACACTTAATGGCAAACTTTATAATGAAATAAAATTTCCATCAAAAATGTATCGCTGTGTGTGATTTATTTATCTTTACTTTCGAAATCAAAAAATGAATGACCCTTTATTTGTATGTAATATGCATATTTTTCCATGTGTAAATAATGTACTCTACCTATACCTACCTCAAAAAAAAATCACCCAAAAATGTTTCCTTGATTATATTTAGGAGTTACGGAATTAAATCGTGTTCAAATAGTTGTTTCCAGTTAGGTACCTATATTGATGTAACAGAAGAGAGTTTTAATAATTTAGTTTAACTTTTATATTGCTTACGTGACTAAAACTTCGTGTTTGTAGAAAAATTATAATGTTTAGTACTAAGTTGGTACTCATGGAATCTGGATATACATATACGGAAACGTTAATTTGCATATTATGGAAGTACTATGTAGGTACATAGGTGGGTACATATGTAGCTAATGTATGCCCAACACCAACATGTAACTTTTGTAGATAAACACAAACAGCTACCACTTTTGAGAAATTATTTATTTTCAGAAATACCAAACATAATTTATACTCTAAATAGAGATCCTTTGTAGTAAAATGCAAGACTTTAATATACCTCCCAAGTGCATGCTCTTTTCATTAAATGACATATAGTGGTAAAGCTTCAAAGGCATTCATTTATTTATTTTGTTAACATTATTATGTGGTTAAAAAGAATTTATGAAAAAAAAATCAAATAAATCAAAAAAAAATAAATAATTGGTTATTGAAGGTTAACATTGTGTTTCCCCAAATTAACTCATAAAATATGTACTGTGAGCACGCCTGACAAAGTGTTTTAATAAAAGAAGGTGTGGTTTTTCTTTAGGCAGATGTTTTGCCAACTCAGCAAAATGTTGACACGCAAACAACAAAGTATAGGTACATATTTACATAAACACCTATTAAGTTTTTGTTTTGTAAACAAAAAAAAAAACAATAGAAAATTTTTGTATACATAATCACTTTTTGATGTGTAACATATTATTTAAAGCTCTTCCACGCAACCTCAAGGCTCACACTGTTACCGGTCACTAGTTAAAAAAAATAAAAATGTTTATTTCACTGACTTGCAAATTCTTAGTATGCTTGTAAGAGGCATAAGCTCGTCGGAATGAGGGAGATTCTTTTCCAAAGCCAGGAAGTTTTCGACCATATACTAAGATGTGCAAACAAAAATTCTTTAAAATTAAATCGGACGGACAGAACTTTTATGCAAGTATACTTCTGGATGTAGTCAACTACTTAAATACTCTGGGGTCAAATTAGTTCAAAGCATTTCAATAATGTAGATACGTAAGAAAGCGACACCATCAGTAAAAATAAATAATATAGACAGTAAATTCTTGTTGTTGTTTCTCTTATCTAAAATAAAATACTTATAATTTTAGATATTGGTGTTCTGATAGAATTAATCGACAGATGAATAAATAAATAAATACAAACAACAAAAATTACATCTATGTATAATGAGGTTAGATTTTTACTGTGGTAAATGGTAATATTAAAGTACTTTGGAGACCGAGCTTTGATGGGGTTTCCTTATCGAAAAAATGAAAATGTATAAGAGAAGTAGAACTGGCATTTAGTGGGAAACAACATATGCTATCCATTAAATTTTTTCACTTTCGAATGCGTTCAATAAGGAAAAACTCCAAATCAAAAATATGTCGTCGCTGTAGATCGAATACCTTGTAAAGCCTAGTACGCTGCTGATGCGAAACGAAAATTTCCTGTGATCTCCAAACAGACAACGAAACGCTTGCAACGGAAACACAACGGAAAATATCCTTGGAGAGTTTCACTAATTCCAAAAACAAAATCAAACATAAACGCAAAAAATCAGAGAAACACATGATGTAAGAAAATGATAAACAAAAAAAAAAAACAAATAAAACTCAAATGTCATTTTTCCGCACACAATAAATATAGTCTGTATAATTAATTCAGTGCGAAAAAGGAGCGGAAACTTCTTCAAATAATCTGCTACAATTATAAATTTCGCTTTTCGAACAGCGTACTGCAAAACGAAAAGCAAAACGAAATTTTCCGTTTCTGATTTCGTTGTGTCATTTTTGTATGGGATTTTTCGTTTCGCATCAGCAGTGTACTTATAGGCTTAACCCAGAAAAGTTAATTTTTCAGGAGAAACTTGATATAAAATTATTGAGGACCAATAACATTGACCTGCTTTTTATGCGTTTAGCTTTGAAACTATCGTTCTTAGGCTAACAAGGTATTTTTCATTAGATCCGGAAAGTTGTTTACAATAAAAGTTCGCATCATTGCCTTAAAAGTGAACTTTTCTGGGTTACGAGGTATTCGATCTACAGCGACGATGTGTAGTAGGAGGGAATTCGTTAGAGCCCTTTTTCACTTTTTTGACACCCTCTGGCTACGGCCTTGGGCTATACCCACTGTTTTGTTAAGATCAACTTGGAAAGCAAAATATTATCTTAATACAAAATTTCATCAAAAATGTAAAAAAAAAATGAAGCTAAGCGCCTCTTCTAAACATAAAATTGCATCCAAACGGGCCTGGATGATGCTTATATTTATTAGCTTTAAAAGTTAAAATATTATCTAAATACAAAATTTTATCCGAATTATATAAACTGTTGCTTAAGCGCCCCCTTAGTTACGGGCCTGGATGATACCTATTTTTATTACATTTGAAAAGAGAATATTATCCATATGCAAAACTTAAACCAAATCATTCAAACCATTGTGGAAATAAGTCAGAATGTTTGTGAAAATCCAATTGAGAAAAATAATTTAATTTATTATCAAATAAGTATTATGTATAAGAAATTCAGTTGAAGACTAAATATATTTTACAAAATAATAAAAACATAAAAGATTAAGGAAACTAAGGAAATAAGACGTGTAGTTTATTAAATTAACTACGCGTAGTTAATGATGTAGAAAATGTAGTGTAGTTAATTCGGCCAACCCTGTTCGTAGGCTTTTCAGATTTGCATGTAAAGAAGAGCAAATTTAAAAAAGAATACCGCTCACTTTATTCAAAGTTTTGAAATACATTTAATGCTTTTTTCATTTCTAATGTACCTCAACTATGCTGGAATGGGAAATCGGGTAAATATTTATTATAATATAAAATTTCATCAAACTCGTTAGAGCCATTTTGGAGGTACCAAAAAGTGAGAAAAAAGGGGGTGGAAGTAGGCGAATTTTACCAAAACTTAACTTTTTAATTTTTTTTTTCTTCATAAGAATAGGCCCTGAAAATTTCATCTCAATCATTTGAGTCGTTTCTGAGAAATCGAGCAGTTTCCGCTAAAAAACGCAATTTAAAAAGTGGGCCCAGCAGTGGGCCGATTTTATTAAAACCAATTTTCTTCTTCACAAGAACAAAATAACAAAATTTCATCAAAATCGTTGGAGCCATTTTCTGAGGAACCATTTAAAGTAATAAGCCCGATGGGACACACCTTATAGCAATAATAAATTCGGAATGAAATTCAGAATTATTTGAGGAACACAAAAAAATTTACCCTTTTTTATCAGAAACTTTTTTCCGAAAATCTTCATTTTTTTAGTTTCACATCAAAAAAATAAAAACTCTAGAAATCAAATATTCACAACATAATTCTTAATCTTCCCAAACTAAGTATTGATTTTTACAAGCTCATCCAGTGAAAACAAAATAAACTTTAAATGTTCGGTAAGTATGTAACGCGTTTACACGTTGGTTATAAGCTTACGTGTAGACACGCTACAGGGCAGGAGTGTGGAGTTGGTTCAGGAATACATATATTCCGAGTCTCTGAATATAAATAAATCTTTTGGGCTTCCTAACTTTGCTAGTGATTTCCAGGCGGAGCTATTGGCAATTAGGGAAGCATGCAAAATACTCAAACAATACCCTTACGAAATTTGACATATAGTCAGGCAGCCGTGAAAGCCATAGACTCGGCTGTCTCGGCTGTATCAGCATCAAGATTGGTTCAGCAATGCAATACGATGAGCTCATAAGCCTGAATGTTAACCTCAAGGTAACTCTTATCTGGGTTCCAGGTCACTGTGGCATTGAGGGAAATGAGTTCGCGGACGAACTGGCCAGACAAGAATCAGCCCTTTATAGCTCACTTGCGGAAAGAGTCAAAATTCCTCTTGGGGTTATGAAGGGCAATATATTCTCAATTTTTCTAAACGAATCAAACCGAAGGTGGGGCAGTTTAACAAACTGCATTATTTCTAGAAAAATTTGGCCCACTTGTAACAGATCCCGAACAAATGACTTAATTTGCAGACCCAGGCAAGACATAGCCAGGATCGTTGCAACCTGTTCTGGATACCGGGCATTGGGAGAGCATGCGGCAAAGCTGGGAATTCCTCACAATAATCACTGTCGTAGTTGTGGAGGCCAGCAGGAAAAGGTAACGGTCGCTCACTTCCTCTACAAATGCCCCGCTCTGCAGGCCAGAATGAGATTACAGTCATTTGGTAAACCATTCTTCGACGACCTCACCGAACTCTCCGAAACAAAGATCAAAGATTTGGTCTCTTTTCTCAACATAACAAATTGGCTGTAAGATGAACTTCGACCGCGGGTAAGGGCACGATGTTTTCTTCTGAAAGTCATGTACATAGTTTCACTTTAAACCGGAAATCAATTTACCTACCTACCTCAGCATACTGTGCTTGGGGGAGTGTAATGATTATTCCTCAAATTCATTTCAACAATTCTTTATTTATACAGGTAAAACGAGTTATGGCATCGAAACGGCGCAATCAAGTGCTAATTGGGTCATGGAGCTAGGCGCTCGTGGCCGCCATTTCTACCTACCTAGGTGCAGGGTATCACAGTTTACACATATAATTAAAGTTGACATCATTACAGCGTTTTAATTTTTATCCAGCTCTGCGCAGTTTCAAAAATCAAAAGAAAATGACAAATCGAGTACTATTTCGTTTTTCAAAAGTCAATATTTATTGTTGTTTCTATATAATGCAGTGTGTCGTTTTTGGGGACACACGAACAGCCATTTTTAATTTGTGTACTATGAATTAATAGTGACATCATAATCCAATTCGATCTGTCGACCATGTGTAAGTTTTCTGCAGAATGAACTTCCGCAATCGCATAGCTCAAAGTTCTATAATATTAGAATGCAATTCACCATATAAGCACGCTGCCATACGCCAAAGGGGTGAATGTATACAAGTTTAGTATTCTCTGTCATCATAATTGATTAAAATATCAAGTTCAACTTTATTACGAACAAAAACTTTCCTTGTTAAAGCACTTAGCACATGCCGACGACGCACGACGCGACGTATGCATATTCTAACAAAACAGTGTTAAAAACCTTCGATAAGTCTTCAAAACTTCAACAACAAAAACAACAAAAAATTGCAAAGCGAAACAGCATTGCCTATAGAAGCAAAAGTAGGTTATTTCACAAAAAAACGACAAACAATTCGGAAATCCCTTGAGTTTGTAATATGTGTAATGTACCTACCTTCAAACACAATCACTTTTACCAAATCCATAGATTCATCCTGCTTTTCTGATATTATGTAAAATATATTAATACGACAAAGCAGAATCCTGGTTATCAAAAACTTCCCTTTTTTACCAAAGTTACCTCGTATATGCTTTGCACTCTAATGTATTCCAAACATCCGTTTAAAAGGCCAAGTAAAGGTATGTATAAGGTGCTACAGACATCTATTAGATTTCTATTAGGTGTGAGAGATGTGAGGATGCATATATAAAACGAAATATTTCATAATAAATATCAAAGCAACACACTACACTTCTATACACACAAAGCCTGGATTTCCTTGAAGTTGTAAATTTTTACTCAAAATGGCTAAAAGTGATTTTGTGGGTTGCCTGGCTATATTGAAAATGGGAATTCTCTAACTTAATATCCCATGGGATCGATAGGGTTTTATTTGTTTGGCAATCAATAGCATACATAAAATAGACAATATGATTCGGGATACACGCACATACACATATGTATGTATGTAGGTGTATATAGGTTTGAGTAAATTATGTTTTTGACATCAGAAATGTCCTTTGGGAAATGTTGCAAACTATTTCATTTTATGAAATCGATATTCAATAAACAGGGAAAGGGAGAATAGGAAATTGATAATCATTTTTTTGCGGTTTAAATTGAATGTTTTCTGTGCAAACCATTTAAAAGGGTACCCTAACCTATAAAATAAAAATAAATCAATTCTTCATTTTCAAGTTTATTTTTTCTTTTAAATTTGTTTATAAATTAATTTAAAGAATAATGCAGTGGAAGATGAAATGGCACTTCAGGGGTGCCAACCGTATGTATAATAATTATGCTATATGTATGATAAATATCAAAGCAATTTGGCGGAGCAAAATCGCATTGTCACCTCCAAGTGGTGCCCGCTGGATAAACTAGATGGTGAACTAACGACGAGCGTTGGATCCATGGATCCATGAGCTGTGACGCCTGAGTCACCTTCTCAGGAATTAGGGGTAAAAGATAAGATATCGCCCTGAAGAACCAGCTCCCAACAAATCCAAGAGCGTCAGACACATATTGTGCGGCTTATTGGTCAGCGTCTGATCCCAGAGCGACGGCTGAATTTAAACTATGAGTAGAAGAAGTAACAGCTATTTATGGTAAAAATTAAAGTTACAAACAGAATGATTATGGCAATGAGTAAAACAAACAGATTAAATACCCCAGGCGGTAAACCAGTAAAACTGACAAATCCACTCTCTTCTCTTCGGAAACCGGTCCTAAGGATTCTGGGGATGACCATTTATTACTGCTAGAAAATAGACGGAGTATAAAATTACAAGGAACTCCTCCAAATATATTTTCATCGAGGGTAATTCCATCGACAACCCTATCAAAAAAATCAAATGACAAATTAGTCATTAGCGAAAAAGGAACCAATAACCATGAAAAGTTCAACAAAACAGGTCAACAGTGTTCTACCGATTATTACAAGGAATGGTAAAATGAAATTTTAGCCAGCAGAAAACTTGAAGTTCTAGTCGAGAGACTCTTACAACAAGTCAAAAGATTGGAAGAAAAAGTCACCTTGGCAAGAAGGGCCCAGGCCCCAGAGTCTCCTATATCGGTTAGCCCTATAAAAACTGCAACTGAATTTCACACAGATGAGGACAAACTCATACTTGAAACTGAAGGTAACAAACAAAAGCGAAAATCCAAAAAACCAAAAGCAGAGGGTAGCCCAGAGGCTTTTATTAAAACTCATACGTCACCTTCAAGAGCAGAGAACGCTAAAATTGAAGGAGTTAAAGACATGCCCCAAAGGAAGTCCAACGGTAAAGGTCAAAGGCAATTTTGCACCACCACTAATAATGATCTCAGGATTAACAGTGTTTGGAGAGCTTAAAAAAATTATAGAAAAGTGTACCAAGGAAGTGTGTAAATATACTTCGTACAATAAAGATAATTGGAAAGTCACTTCGAAGACGCCAATGCGTACCTATACAGATCTGTCACTGAAGAACTGAACAAACACAAAATTCAGTGGCACTCATATGAAAACAAAGCTACAAGAGCAACAAAAATAGTAGCTAGAGGCCTTCACTCATCGTGAATATAGCCAAAGAAATTGTTGAAGACCTTGTACATAAAGGCTTTAAAGCTCTCGATGCAAATAATCTTATCAAAAATGAGATCATCAAAGACTCCAATAGGGCACCAATGACAAAAAAGAGGTCTCTACCTTTATTTATGCTCATATTTGAAAATACTGAAAGTCTGGAAAAAGATCTACGGTATTAGATCAATCATGGGTATATGTAGTTGTAAAGATTGAACCACTGCGAAAGCCAAAGACTGTTCCTCAGTGTAAACGCTGCCAAGCCTTTGGTCATACGCAAAAATACTGCAACCGCGAGTTTACTTGTGTTAAATGTAAAAGCAAGCATGAGACAAAGAACTGGCCGCTGAGCAAAGAACACAAAGCGAAATGTGTGAACTGTCGAGGCGAACATCCTGCAAGTTATGGAGGATGTCCAGTTGCCAAACAATTCCAAGACAAAAAAAGCAAAAACAAAACCACGAAGAAGCTTAAAAACACGACAATCTCAAAAGCAGTAGTACAAAGCAAAAAACCGACGGCTGAAAATAACTCTATAAGTACCAACCGATTAAACTAGTTGATCAAGGCAAAAATGATGAAAGTAAATCCTATTCCCAGATTGTTAAAAATGTACGGAAAAGAGAGGAAACTTCAATTAAAGAAATGTTGGAACTTATTCTTAAAAGGATTGACAAACAAGATTTGAACATCAAGCAGCTAAGCGAAGAAGTCGCTCTTAATAAAAAAAAAAGAGTGTGCGTACTTATGTACACACGCTAGAAGTAAAACTTCTTTCACGACAACAGGGCAAGTATTTTTCAAGTCCTACCACTCAGAGCAAATACCTGATAATTTCGTATACTTGTAATATTTTCATTTGGGATACATACTTTTTATTTATAGCCAATGCTCAACTTATATTAACGACGCAGTATTTTTCGGATCTTATAGCCGAACACAGTAGTGTGTGTGTACAAGAGATTTTTATGGAAATTAAAGGAAAACGTCAAAAAAATTTCCAGCAACTTGTTGCCCCGTGTGAAAGGGGACTATCGCATCCAATTTGTTCGACGCCTAAAGATAAATAGATGGCAATGCTGTTTTAAAATTTGAAAAAAATTTAGGATTATTCGCATATGGCAATAGTGGATTTGACATTTGCCGAGAAAATGTTTTGTTTACTTTTGGTTTTTGTGATTTCTGTGCAATAATTTTGTTAATTTGTGTTGTTAAGAATTAAATTTTAAGAAAAATTATGGATAAATGTGTTTTAATATGTATATATTTTAAGTGGAATTAATAAAATGTAAAAAAAATATAAGTTTTTGTGTATTTTTCTTATTAAATTGGTGGTTTTGTGTTCCGCTCCGTGAACTTCGTTTTTAATTGTCTGAAATAGGCGTTAAATAAAGATTTTGTAATAAAGAGTTTTGTTTAAAAGTGTTTCCATTTATTTGTTGTCGTTTATGAATTAAAAGAATATTCTTTTTGTTCAGAAATAGGGTTTTTTTGGTTGATATGTCGGTATTGCAAAATCGTGACGCTGAATTTTGAAATTCGTGACGGGAATTTGTATGTCGGTTTGACATGTCACTGACAGCTCCATAGAAAATTTTTTTACCCCCATGCCGCAAAAGAAGTTTTACTTCAAAAAACAATGATGGGCAGAACACTAATTAAAATCGAAACATGGAATGCAAACGGTTTTTTCAACATTTATCCGAATTAAACATCTTTCTAGACATAGAGCATTTAGATATATGTCTTGTTTCCAAAACACATTTCGCAAAAGGGCAAAGTTTTGAAAATAAAATAACAAACTATACCTACGTGTTATCACGTTATTATTAAAATCTGCTACATAATCTTAAAAAACTGTTAGGTGCCAAGCTTGATAAAAAATCAAGTTGTTTTTCGAATTATTAAGTTAAAATGACAGATTTTTTTTTATTTTTAAGTTGTGGGCACGTTTTTGAGAAAAATGAGATTTTCATTGTTTGCTAAAAAAAAATTTGTACGGTAGCTACTGTTATTTTTGGTTCTAAAAAAATGAAAAAAACGGATCGGGGTAATGCCCAAAAAAAGCTAGGTACCAAGTTTAAAGAAAATCGGCCCACAGACAGAATTGTGAGACCCACTTTTTTCGACTTCGCTATCATCAAATTTGATCAAAGTCTCTATGTTCTAGTTTAAGAATACATAACTTGCCATAAAGTACCTATACATATATAAGGGGTTTCTCTTAAGCGGGTTTAACTGTATTAAAATTTATTGATTTGATTTTTTCTTTAGAAAAATCTGTGAAGCCAATTTTGAGAAAAATAAGATTATTCAAAAATTATAAAAAAATTATCTGAAAGTTACCGTTATTTTTGTACATAAAAAATTAAAAAAACGTTGTCGGGGGAATGTTTTAAAAACGATAGGTAAAAAGTTTCAAGAAAATTGACCCACCTTGTATTTAAAAAATAATTAAATTGGTAGGTATACCTAATGTTTTTTTTCAGATCTTCCTTGGGAAGCCATTAAAATAGAAATAGAAAAAAGAATTTTTTTAATCAACAAGCCAAAATTTTAAAATACATATCATGTCAAGTAAAGTTTAAAAAAAAATTATTAAAAATTAAATATTTTTTAAATGTTTTAGAACAGTTTTCGTTTTTCTTTCAATAAAAAAACTTTGTTTTTGTCTTACGTATGATAATTTTCCCTCCGGTATGATTGAAATTAGCCCATTATATGATAATTGATTTTCAAGAATATGACAACACTGTAATCGTTCCAAGAACTTGGGTTCGATGCCCGGCCTATTTGTTAACTTAAAACAGAAACGGGATACTACCTCTTGCGAGGAATTGCCAAATCCTCCAAAAGTAGCTATCTCATGTCATGAAAAATGCTTCTCACCTTACGCTGTGGCTCCACTAGCAATATTTGAGGCAATGTCAATTTCAATGACAATGACAATTTATTGCCTTGGTGATGGGCCTTCTATTGCCAGCTAATTTTAGTTGTCAAATGTCAGTGTAGAAATTACGACCACAGTAAAGTGTTTTTTCCTTTTTAAATTCACAATTTTTGATAATAAAAAAACTTTAATTCACTTAATTTCTCATATGTTCAACTTTAATTTCAAAACGAAGCACAATTCATTCAAAATCGCCCAGAAAAAATTTTGAAAATTTATTGCCTCAGCGATGGAAATCAATAATTGCCTTCCATCAGGAGAGCAATATTGTCATTGCCATTGCCAAAGCGTCTCCATTAGCAATATTCAAGGAAATGGCAATGAGCCAAGCAATATATTTCCTCAAGTATTACTAATGGAGCCGCTGGGTTAGCCATTCAGATTCGGCAGAAAATTGTAGGTCCCTTTAATTTCTGCTAATAACATCGATCACAGAAATCGATGAGAGGTGTCATTAGGCCCATGATTCTACACGAAATGTTGCGCCACCCCAATTTCAAACTTCAGTTTCCTTATATTTTTGGCCCTGAGTGATTTTTGAAAACTTTACCTCTCCCTATATTTACTTAGGCACTAATTACTGAGAGTTGGACTTGAGTTAAAAAATGTTCAAAATTTTATAAGTTCAATATTTGTTGCTTGCACATGTACATCTCTATACAAGGCCAGAACAGAATCTTCCCGAAGTGAGAGTGCATAAGAATCAGCGTTGCCGCCCAAACAAAAAATTTTCGTATCATATTCGTACCATTTTCGTGCCATAAAAGTATTAAAAAAATATATTTACCTTTGTAATATAATTGTGGGTTGAAATGAATTAAAAAATAAAAGTTTCTGCCAGTTTTTACTCCATTTGGGTAAAATTTCCTAATTTTTTTGTTCAAATTTCCCTTTATTTGAAGTTAAAAATTGAAATAAGAAAAACGTCCTATATTCAATTTTTTCGTCCCACTGCACCGGGCAACTATTAAATTTTCGTGTCAAAAAAGGACGACCGTGCCACTTCGGCAACGCTGGGAAATTTGGCAGTCGATGGAGAGGATCTGGAAGTAGCGCTTTCATAAACAATTAACTGACGAAGAAAGCCATCATTCCGCTGTTGCGCAGAACCCTTCATTCAACTTTGATGATTATAGCTAAAATGTCTTTCTATCCGACCAACCACTAGTTCAAATAGCGATATGAAATCTTAACTGGCTGAACACGATGCCCTGCTGCAACTGGAATCGGAGCCGGAGCTGCATGCAACTGCTTTCAAAAAATGTCCGTACGTCGTTTTTTTTATCTGACCACAACGAGCTGTACAGCTTTTTGTATATTTCATAGAAAAAAAAACAGCCACGAGTTTATTATTCACTTCCAATAGTTTTCTTTTAATTAATATTTTTTTTCGCGACACAAATAATTTTATTTCCAATAGTTTTCTTTTAATTAATAATTTTTTTCGCGACACAAATTAAGCACTCAAAATTTCAATATACTTTTCCGGCTTCTTTTTTCTCCATATAAATTGAAACTTAAAAAATGCTGTACGTGAAAAGTTAAAAGTTGGCGAATCTTTGCGGCTCCGACTGCAGCTCCGTCTGCAGTTGCGAATTGCATTCTGCTCGTAGCATTGATTTTGTGTGTATTTAATATTTTGACAGATGTTCCAGCTCCGACTCCGGCTGCGACTCCGTCGCATTGTGTTCAGCCAGTAAATCGTATATAAGACTGCTGTTGCGGATCACAGTTCACAAAATATCTAAGACTTATGGATATTCTAAATTCGAATATCTCCATTTCCATAAAGAAGTTATTAAATTGGAGATAATGAAAGGTTGTCATATTTCCCGTGATACCGCATTTGTCTTGCACAAACACATTTAACTCTAATCTTTACTAAAATGAATTCACATTAAATATTAAAAAAAAGCAAAACTTATGTTTTATACTCAAGTCATAGATAAAAGAAAATCTTTCAAATTAAATGAACGAATTCGTTCTTTTCTTTGAACATATGTAGTTATGTGTGGACAACATTTTTTTTAATATTCCACTCTCCTTAGTGCTTAGCTTGAACGCAAATAAAGTTGATTGTCCGCAAAAAAAAAAAAAAAAATTAAATCAAAAACCAAAAAAAGAAAAAAAAAAAAGATAAAAAAGAAATTCAACCTAAAAGCAAACAATAATATAACTTGATGTCCTGCAAAAGTTTCACTTTGCTCTGGGGAAAAATGCAAAAAAATGTACTCTACGGATGTGGCTTGTTGGTTGAACATTACGTGAAAGCCATTACAAAATTAGGATTTTTCTTGTGGGACCAAAGGCGAACTATGTATAGTCTTCATGCTGCGTAGGTTTATACAACATACTTATACATAATATTTATACATAAAATAGAAGTATACCGTATGTTATGTGAGCGATTTAATTTGAAATGTACGCAACACCACTACCACTACCACCACCATCGCACACTCGCACTCAACTATATCACCATGTGTTTTCAATTTGTAAAGTGAAAAAAAAAAAATACTGCAAAATGAAATCCAGAATTACAAAGCTGCCCTAAATAGATGACTGTAGATTATGTTTGCATTAAATTTTTAACATCCGTATTTTTCTAACAGATCTCTGATTTTATCCGTGCTTGTCCTTAATCTTTAAAATAAACTCAGATCTTCTTCTTTCATATAAGGAAAAGGAAACTGAATACCGAAACCAAACCACACACATGCGAGCGTGTTGGATCCAATGCCTGTTAATTTAAAAGGAAGTTACTTGACAAATTGAGTATAAAAGTCAGTGAGGCACCATCAGTCCTTAAAATCCAGAATGAGATAGAGCTTTTGATAGTTCACTATATATAGAGCTATGTGCGGACGTGGAGGTTTTGTTTGTTTAACCTTATACCTACTTTTTACAGCCACAATCAGCCAATGGACTTGAACACAAGTATGTGTCAATGTCAGTCTATAAAAATAATGGCCCTCGAATTTTTCTTGAGAATGATTATATACACTACAGTTATACAACTATATATACCTTTACTGTATACGCATTCATTTTTATACAATTTGAATATATAGGAACTTATTTCCCAAGCCAACAATGAAATAAATTAATGAGAGACGTTTTTGGCAAATTGGATCAATGGCATTTTAAGTTTTTTAGAGCCTTTTCTACTTAAGTTATTTGTTGTAGGTTTTCTATGAAAAAAACTCGATACCTACTTAAGTAAATTTTTTTAGGAAACAATAATTTTCAATTTCGAACACGTGAAGATTACAATAATACAAACTTATCCGGCTAGATTTGGATAGTTCCCCGGAAGCAACCATTTCATAATTCCATAATTACATGTGGGATTGAGCCAAACGACAAAACCAATACATTACCCTAACGAACGAACAACGACCAATACCTACAAAATACAATATACAAGAGAACGAGAACAGACGAGAACGTACAAATTAAAAGAAAGACGGCGCCCTCTCTATTATATTATTTTTGCATTCATTTGTTCCATTCAGTTTTTTCAGTTTGTATTTAACCTCCGCCGCATAAAGATCAGTTTGCCTTAACGTCGCTTGCCGTATATCATTTTTATATTCGAGTTTTTTATTAAATAAACATAATTTATAAAATACATTTTGTTTTACATCGAGAAAGTAAGAAGTTGGAAGGATTCAAGTGGGAATCCTACATACATAATGCATTGCTTTTTAATTCATTGGCCAATAATGTTTGAATATTGAACGTGTTCGCATTTTTTTTAAATCTTCTACAAGGAAAACCCCGACATGTCAGAATATTTTGTCAGGAATTTGTTTTCAAAAAAATAGAACCCGAGATTTGATCAAACTAAAAATTACGATGGTAGCGAAAATCGAAAGAAGTGCGTCTTGCAATTTTATCCGTCTGCTTCGTTCGTTCGCGTGCAGGCTATACGGGTTCGGGATGGGTCGATTTTCTTTAAACTTGGTATCAAGCGTTTTTTGGTTCAATTTACACCTTGTTTTGATTTTTTAAGAGCAAAAAAAAGCTATCTACCAGCGTAACAACTATAGAGGAGCGACTTCAGGGCTTTTTATCTTTCACCCAACAAGCTCCACTGAGAGGATTTTCTCGACTAGGCTGAGCCCAATGCATTTTAAATGGAACCGCAACAACCTATAGTGATAATTTTATGGATTTTGGCTCAGTTTTGCTCAAATAAATTTTGATAGTTCGTTAAGATATTCAAAACATTTATACGTTGAATTCGAAAAACTGAAACATAAAAGTAGTTTATTGGTAAAATTACTTTTTTTTTGAGTCGTTATCAATAAAAATATACCCAGCTTTCTGTTGCTTTAAACATATGAATAAAGTAAAATTTCTGAATAATTAGACTAATAACAACAAAAAATTGAATCTAATAGAAGAAGCGCATCCCAAGAACAACTCTTTATAATGCATCTTTACACTACACCCACCAGATTCCGTGGCCCAGTTTTGGACAAAAGGCTTTGACAGATGAAAGAAACTAACTATAAAATGAACGACTGGGTCACACGAATTTGCTCTCAGGTGCGATCACTCTGTAATTTTAAATCCTCAATAGATTTTATATCTATTCATTTAATTTTAAAAGAAAAAATCAGAAGTTAACTATAACACCGAACGTATAAGAAGGTGCCAGTTCTCAAGTAGCACACTGATGTATAATTTGGTGTAAATTCATGACTTTTGGTGCAAAATTGAGAAAACTGAAAAAAAAAAATTAATATTTCGGTGTATTTTTCAACATACTTCGGTATAAAAATTACACTCATTGTCTTTTCTGTTCAAAATTTCAAAGTTTCTTTTGAAATTCGGTGCAAAAAATAAACCGATGTTCAGTTTTTTTTTTAAATATACCATTAGTGGTGCCAAATTTATTCGATTCTGAAACCAACAAAAATTGCATATTTTGTACACTACATTTTGTAGATAAAATATACCATTTGATGTGGGCAACTATTTTTGGTGTAGGACTTTCATCGTGTGGAAATTAAATGCACCAATCTATACGTAGTGTAGTTTGAAAAATAAACAACAAAATGTCAGTGAAATTATTCAATCGTCATTTCGTTGTTAACCTGAGTTTTTCATTAAATAATATTTACAAAAAATTAGTTGCTCGAAATTTTATAATAATTATTTGAAGTGGTATATAAGAAAGAAAAACTTTTTTAACAAATTAAATAAAATTGTCAAACCAGATATCAACATCCAGCAAAAATACAAACGAAGAGGATGAAGAGGCTGCATTGGATACGGAAAATGGCCAAGAAAGAGGAAATCCACGAAGTTGATGAAAAAAAAACACAAGATGTCAGCGTTTAAAAAATGTTAAAAAGTTTAAATGTACCTACATAAAAAGTTAATAAATATTATTTGTAATCTCACTAACAAATTTTGCTTTGTTTTTGTTTTTAACAAACTTTTGAACATTTTTTACACTATTTTCAGCACATTAAACATACCGAACAAAATTTAGCGATATATTTTTCGCAATGGTGCATTTTTCTTAACGCTCCTTTGACTTGTTTGGTGCATTTTTCTTACTGCTCCTTTGACTTGGTGCATTTTTTTATCATGGTTCTCGGAATAATACAAATCAGTAAATATTTCGCACAGTTTCAGCAAAATAAATGTACCGAAAACAGAATTTATTGTATATAACTTTTACAATTGTGTATTTTTCTTTCTGTTCTTTTAAAATGGTGCATTTTTTGCCCAAATTCAGGAATTGGTGTATTATTTTCACGACGGCCATATTTTTCAAGGAATAATAAGAAAATTAATTTTCACGCAGTGACTTAAAAATCTTCAATTGTAAAAAAATGGTACGCAATTTTGTAGCCTTTATTAATACGGAGTTAAAAAATTAATTAAACAAAAAATTTCATCTACCCATTTTCGAAATATGGAATTTTCAATAAAAAAATTTGAAAACTCTTTTAAAAATCAATAATTTATTTTTTTTGAAAATTTTGGTATGCAATATTATTAGACCTTATTTGAAGCTTTTTTGCAAAAAAAATCATTAAAATCAGTTAAACTGATAATGAGATAGTAGAAAATTTAAAAAAATGGTTCTATGAGAGATACCTATACAATTTTTAAAAGATAGATATTTTTTTCCAATAATATGGTAGATCGTACGGATATTAGTTCAAACAATAATTTTAATCAAAATCGTAGGAGCCGTTTTTGAGAAAAATAAGATTTTCAATACCGTTTTTTAAACATTTGTATACGGGAGGTTACGTTATTTTTGGTTATAAGAATAATTTTCATTTAAAATCAGCTGGATATTGTTACAAAACTGTTGGGTGCCATGCCATGTTTAATAAAAATTGACTCAGTCGTTTTCGAATTACTAAGTTCTCAAAAAAAAATTTTTTTTTAAATCAAAAAAAAAATTTTTGAAAATTTTGGTAGATATACAAAACTTTTAAGACTTTTTCAAACATTCTCCATTAAAAAATTGATCAATATCAGTTGAATTGTTTTTGAGAAAATCGAAATTTTATGGGAGGGTACCATTTTTCAGAAATTATTTTGTATAAAATGGTTGCCTTTTTGTAAAAAAAAATTATTGAATTTTTTTTTTTAAGTTGTGGGCACGTTTTTGAGAAAAATAAGATTTTCATTTTTTTGCTTAAAAGATTTGTATGGTATGTACCGTTATTTTTGGTCTTAAAAAAATGAAAAAAACGTGCCCAAAAAACGCTTGGTACCTTGTGGCGGACTAAGCTTGTTAGAGGCCCGGGGTGGCAATAACAAATGGGGCCCCTTATGTGATCAGATATTTTTGTAGTTTCTATATAACGTAAACTTTTACGACAAAATATAAAACATCAATCATATTAATTATAATACACGTATACGAGTTCAAAAAGAATGCACAACAGCATTAGGCAGAGCTCCGCACTCCGCAACTCCGTACTCCGCACTCCGCATTCCGCACTCCGTGACTCTGCACTCCGCATTCCACACTCCGCAATATTATATAGAATAAAAGCAATTATGTAAATCAGGTTTGCATTGAGGTTGAGCTACACATCAAAATATTTCCAAATATGGTTTCGAGTTAAAAAGGTTACACTTTGTCAGTGTAAATCAAATAACTTGCCTTTATAAATAGTTCAATAACTTAAGATGAAAGACTATTCTAAATCAATTTGAGCAAATTTGAGCAAATATTTGATTTTCTTTAACATCAACCGTCAAATTGATCAAATAAACTGTACTGAACTGAACTAGAATGTGACATTAAAAATACATTTTGTAATTTCAAACTGTAGAATGGTTTCTAAGACAGCTTCTGAAATTTTGATGCAACGTTTTTATTTTATCGAGCTATAACACAAGTCATTTGCAATGTCACCATAGCTATGAGTGAAATCTGTAAATTAAAAAAAAAAAAAGGAAATACAAATTTTGTGTCCTAGAAAGGCATCCATAAACTATTTTTATGATCTGTCAATGTCAAAATATCAGACAAGGTTAACATTTGTAAACTAATATACTACTACACCTTAGGCCGTGTCCGAATTGCGTTAAAATTTTCTACCACTGGTTAAATTTTGACGTTTGGTTAAAATGGAATAATTTTTTTTATTTTTGCTGTCCGAACTGGATTAAAATAGGATGGGTAAAATGGGATTTTTAGTTAAAATTCCCGCAAGATTAAAGAAATTTCCCTAACCACAAATGTGTTTTATTATTCCAGAAAATAAATATTTTATACCAAATCCAGCTTAAAATGTATCAAAATAAAAATTCGACGCGAATAAAGTAAAAATTTCTTAATTTGATTTACTTTTAAAGGTTTTGCATCGATTATATCCCCAAAACATTACGGAAAAAATCCTATTGTGTATTGCTTGATTATGCAGTCTGCGAACACTAGTTCACAGCTGTGAACAAACTAAAAAAAAAAAAAAAAAAAAAAAAAAAAAAAAAAACCAATTGCCATTAATTTTGCAAGATGAATAACAATTTGAGGAAGTATTTTATATTAATTCTTTATATTTTTTAAATTATCAGCGTATTATTACGAGGACTGCAGTCTGCAATAACACAGCAACGACTACGCGAGGTATGTGTATACATACACATAATAAAAATAATTTCAAATTCAATTTTCTCTTATACTTGAGAAACGTCAAAATTTAACCACGAGTGTCAAATTTTAACCTGCTCTGAAGCTGGGTAATTTTTAACCCATTTTATTCGCCACGCTAGTGTCAAAATTTAACCAAACGTCAAGTTTTAACCAACATTTTAACGCAATTCGGACACGGCCTTAAGCTTATAACATAATATGGTTTCTGACTTAAAATAAACCCCCCAACGCATAATTATTTTTTTTTGTTTTTAAATTAGATAACAATTTCTAATAAAATCCAGCTAAAAAAGGTAACAACTTTATACCTACTGATACTTTAAAACCAAAGTGTTATTGTTCATAAGAGCAAGTACGTGCGACCCAGTCGTGCATTTTAATTTTGAATGCTTTGCTTAGCTATATTTTCCACGTAAAATCAATATTTACCGAGCTTAATTCATTCACCTTAAAATCTAGATTTTAGATAGCGAACTACGTTTGCGAACTCCATAGTGAGTCCAAGGGAGAATAATTTAAATGAAGTATATTTCGGTAGAATTTCCAATTATATACTACCATAAACATTTCAATAGACTCTCACTCTAATTTATTAAGATAACGCAAAAAACCTCGATGTACTATTTGAGTGGACTAATAATATTTACCGCTAAGTACTTTTATAGGATGATTTTTTTTTCGTGGAACTGGAAGCTTTACCAATTTATTATCGAAATACCAAAAGTTTTTTTTTTCATAATTTTTCAAAAGAATTTTTAAATTTTAATTAGAAGTTGAAGTTAGGAAGATCTACACAAAATAAACTTAAACAAACGAACGTGTTTATCTATTCAAAGATTATTATCATCCGTAGGCTACTTACGCTTACCTTCCCTATACAATCCTTTCCACACTTTGTTGTAAAAAGAATTTATCTACCAATTTACTCCTTTTTACAAAAGTTCAAAAAAAGATGAATGAGCATCTTTTTTTCCTCTTTTTTTTCCTCTTTTTTTTGAGTTAGAAAGAAAGAAAGAAATCAGCAAAGGGTTCATTAAGTACAAACATGACAAACTTATATATCGCCTGGCCTGACTAAAGATGAATCTCTCTTTGCTCTTAATTGGAAATGATTACTACCTTATATATGTATGTATACCTACCTACCTACAAACAAAATGCTTGCACGAATACATTAATTGAATGAGGCCTGATGTATAGAGGAGTAGGTATGGGAGCTAGGAGAGAACATAGAAAGTATAGAAAGACTTAAGTACTTTACTTTCTCTTCCAAAGTTCACATTGGAATTCGTTTCGGGCCAACTCGACTCGACTCGACTCGACTATACCCTCTGTATAAAGGAAACATATACATACAGGCTATACAGCAAAGAGAAAAAAGTTCTTTAGAAAATCTATCTTAAAACGATTAAATACAAAAGTAGGTATATATATTCGAGTAGGAGTACCTATATAGATAGATATACAGATACTATCACACTCGGGATAAATATCTGGAATAAATTGTATTTGCTATGTGTTTAATCCTCTTAGTGGTCGTCCTCATAAAAAGAAAAAGAAAAAAGCTAACCGCACACCCACTTCCTTTACTTTTTCTTTTACTTTTTCTTGGTGGGTTTAATACCAATTGAATTTTGTCGTGGCCAAGAAAATATAAGTATAGGAATATGGTGGAAAGAAAAAGGCCTTAAATGAAGTGTTGATGCCCTTTAGTTGGTATGGTACATCTTCCCTGGGCTACTAACAGTAATTTATTGGCAAAATGAGATTACTCTATGACAAAAAGCTCAAGTCGTTGACATTTGTTAAGTGGTAATTATTATGTGCGTTAATGTGTCTAGTGCGCGTATAGATCTATATAAAAACAGAATTAGTTTGAATTTATATTTTAAATGATAATTTTATTCAAAATAATAATATTTATAATGTTGTTTTATTATTTTAAAGGTTTTTTTTCTGTTTTTATTTTTTATTAAATCAATTTACAAATATAATTAAGCAAGTATAATTTATAAAATATGGAGGGAGCGCAAGACATAGGCTTTTCATTCAGTTCATTAATATTTAATGAGCAATTAATATTCAAATTAAAACTTTTATTTAATGGAAGGGAACAAAAATAATGGGAATAAGGTAGCTAAGTGGATAGGTGTACACTGTACAGTAGGGGAATTTGTAATTAACTTTGACTTTGATTTTCTAAATCAAAAATTTCAAAATTTTAATTTATATAAACCTTGCTACCTACCAACCAAGAAATTAAATTTAAAAAGAAGACAATTAAATTAAGAATAATTTTATTATTTAGAAAAAACAAACCTGCTGATAAAGAAATTTAATATAAATAGAAGGTATGTAATTGAATTAAGATTTTTGTTGTTTTTTTTTTTTTTTTTTTTTTTTTTGTGCTAACAGATGAATTATGTACGCTTGAAGAATAAAAAAACATAAAAAGACTTTAACTGTAATCCGGTAACCGAAGTCGCAGTCAGTTCAGTACTAATATTCCGACTGTGCAGTTAACAAAAGCAGTTAATTGCCTACCGACCTTGACACCAGACCTTCACGCCCGACCTTGAAGCCTGACCTTAAAGCCTGATCTTGACTCCTGACCTTGAAGCCAGACCTTGACGCCCGACCTTGAAGCCAGATCAGCCTGACTTTGACGCTCGACTTTATTTATTTAACATAACATAAATTGCTAGTTTACAAAAAAAAATTTACAAAATTCTTACAAAAGTGTATATTAAGATTTAATTAAATTAATTAATTGCAAAAAAAAAATGCTGATTTTAATTTACATGAATTAATTATTGTTTTATCAAACAGATTGTTATATTTATTATTGTAAAAATTAAATAGTTTAAACATATTATTTAAAGGAGAACATTTTTCGTAATTGGTACGATAGTTTTGAATAAGTATACTATCCGGTATGTTCCTTAAGTTTCTTTGTGGAATATTAAAATTAATACGAGACAGAAGGTGCAAAGAGTCTATGTTACCGTTGATTAATTTTACAATGAAAACAAAACATAAATAGGAACGTCTGTCCTCGAGACTGGGTAAATCAATAAGTCTTAGTCTGTTGTTATAAGGTGGGAGATCATAAGGATTTACCCATCCCAGTCCTCTGAGAGCAAATCTAAGAAATCTTTTTTGCACCTGTTCCAGTCTATTTTTATGGCTATCGTAGTGAGGTGACCAATCCTGACAAGCTTATTCTAAAATGGGTCGTACAAAAGATATAAAAAGCTGCTTTGTCACGAATGGGTCAGAAAATTGTTTCGACTCTCTTTTTATCCAACCAAGAATTGAATTGGCTTTATTAGAAATGCAGTTAATATGTTCGAATATTGTGACACCAAGAATAGATACATTGATTTCACGAGATATTGATATATCATTAAACAAATATTTGAACGAAGTAAAAGAAAATTTTCTGGTAAAACACATAGTTTTACATTTATCGATATTGAGAAACAAACAGTTACGAGTTCACCAATCGAAAAACGAATTAAGGTCACATTGTAATTCTTCGCAAAACCGAGTATTTGATATTGCTTTGAAAATTGTCACATCATCGGCGTAAATGAGACACTTAGAGTATTTTAACACAGATGGTAAGTCGTTTATAAATAAAATGAAAAGAATAGGGCCTAAATGACTACCCTATGGGATTCCAGAGTTGATTTTAAACTTATTCGATTCGCAACTGTTAAATAGCACCGAGTAAGATCTATCGAATAGATAAGATTGAATCCATCTTACAAAGTATTCGCTAAATCCCAATTTTCTTAATTTAAAAAGCAAAACTCGATGTGACAGCTTGTCGAAGGCTTTACTGAAATGAGTAAATACACAATCTACTTGTTTTTTGTTTTTAAATGAATCAATACAGTTTTCAACCAATTCTATTAAAAAAGTAACAGTAGAGTGACCTTTTGTAAAACCATGTTGATTGGGAACAATAAATGATTTAACATAAAAACACAAAGATTCACAAATAATAGCCTCAAGAAGTTTATTTATTTATTTATTTATTTACGTCTATAAGTATGATGACTCTCTTAGACTAATACATAATTTCTTACAAACTATTATAAAAAAAAAAAAAAAAAAAAAATAGCTCTATACAATGTTTTCCATAATAATGGATTTGAAAATATTTCTATTTTGATCCAGTTCGATAACATTTGCATATTGATTAAAATTTATAGAAGCATTAGTGATTGGCTCATTTTTACCATAGTTTGTTGCATGTCGGGAAATATGCAAAAAACCATTACTTCTAGGTCTTAAGGTTCTAGAAGGCGCATATATACCGAACAAAGCTAGAAGAGGGGGACAGTCTATATGTCCCGTTATGACATCTCTTGCAAATGCTATTGAAAAGTAAGTTCTTCTACAAGATAAAGGCTTTATGCCAATTAATAAGCACCTACTATTATACGATGGCATACAATCAGACCAGTTCATTCTTCTAAGCGCATATTTTGTAAATCTTTTTTGAATTTTTTCAATACGTATCAAATCTTTTTTTAAAAAGAGGAGACCATACGACAGAACAATATTCCAAAATTGGACGAACTAAGGCTACGAAAAGGGATTTTAATGTATAAGGATCTCTAAATTCTTGGGAGTTCCTAAATACAAATCCAGACATAGCGTTAGCTCTCGAATAACATAATCAATATGTACATTAAAAGAAAGATGTGAATCAAAAATAACTCCTAAATCTTTTTGACTAACAGTTTTTTGCAATACCGCATCTTCCATTTTATACTCAAACAATATCGGCATAGCGGACCTTGAGAAAGTCATAAATGAGCATTTACTTATATTCAAGCTTAAGGCATTCAAACAACACCATTCATTCAATGCATCAATATCTTTTTGTAAGTCTAGACTATCGGCAATTGACTTAATTGATTTAAAAATTTTTACGTCATCCGCAAACATCAGACATTTTGAAAAATTAATTCCAGTGGGTAAATCATTAATGAATAGTAGAAACAACAAGGGTCCCAGGTGACTGCCCTGCGGCACACCAGAGAAGTTTCTAATTTTGATAGATAATTTAGATCCAATTTTAACAAACTGTGAGCGATTGCATAAGTAATTACTCATCCACTTAAGGAGTGTTGAGTGAAACCCTAAGAATGAAAGTTTTTTCAATAAAATTCGATGGCTAACCTTATCGAACGCCTTTGAAAAATCTGTGAAAACTACATCGGTTTGGCATTTATTTTCCATGTTTTTCAGGTAAAAAAAGAGTCAAGTTAGTCGCAGTCGATCGCCGTTGGACAAAGCCATGTTGGTAAACTGATATATGATTCTTCACCACTTCATAGATTTTCTTCTTCACAATCGATTCAAAAATCTTAGGAATCACAGATAATTTGGCAATAGGCCTGTAGTTTTTAATTTCGTCTTTCTTTCCTTTTTTATTTAGAGGAATTATGAAAGAATTTTTCCAAATGGATCGGAATACACATGAAGACATCGAAAATTTAAACAGAATAGACAATGGTAATGACAAGTGACGTACACAGTTTTTCAATTAGTAGAGGGTATACCATCAGGACTCGACTTTGACGCCCGACCTTGACGCCCGACCTTGACGCCTGACCTTATTTTCCTGGTATATATTGAGATAATCAACGATTTTTGTTTTAAAAAAAATATAGGGCAAAGATGTTGAGATGGTGTAAGTTTTAGTGCGATCATAAAATTAAGACTTCAAATTAATTAAAGCATTGTACAAAATTTGACGTCCCTTACATTGGCGGAAATTTTTTCTCGGAATCAAAAAATTTTGATATCTGAATTTGTAGCTAATTAAATGCTAATTTGTTGCACAAACTAAAAATTTTTATAGCTCGCATAGTTTCGTAGTTATTCAAATTTCCGCTTAAATAAGTCTGAAGTTAGCTGACAAATTATAAAATCATACGAATTTTAAAGTTTGACTGACACCCAAATTTGTAGCTTTTTAAATGCTCTTGCGAGTTGTGAAAACCTCGATTTTGTAGTTCAAGTAGATTATTTTATATTGAAGTTTAAACTAAAATAAGTATGAAGGTAGCGGACGAAAATACGAAAACAACAATTCTCTTGGTGTCAAAAATTATAGCTTCATTGTAGGTCATTTGAAATAAAACGGAAGTTGATGGACAAAATCTAAAAAAATGCGATTTTTGTAAAAACAAAATTTGCCAGAAATTGAAGCTTTCATTCAAAATTAAAAAAAATTTGAATTTTTGAATTTTTTTCTCTCAGTAATTGTAGCTTTTGAAATGATAATTTGTTGGGCAAGAATAAATTTTTGTAACTTTTATGGATCGGTTTCCATTTGTATTTTAAGTTTAAAATACACATTTGCGGAAATGCGAAAAAAAGCTACAATTTCTGAGAGAACAAAATTTTTAAATTCTTCTTTTTTTTAAATTTTGACCGTAACATATAGGAATGAAGTTTTATTTTAGCACAATCTTTTATAACAAAAAAAACTATGCCAGCTACAAAATCGGGGTTTGTGTGTTTAATTTAGTTTAGGGAGTTTTCAAATTCTTGAAAAAAAATTTGGATTATCTTATTTCTTTAGATTTTGGAAGCTCCATTTTGAGCTAACTTGAAACTTGAATATAAAAAAACCATTAGAGCTACAAATTTCTACTTAATTGGTGAAAAAAAAATAGCTTTTAAAAGCTTCATTTTCGGACAAAATTTTTTTTACAAAAATATCATTTTTTTGTCCGCCAACTTCCGTTTTATTTCAAATGACGGAAAATGCATATAAAAAATGATATATAAAAGCTACAAAATTAATTTTTGCACTCCAAATTAGCATTTAAAAAGCTACAATTTTTGACACCAAGAGAATTATTGTTTTCGTATTTTCGTCCGCTTACTTCAGACTTATTTTAGCGGAAACTTGAATTACTACGAAACTATGCGAGCTGCAAAGTTTTCGTTTGTGCAACAAATTTGCATTTAATTTGCTAAAAATTCAGATATCAAAATTTTTTGATTCCGCCAAAAAATGTCCGCCAAAGTAAGGGACGTCAAAATTTGTTTTTTGTTGCTAATGAATGTTTTTCATTGCAGCGTCTATTGAGATTATTTTGGATTCGATTTAATTGGTTTTTGACGGTTTTATAAAAATATTTCATTTAGAAAGGAACATGACCTGATACAAAAATTATAATAAAGTGCCAACATATTTTTCCTGGAAGTGAGAATATAGTGAAAATAAAAAAACATATCTCTTCCCAGTGGCTGCCTGAGTACAGCATATTATACTTCCTCTTATTTGAATATGATGAGATGACAATCCACCACTATCATGGCAGTCTTTATTATTTCAAGTCCTCATTTTGCGAAAATAAAATGAATATGAAATGTACCTACCATAGGTATAAGGTAAACCTCCTGGCATTCCTATACGTACATATGTACATACATTATATTATGGAACCCCATGGTTTTGCTTGACTATGAATATTTCATTCAGAGTGAAAGCAATTCTTGGAAAACTACCATTTTCCTTATCTCACACTCAATTCCCACTTATATATCGAGAATATCGATTGCTCAATCCTTATATGAACACAGAAAAAAAAAAAAAAAACAAGGCAATGCATAACGATTTTAACTTTTTTAAAGTTTTTTTTTAAAGCAACTTCATATGGTTATATTTTCTATACGAATGGGTATATGTTATCTATCTATATATTTATATCGTTTGTGTATACATATGTATATAAAAATAGCATGGTTCCTAAATAAGTGTTGAATCCGTCCTTGTTGAACGTATGATAGTTTCCAATGCGTGATGTATGTATAGAAAAATTTAGGCGACTATGAAATGAAGAGGTTCTATAAAAAACCATAGGCCTACATTATCTATCCCTATACACATACATACATATGTATGTACATAAAAAAAAAAAAAAATAAGTATAGGATGTCATTTCTATGCCCCAGAAACAAGGATCAATTTCGTATGATTGCTTCTTTTCTGTGTGAATAATTCATCCAGTTTTTGACCGGTTTTATACACACTTTTATACACACTCACTTTCCTTATTTCCATTTAGATATTTTTTCAGCTTGGATACCTTTTTTGCTATATCTACCTACCAACCATTTACTATATATCGTTTTACGTTTGTTGTTTTATCATATATCCTGAGTTTATTTGCTATGGAAATTTATAATTCGATATGTAATAATATTCTTGGGGGACATGGTTATAGATGAAGTTAAGAGATATACGTCTTTCTCTTCAGTGTTTTAGATTTATATTTATTTTAAACTTCCTTATATGAAATAATATGATTTAACTACATCCTCAAGAGATATCATATTGAGTTTCTTTTTACAAATATACGATGTTATATTTATGTCTTTACACAAAGGTATTTTATTTATTTATTTAGGTAATAATATACAATCATTGAGCAATCTGAGTAAATTATACTCTAACAGCCTTATTTATTAGATTTCACTAATACTCGTTTCAACCTCGGAATAGTTAAACCGAGTCGAAGCACTTACTCCGTCTTTACGCCACGTTAAACAAATTCTTATTTGTTAAGTCGTTTTAGGGACGGAGTGAATTTACTCCGACTTTACTTCGCCTCTAATTCTGAAAAACTTATTAATAAAAAAATAAATGATGATTAGAGGCGGAGTAACCTAAAACTGGTACATAGTAGGATTGAAGCCGTAGTAAAGCCATTTTAGTATCTAAATGACATGACATTTAGTAACTAAAAAGGAGTGTAGAAGAAGTTTTTTTATCCGTTTGTTATTAAATGTAAGGCAAAATGGATAGTTATTTTGCATTTATAAATGATTTAAATTCTTTAAAAGCTTTAGTTGGAGTACAAAACTCGTTCAATCCCATATTATAATAACCAGAGAGATTGTTTTTTTTGATAATATATTTGACATAAGGAGGGTGTTGCTAAAACCGTTTGACGTGGCGTTATGACGGAGTAAGTGCTTCGACTCGGTTTAACAATTCCGAGGTTGAAACGAGTATTAGAGAAATCTAATAAATAAGTCTGTAACAATATACCTAATAATTAAACAAACTTAAACCTATTTTGAGATATAGTTGTTGTAAAGATAAAGATTCTTTTAAGGCAGAAAAGGTTGAAGTTTTAGTCAAATATTATTCACTATGAAATTTGTACCAATAGCCCAGGAATATGTACAAAAAAAGTCGAATTTGAGAAAAAAAATTCATTTGGCTAAAAAGTCCATTGCCGAATCTCGCTATCGAATTTGGTTATTTAGGTTTACTGGTTTAAATGTCAAAATAATCCCATATATTGGTACCTATAACTTTGAATGCTAATACCGAATAGTACTTCATGCAATAGTTTTAGGAGATTTTAATGCAAGAAGTGGTGATTTGGAAACTGAAATGGTTTTAAGGTATCGGAAGCGTAACTCTAAGGACACAAAAGTAAACGTTGAAGGAAAGAAATTATCAGAACTTTGCAATAATTTCGGCTTAAGCATATATTAAACGGAACTACTGATGGTGAAGAATATACTTTTATTGGAAAACAAGGAAGCTCTATACAATTGATTATGGACTTATTTGTGGAGACTCGAACATATTCTTTAGAGACTTTGTGGTGGGAGATGCCACGTTTTTAGATTATCTGCCAATTATTATGAGTCTAGAAAGCAATATAATCACAGACTTGCAAACAGCTGCAATATCATTTGAAAACAGTTGTCTTAAATGAAAAGAATGGAAGAAGAACGAGTTCCAAATAAAAATTGATACTATATTACTAGCTAATAACAGTTGCGAATCGAATAAGTTTAAAATCAACTCTGGAATCCCACAGGGTAGTCATTTAGGCCCTATTCTTTTTATTTTATTTATAAACTACTTACCATCTGTGTTAAAATACTCTAAGGCCGGTATTCACCGAGCACTCATAACTTATGAGCCTCATAAACCTATTCACCAACCAATAATAAGTGGATATTTATGAGCGCTCATAAAAGTTATGAGTGGTCCCGACCACTCATAACTTATGAGCGCTCTCTTCGAAAAATATTTCGACATTTTCGAAACTATTTCCACAACCACCACCCCCACAAACACAAACATCTCCATCGCTACCACTCCATCTACCTAAAAAAGTTTGATTTTAAAGTTTGGGAGTGCCTGGTTGACACAAAGTGGCTCTCTTTTTCGAAATTCGAAACATATTTATGAGTGGTTGGTGAATACCCCAAAGTTATGAGCCTCATAAACTTATGAGGCTCATATGAGCGCTCGGTGAATACAGGCCTAAGTGTCTCATTTACGCCAATGATGTGACAATTTTCAAAGCAATTTCAAATACTCGGGATTGCGAAGAATTACATTTCTAATAAAGCCAATTCAATTCTTGGTTGGATAAAAAGAGAGTCGAAACAATTTTCTGACCCTTTCGTGACAAAGCAGCTTTTTATATCTTTTGTACGACCCATTTTAGAATACGCTTGTCAGGTTTGGTCACCTCACTACGAATGCCATAAAAATAGACTGGAACAGGTGCAAAAAAGATTTCTTAGATTTGCTCTCAGAGGACTGGGATGGGTAAATCCTTATGATCTCCCACCTTATAACAACAGACTAAGACTTATTGATTTACCCAGTCTCGAGGACAGACGTTCCTATTTATGTTTTGTTTTCATTGTAAAATTAATCAACGGTAACATAGACTCTTAACAATCTGTTTGATAAAACAATAATTAATTCATGTAAATTAAAATCAACGTTTTTTTTTTTGCAATTAATTAAAATCTTAATATACACTTTGGTAAGAATTTTGTAAATTTTTTTTGTAAACTAGCAATTTAGTTATGTTAAATTAAATTAAATAAATAAAAATAGCAAAATATATGCCGCTGTGTGAGTTGGAATCAATAACTAGGGAAACAGTAGCTACCAAAAACAACTAAGTTACGAAAAAAATCGGAGTGCTACGATTTTGAGTGAGAAAAATTAAGAAAGAAAAGTTTAGCGCTTCTCAATTTAATCCGAAATAATGATGCAAAAAGCATTAAAGTAGAATATGTTTAAGCCAACAAAAGATATAAAAAGATATGTGAAGCGAAAAAAGAAGCCCATTGGTACTGCAGTTAAGTCAAAGCAAGGACTCTGCCGAATTTTAGTCCTTAACAAGAAAGTTGTCTGGGAATAGTAAGCCTAAAGAAGATGCTGATATTTCATTAGGTAGCCTTCGACAGTATGCTACTCCACTCTTCTTTACTCGACCAATCAAGTACAATTGAAGTGATCGGAGAGAGTTCCAAAATTAAAAATTATGTCAAGTGCCTTTGTTATAAGCTTTCCTTAAAGGAGTTTGTGCTATATTTAAAGAATTCTACTGGAATTCCGTTTGAGCCCGCTGCTTTCCCGTCTTTCAAAAAATGTAGCACCATTTCAACTTCTTCCAGTTTAATTTCCCTGTCTAAAAGCTCGTCCTTTACATAAGGTTGTGCCTTTGTAAAGGCATGGAATTCAAACGGAATTCCAGTAGAATTCTTTAAATATAGCACAAACTCCTTTAAGGAAAGCTTATAACAAATGCACTTGACATAATTTTTAATTTTGGAACTCTCCCCGATCACTTAAATGAAACTTTGATATTACCTATATTTAAAAAAGGCGATCCGACCGATCCAACAAACTATATAGAGGGATATCATTTCTCAACTCTGCGCTAAAAATCTATACAACGTTATTTTACAAATGATTGGGTAAACACGAACAAAAAACTCAGTGAGTTTCAAGCGGGATTCCGATCGGGTTACTCAACAATTGATAACATCAATTTTAACATCAATTGCTAAAATTAAGCTTAACCAAAATCAGAAATGATATGCATTGTTTGTGGATTTTAAAACGGCTTTTGATAAAATAAGCCGAAATGCTATGTTTTTAAGCTTCTAGGATTATCTTCAAAATTTGTGCATGCACTAGAAAAACTTCAACAAAAAACCACGGCAAATGTAGTTAAAGGTCAGGAGCGTTCAGAAAAACTGATAATAAATCGTGGAGTGAAACAAGGCTGCAAACTTAGTCCCCTTCTATTCGCATTATTTCTAGTTGACCTCGTGGATAAGCTTACATGTGGAATCGATATTGGAGGCACGCAAATAAAAGTCATCATGTACGCTGATGACATAGTCATTCTCGCAGAATCAGCCTGTTCACCGCAACTGATAAAAAATAAACTGTACGAGTACAACGAACAGTGGGACTTAGAAGTAAATGTTGATAAATCAAAAGTTATGGTTTTTTCAAAAATGTTCTGGTAGACTAGCAGCAGGTGAAAGATGGAAATATGGTGAAAATATGCTGGAAGTAGTAAAAAAGTACCTACACCTATTTAGGAATGGATCTATCTTTCAATTTAAACATGGAAAAGCATCTAAAAACCAAAGTGGATAAGACTAAAACAGTAATTTGTATAAATTGGAAAAGAATTTTCAGCAACAAACATATAACTGTTAGCTCAAAATATAGTGTATTGAATGCAACTGCCCAGTCAATCTTTTTATATGATGCACAAGTTTGGGGTAGTCAGCGGTTTGAAGTGGTGGAATATCTACTGCGTTTCTTTCTTAGAAAAATTTTCTACCTACCAATCAATACGCCGAAGTACATAATATCATTTGGAGTCAGGGCTGCCAACACTGTTCATCACATCATCGTTAAAATTGCATGCGGATTATTTAGTGAGAGTGGTAAAAATGAACGAAACAAGACTACCGAAGCAGATGTTGTGGTATGCACTGCAAAGGAATATAATGTTTGTTAATTATTGGAAAACATTGGCTGCGGATTACGGAATAGTAATGAATCTAACGAAATATAACACCGATCAATGGAAACAATTGTTTTATGAGGTTATGAGAGGTAACAGATGAGAATGAAAGATACTCTTTCGTCGAAAAAGCGCATGAATCAACAGAAAGGGTTTATAATTCGAAAGTCAACTATAATCTGAACGTAATTAATTACTTCAACAGCTGCTTCTCTTGCTATATGATAGGAACAATTTTTAAAATTAGAGGAGAATTAATAAACTTCAACTATTCACCTCATCGTACCGAAAGAATCGGTAACTGTAATCTGTGTATCCTACAAGTGCGAGAAGATATATTACATTTCATTGGAGTGTGTCCTGTATACAAAGAGATAAGGCGATATAACTTTGGTAAAAATACTTTCGATACCAATGAAGTCAAGAATTATCTAAATGGTTTAGACTGGAAGCAGCTATTCAACTATTATCTAAAGGCCAGCGCCGATAGAGGAAGAATATTAACTGAAAACTTATAAGTTTAAATTTAAAAAAAATTGCTTATAATCACTTTATTTGTTTTAACTATGTAAAAAGTCTCTTTCTTTAAAAAATCATGTTTTGTTTTAACTAAACTAAAAGTCCTTTCAAAAACTACTATACTATTATTCATTTTTACTAAAATTCACTGCTACACAGTAAAATTAAAGCCTATGCTTTACTTACATATATCTTTAAAAAAAAAATGAGGATAGTAATTATTAGGGGTCAGATTTAGATTAGATTAGATTTTTATTCAATATACAAAATTTTACAATTGATATCATTGAGAAATAAACTTGAATAAGTTAAGACATGCCAATTTTGTCGTCTGTCTGAGTAAGAAAAATTTCTCTTTAATTTTTGCAATAATTTCAATTATTTAGCTGAATTTAAAAATATAAAAAATACTTAGGGGTCAGTTATAGCTTTCATTGAAACTAATCATTGAAAATTTAAATTTTCATTTTTGAGGCCTTAAAAAAGCGATATCAGTGATTATTTTGATGCCAATAAAAAGCTGAGAACTCGATTATTATTTCTAGTCAACAAAATATTTAATTGTGGCCCTACCTTTCACATAAAACGATTTCTAAGATTTCAATGATCAATGATAAGGTAGTTCAATTATTGAAATAAAGAAATTCATTTCCTGCGATAGGCTAGGCCAAAATGAAATATTTGTTTGACTAGAAATAATAATTAAGTTATCAGCTTTTTATTTGCATTAAAATAACCACTGATTTCACTTTTTAAGTGCCTCAAAATTAACAATTAAAATTTTCAATGATGAGTTTCAATGAAAGCTATAACTGGCCCCTAAGTATTTTTTTTATTTTTAAATTCAGCTAAATAATTGAAATTATTGCAAAAATTAAAGAGAAATTTTTCTTACTCAGACAGACGACAAAATTGGCATGTCTTAACTTATTCAAGTTTATTTCTCAATGATTTCAATTGAAAAATTTTTTATATTGAATAAAAATCTAATCTAATCTAAATCTTATCTACTTCATGCAAAGCATGTAGATCATGTGATTTTATACAAAAAACTTGACACCTCGCAAACATGTATAGGACCATCTAGAATAATTAAAAATTGACATCCATTTGCTACCATTTTTTATTTACGAGATATCATTATTTTAAAAAAATTTCAAAAGTCAAAATTACTATCTACTCGCATAATACTATACCTTAAACTTAACTAAGTTTTAAGCAGGTTGAATACATTATATATGGCTCCCATAACTAATTTATTTCTTTTATACGATAAATATAGTTTTTCAAATATTAAAACTTTAAAAACCACAGTGTGATCACGCTTGCCACTTAAAAATAAAGTTCGTGTCCAAAATTGAAAATAAAAATGACGAACTGTAGCTAAAAACGACCAAAATAAAAAATGATAAAGATACCAAGTTTTTTTCAAATATTTCTTAGTGAAAAATTAAACCGATAAGGAATTTTAGGATTAATAAGTTTTTAGGCCGAAAGGTATTAGTATTAGAGCGACCGTTTAAGGCCAGTAAGTTAGTTAGTTTGAGATAGTTATAAGTTTGAATTGAATAAAAATTAATGAAAACAAATTACCAAAATAATTTAAGTCCGAAATATGAATTCATCACATTTATTTCAACATATTCTTGATATTATACAGATGAAATATTATTTTTTTTTTTAATTATTATAATAATACAATAATACAAGTACCTAACAAACTTAATTAAATTCAACTGATGAGTCCAAGTGAGATCGCCGGGACGAAACGCCAATTTTTGTAGGACTTAAAGGCCGTTTAAAGCTATTTTGAATCAATAATTCAACAAAGTGCATTAAAATAGTGCTAAGTCTTCTACTTGGCTGATGTACAATATAGAATTTGTATTATTAAAAAAACCCTCTTAACTAAATTAGATTTATATATAAATAAATAAAAGTAGCGAATCATAACTTAATAACGAAGAATAAAAATATTAAATTCTCACGGCATTTTAAAGTGAGATCACAGTATATGATGTACCTATAAGCATAAAATTAAAGTGCAATTTCATTTTTCATTTCGTAAAAAAATAACCAAATAGAATAAAAATGATCATGTGACGAAGTGAAAAAATAATGACCAGATTTGGTCACAAATGACCAAAGTGGCAACCGTGAGTCTGATCGCACATAAGAGCAAACAAATTCGTGCGAGCCAATTTAAAAAAATTTTTTTTTCTTAAACTAAAATTTTACCTTCATATAGAATGTTGAGTGGCCATTCAAGTTTCAATTTGTATAGGTTCCCCCTCAGGAAACCAAAAAAATCACGAATACAATTTTTTCGTATATATATGAAATTGCACCGTTTTGTATGTATATAAAATAATTTAAAAGCATCTTAATAAAAATCAAAACCAATTTATTTCTAGAAAAAGGTTGACTTCCTAAAACTTACAAAAAAAAAGCCGTCACTATTTTAATAATAAACTAAACAGTAACTTAAGTTTGCTTCTAGCTCATCTAAAGATACAATCTTCATCAGTATACATATATCCCCCAACAGTAACCTTTTTAAGTTATGCTAAGACATAAAGTAGGTTATCTCGCCCCCAACTATTATTTTTATAAATCCTTCGTAAATTGTGTTTAAATTATATAATACCTGCCCTAAATATAGGGCTTACCTATATCAAAGACAGTACCTATACATATATCCAAAGCTCTTCATTTTGGTTGACAAAAATCTATCTACATAATTGAAGTTGCCTCGTATACAAAACCGTTATCATCATAATGTATAAAACCAAAATAAATTTCCTACGAATTAGGGCCAAGACAATATTCTTACCACCAGTTATAGTATTGTCATTCCCATCACAATAATAACAAAAATATATATACTCTATACTCTTCCATTCTAAAACTTATGGCTTATAAGAATACTCTTAATTGAGCAATAAATTGTCAAAACAATGAATTTATATCCCGAACAGAGGCATAGTCCGTCAAGAAATAAAAGAAAAATCTTTCTATCTGTAGGGATAGGTATAAAAAAAATTTCATATCGCATATCCTTCTTATAATGTCCTTCTCTCTATATTTTAGAATTCACAGCTAAAAACACTGTAGGATATTATAATGTAGCTAGTCTGTATTTATCGATAACAATTCACATTTGAATACACAAAATGAGACACCACACCAATAACAATCATAAATAATTTCACAATGAATAAAATATACATTTTACATTTGGCTTTTCTCTAATAGGCAAATTATACATTCTGACCCCTTCAGCATTTGTTCCATTTTCCATATTTTCTATATATGTAAATATATGAACTTGACCCGAGAAATGCCTGAGGCAGACATCCCAGGACTTGTGCGGGACACAAAATTTTCATTCTGTCTGAATCTGCATGCAGGACACATTCTATGGGCGGCCTTTGGAAAATTATAGTGTTTTCATCTTTTGAAAGAGCAAAATCAATAAATCACATGAGTCCACATATAGAGGGAAAATATTTAAAAAAAAGCATATCTATAACTCTACCATAGTAGAGCCTTGATGTTTTTTTTTAATAGCAGCTTCTTTTGTGAGCTATTGCTATATAAGGACGTTCTGATATGGTGGCGAATGAAATTGGACATTTAAAATTTAGTTCTTTGACACTTTTTATGTCTTTCATTTTTAAAAGTGACGCTTGGAATATATGTCTATATAGTTTCGAATATTGAACCAGAAAATTGTCAATGGTGTTTTTGACGTTATTGGTGCGCTCATTAAAATTAAATTGAACCGGATATTATTTGATATAGGAAGAATTATGTTGAAGGAAACGAGACATTTAGCCGGATTATCATTAAGTTCATGTTAAAAACGAACAGCTGCAAAAGCTCTCAATTATCGTTAATCCTTGCTTTGATAAAAAATAATTGGATTATTGAATTTTACGGAACTTATATGCAAGTCTAAGACATACATATATACTCACACAATTTGTATGCGACTAGCTATATATGAGATGAAGAAAATCTCGTGAAACGGAAACAACATCGACACGATATACTAACTCCTTTAAATATACAAGGCGAAAACATATTTTTTGAACTTAAATTTACGGAGAGTCTCGGTGGCGGTCTAGCCTCTAGATGGCCGTGCGGTATATAAAAGATTTTAAATATAAAAATTGAAATTTTAATAATTTTCAATTATTTTGAATTTTTCAAAGTAAAAAAGACCATATTCTGACAGAATTCAGTCCAGTGTTGTTCAAATCCATGTAAAAAAATATTTTTTACCTTCTACGTAAAAGTAAGTAAAAGACGCGTAAATAAGTGTAAAAACGTAAAAATCCCGTAAAAAACGTAAAAAAAACTGGCAAAAAAGTTAAGGAAGAGGTAAAAAAAAGTAAATAATTGAAAAAAAAGAGAGAAAATAGTCGTGTTTTTTTGGGAAAGTTATTCACAGTACAGTAGTATTCTACTATTCTACACGAGTTACAAATACCACATCCACAGTAGAATTACTGCCAATAAAAGCAGAAGTAGAATCCTACTGCGGATGGGTAGGCTACTGCGGGTGGTTTTTTTTGGAATTTATTTCTATGCTATATACAAAATCCCAAAGAAACACGGCTAATGAGAGGCATCTGTCAAAATTTAAGTAAGGGGTCAATTATAGCTTTCATTGAAACTCATCATTGAAAATTTAAATTTCTTATTTTGAGACACTTTGAAAGCAAAATCAGTAAATATTTTGATGCCAGTAAAAAGCTGATAACTCAATTATTATTTCTAGTCAAAAAAATATATCATTTTGGCCCAACCATTCACATAAAATGAATTCTAAGATTTCAATGATCAATGGTAAGGTAGTTCAATCAAAGAAATTCATTTCACGTGTTAACTTGGCCCAAAACGAATTTTTTTTGTTGACAAAAAATAATAATTAAGTCTGTAGCTTTATATTGGCATCAAAATAATCACTGATTTTGCTTTATAAGTGTCTCAAAACTTAAAATTAAAATTTTCAATGATGAGTTTCCATGAAAGCTATAACTGGCCCCTAAATAAAAAAAAAATTGGCAAACGTTCGAAAATATCGAAAGAACAAATAAATAATTGAAGTATGTTATATTGAAAAACTTGGACTGAAAAAGATTAGAGAATCTGATTTTTAATCATTTTGTCGAAAATAAAATAAAAACCCAATAGCTTTTAACCAACTATCATCTTCAATCTTGAAGGTAACCAATTTTTATTAATTTTCGCGTCTTTTTTACGTTTTTTACATGAGCATGATTTAAATACGGCAGGTAAAAAATGTAAAAACCATGTGAAGTAACAAAGTCGAACCACTGGACTTCACTGATATGCAAGGCCGGCCATTTTCATATAATATTTTCAACGTAAATTGTTATTGTAAAATTTGGGCGTTATTTCTTCAATTTTGGGCGATATTTCCAAATTAATTTTTTTAATTTGGGCGTTCTTTCCTAAATTTTGGGCGATATTTCGAAAGAAAAAATAGAAAAATTTCAATGATCAATCGCGGCGCATAAACAGTGAGTTCTTTTCTGGATTTTTTTGGGTGATATTTCCAATTCTGGGCGTTCTTTCCCATTTGACTTTTAAAATTTTTATTTTGGGCGTTCTTTCCTTTAAAAAAAAACAACAACAATTGATCAGAATTTTTTTGTGCGATATTTCCAAATCGATTTGGGCGTTATTGCCTAGTGCCGATTACGTTTTCTTGTTCCTGGTAATGCGCCCTGTGCATTTGCACATCTTGTACATATGGTTGGTCCGGCCCTGCTGATATGTACCTCACAAGATGAGATAAAATTGATTTCTCACAAGAACTATCAAAAATTTCGATTTATTTTTGAGAAGCACAAAACTCACAAGTTTGACAAATTCTATTGTGAATATAGGCCTCTACGAACTTGCCACCGGCCTTACGATACCATTTCAACTTAAATGGATGATGCGAGGCCGATACTGTAATTCTTCGATTTTGGCTAACAGTCCAGTCAATAAAGCCACAAAAACATCCCAATTAGGAAACCATTGCCGGAAATCTGGATTTTGTTAAATATGAAAATAAAATTAAAAAAAAAAATTAAGAGCTTAAAAATCATTTATTCAAAAACTAAGCACTAAAATAAATTCATTTAAAAATAAAATTGAAGATGGAAAAACTTGCTTTAAAAAAGCTATATCATGATATTGTAAGTGTTGCCATTGTGTTTTTATATTCATTTTCTATTTTGAATTTTTTTTTTTTAATTTGTTCCTCCCACCTAAATGGGTGGACATGTAGAGTGGACCAATATCTTAAAATGATGCTCATATTATGTACTAACAATTAATAAAAAAATTGATGCTAATATCAAAAAATGCACAATTTTTAAACTAAAAAAATTGAGAAGTAAAACCCTTAACACTTCCGATAGTTTTATGTATTTCGAAAACGGTTATTTTTATATGAACAAAAATATATTAATATTTTTTGTAGGAAATTTTTAAGATATAAATAAGTTTTTGACAGATTTTTTTTTGCTTGGGGCCGCAAAAATTGGCTCTGTCCCAGGTGACAAAAACCCACTCTACGCCACTGATGGAGCTGTATATGGAGCTGGAACAATTTATTATCAAACACATTTTTAAAGCATTTTAAGGTTGTTTTTTTACTTCGATATGATTTTTAGCGCAAAAAAACACATTATAAAGTATAATTTTTTTTTATTATGAAAGCCCAATATGTGTTCTTAAAAACACTTAATATTTTTCACCTAAAAATAAACTTAAAATTATTAAAAAAATAAAAAACAAAATGTGTTAAGTATTATAATTATTTTCTTTGGCAAAAATTGGACATTTTTGTTTGGATTTTTTGGATTTATAGATTTTTTAAAATCGACATTTCTCGCACTTTTTTAAGACTCAACATTTGTTCAATAGGGGCTGAACTGAAAAGAAAATCTTGCATTGTATAGATACATAATGATGGATATTCAAACAACTTAATCGTACCATCACTCAAAAGTAGCGGTAAAATAACTGCCGAGACAAAATGTAACGCAACAGACAAAAACAAAAATGTAAAGGAAAATCAAGAAAATATAAATATTTGATAAAAACGAAAAAGCCTACATAATTGCGTCTCTGTATTGTGCATTAGCACTTGCCTTTCAGCCTAATGAGTCAACCGTAGATGTGATTCCTCTGAAGCTCTTTGAAATCTTATTCACAAAAAGCATCTTTATTTTTATATAATAGGCTTAAGCAAACATAAACTAATGTCAGAACCGCAGGCATAGCCATAATAGCTTACTGCTTTTTGACTGCTCCGGTGTCTCTTTTGATCTTTGCATCTCTAATTTCGATTTGTGTATGCTCCCGTTGTTTCGGAATCCTTTAAAAACTCATGGCGTAAGGCATTTAACATGCTTTAACCTGCTCTGGAGTCTCTTCTTCTCTATTTTCAGCTTGTCTTTCTGTTCATACTTCCTTACATTTGCTTCTAATTCAGATTCCTGACTTCTTGATTTTTTTTTTAATTCTAGCTCTTTAAGAGGTACGCGCCAGATTTGACTTCCACTTGCAATCCATTTTCAATTTTGTTTTGTCTCATACAATAATACGCAAGGATAATAAGTAATGTATAATAATAAATAAATAAATAAATAAATATAAATAAATTATTATTAATGATTATGCATGGTCAGATGGCGGTAAATCGGTTAAAAATAATTTATATACATATCGCACCCTTAGAATGAAAGTGACCTAACTAAAATAATCGGCATCTTTTTTACCACCCGATCTTAGAGTTCATTTCGATTTTCAAAGTCAGTTTATTGAAAAATAAGAAGCTACGAAAATTTTGAGTTAGTTCACTTTCATTCTAAGGGTGCGATATGTATGTTCGATATTTATCCCTTAAAAACTATTTACAAACCGATTACTTTTCTTGATATATTTCGTGTGTGACTTCAGTTAAAATATTTTTATTTTTATTGATCTTTTTTTCAAAAATGTGTAGGAATATTTTGTAAAGCAAGATCAAACATTTTATGAAACAACATTCTCAATTACAACAATAAGCCAAGTTCCATCCTATGTCATATTGCTCCACCATACATATTTCGTATAAAATACGAAAAAGTACGTTTACGCCCGAGTGTATTAATTAAGCTAACCTTTCCATCCGAAACAGACAGACGAATAACTGTCTTTTTTTAACTTATATCCATTTTCATTTCCAAGCTTTCACTCAACCAATTACAATCACTGACATATGTATTTTGAGAGATTGAATTGAACAAACAAACATACAGCCAAACTAACTGACACTTTTTACTTTTTTCTTAATTTCGTCTCAATTTTCCAAAAAAAAAAAATAGACTAAGTCCATTGCCAACTTCCAATACCTCGCTCTACCAATTTTCATATAAATCAATCTAGCACTAGCATTCAATCTAGCATTTAAGGAGGTTAACAGGAACAAACAGACAGACAGACAAACAAACTTTCATTATTAAAATATAGGATATTCTCAAAAAGTACAAAAGTACATTTGAGCATCCTGTATTCTGTTTTTGAATTATAAAATTAATAAGAGCACTGAATTTTGGAAACACTTGGACTCATCAGTTGACTAGTGAGGGCCTTTGTCAATACGCAATTTCAGTCAACTGATGAGTCCAAGTGAGATTGCCGGGACGAAACGCCAATTTTTGTAGGTACTTAAAGGCCGTTAAAAGCTATTTTGAATCAAAATTAGTTTTAATTTTTTTTTCATTTGTTTTTCTTCAAAATTTTGAGTTTGAAAATTAATTTTTCAAAAACTTTATTTAAAAATAAAATAAAAGAATACATTTTTGGCTTTAAAAAAAGGTAAAAAAGGTATACAAAGGTATATAGCATGGCATTGTAAGTGTTACAATTATTTTTAATAGTTTGTATTATTTTAAAAAGTTTTAAAAGTTTTTGTTGGATTTTAAAAAAATATTTCAAAATTTTTTTCTTCAATACTTAATAATTTGAATATGACTTGGTCGATTTTTATTAAACTTGGTACCAAGCAATTTTTTAAAATTATCTAGCAGATTTGAATAAAAAGTTATTCCTTAAACCAAAAATAACTGCACCTAACTACCATATACTAGTGCTTAAAAACCTTTAAGGGAAAATCTTATTTTTCTCGAAAACGACTCCTTCGATTTTGATTAAAATATTTGTGTGAATAAGTTCGTGCGACTCAGTCGTGCATTTTATTTAATATGACAATATAAAGGGTGTTTTTTTTTAGACGTGTGGTTTTCAAGAAAAAATAAAACGAATATAATTTAATGTTATGGCCAAGAATCTAGCTTTATTATAAAGATAAGTGTTTGCCATTACAGCTCCATTTGTTGCGCGCGATGGCGTAGAATCAAGTGACAGCTGTCAAACTCCGAAAAAAGTATTGCCAGATTGAAAACCACATTTAAAAAACATCCTTTATTAAGTGAAGTAAGCCGTGGATTGAAGGTTAGATGGGCTTAATATTAAAGAAATATATTTTTCTACTACGTACACTGTGTGTCTGAAGTGCTCGCGGCTTCGAATAAAATCAAGAATTTCTATAGCTGCAGACAACTTCAATAAAAAACTTTAAAAAGGTCTTCTTCAATGGCATGACCTTGATTTGCCAAATGGGATATACAATTTTTTTTTTTTTTTTGTTTCTATTATGTGGGTCAAGACTTTAGTAAAGTTGAGAAACTATCGTATAATTCTGTAGCGTATATCTATTTCCTTGGATTAAAATTCATTCGAATCTCTAACCACTTGAGCTTCATATAAGTTATTATTTGACGGTTGCCGCTTGAACTGATACCATAAACCATTCAAATTGGTTTTAAATTTCATGTAGTTAAATATGTACATATAAGTACATTTTATTCTAAGAAATTTAATTTTCTCCTTTCTTTGTAAATAAAACAATTTTAAGTTATACGCATGAAGCTATGTTTACCTACTTATGTACATAATTGATTTACCTTAATTTTTGGCATGATATCTACCAGACGGTGAATGTCATCTCCTTCTGTAAATCTGCCTTTAGCCGTGGGAGCAGCCAGCAACTCCCAATTCGTGCTTGAAATTTTAACTCTTCTTGTTTACTCCTATAAATTTTCTTGATTAAAGTAATATTATAATTTAATTTAAAACATATATACATAACTAGGTGTATATTGGCCTTAAATAATTAAAACTTTTTCTTAAAAAAAAAAACTTACTCCTTCACGTTCCGCGATTAGGATTTGACAAATTGAAAAAGTCAGAAATCGACATTTAAAGAAATGAATTTTTAAGCAAAAATAATGGCAAGTGATTTGGGTGATTTGGAATTTAATTTCAGTTTCGAGTTAAACGATTAAGGTTCGCAAAAATACCATCAAAAGTTATAAGATTGAAAATTTTCAAATATTTAATTTGTATCATTTAAGCTATACTCGTAGAGATATATATACCAAGCGGTGTTTTACGATTTTATAAAAACCACAAACCCACAATGTCATTAAATTAGATATTTCAGGGCCATAAAGCTATTTACTTAATTTATTTGTTTTCATAACACTCATTTTGATTGCGATGCTCTATGTATACCATAGATATAGTGGTGGTCAAAGAGGGTGGTAAATTACTGGTTTTTAATATGGAAACCGAAAAGTAGGTATACAGATGGGTCTAGGTTAGAAACATCTTCATTAATTAAAGCAAATTTAGGGTGATAATTATGCTATAGTCATGGTTGGAGGTGGAGCGATGGAGATGCGGAAAGTATAAGGAAGTTTATATAGAGAATGTTCCCGATATACATATATATAATTCCTTTAGGGGCGTGTGAAAATTCTTTGAACTTAGGCCGTCCATTTCATGATTATTTATTGCTTTATTACGAAAAAAAAAGAAGACATCGGAAGAAATCCGTGCTCAAGAATAAAATTTGTTGGTTTTGGTGTCACGATTGTTAAAGTGGATTATGCCTATGGGTAATAAATATACACAAGAAAATGACCACATATATAATATCGTTGAGAGAAAATCTTACTAATGAACTCAGATAAACAAAATGTATACCTAATGGAAATATTAAATATTCAAAGACAACGTAGAAATCGATTTACTTCCTTTTACTAAAATTTGTCGGGTAAAATATTATGTACTTTAAATATAGGTACCTACATATACTTTTAATGCAGAATGAAGATTTTTAAAAGCAATAATCTTTTATATTATGACATAACGATTAGACATACCTATACTGTCTTAATATAGTCGATTGGCGAATCTGGTTTATATAAAAAGTAAGTTAGGGTAAATGCCCCAAGTCTCGGTTTTTCGAATATAACTTTTAAATGGTGTGGTGTTTTATGAAAACAGTCTTCGTATATAAGTAATTCAATAATAAAAAAAAATTTTAAAAAAAATGGTACGCAATTTTTTAGCCTTTATTAATGCGGAGTTAAAAAGTTAATTAACAAAAATATCATCTACCCATTTTCGAAATATAATTTTGAAATTTTTTTTAAAAATCAATAATTTATTCAATTGAAAATTTTGGTATCCAATATTATAAGAACTTATTTGAAGCTTTTGGCAAAAAAATTCATTAAAATCAGTTCAACTGATAATGAGATAGTCGAAAATCAAAAAATAGTTCTATGAGAGATAACATTTTTAAACGATATTAAACTTTGTTTCCAATAATATGGTAGATCGTACAGATATTAGTCAACACAAAAATTAAAATTAAAATCGCAGGAGCCGTTTTTGAGAAAAAATGAAATTTTCAATACCGGTTTTTAAACATTTATATGGGAGGTACCGTTGTTTTTGGATATAAGAATAATTTTCATTTAAAATCTGCTAGATAATGTTAAAAAACTGCTGGGTGCCAAGTTTAATAAAAATTGACCAAGTCGTTTAGGAATTATTAAGATTTCAAAACAAAAAAAATTGAAATTTTTTTTAAAAATCCAAAACAAATTTTTTTGTAAAATGTTCGTATACAAAACTTTTAAAACTTTTTCAAACATTCTCCATAAAAAAATTGATCAATATCAGTTAAACCTCTTTTGAAAAAATCGAAAATAAAAAAAATGGTTCTATGGGAGGTACCAGTTTTAACCATTTTTCGGTTTTTTTTTTATAAAATGGTTGCCTTTTTGTAAAAAAAATTACTGAAATTTTTTAAAAAAATTGTGGGAATGTTTTTGAGAAAAATAAGATTTTCTTTGTTTGCTAAAAAAATTTGTAGGGCAGGATACCTACCGTTATTTTTGGTGATGAAAAAAAAACACGTGGGGGAATGCCCAAAACACGCTAGGCACCAACTTTGAAAAAATCGCCCACCCGTTTAGGCTGCAGCCGAAAGGACAAACAGACAGACAGAATTGCGAGACCCACTTTTTTCGACTTCGCTATCATATCGTATAATGTCAACTTTGATCAAAATCCCGAGGACGATTTTTTTACGAATCCATAACTTGCTATTTTGTCCGATGAAAAATGAGTTTCGTGAATAAAAGTAACGGTGCTTTGATAAATACTTATGAAAAATTTTCAGTGACTTTGGAAAATTTTGATAGCAAATGCAAAAATAATTTGTAAATTTTTAAAAAAATTTTGGAAGGTTATTACGATAGAATTTATAAAGTGAAGAAAATTTATTGATTCAAACTTATTATTTTGGCCACCACTGTACATAGTACCTATAGTATATCGCAAGTAAAAATTATATAATTACAACTTTTTTCACGATTTAAAATTTTTAAATGTCTGTTATTCCCACTTACTATACATAACCATTTTATTTTTTTTTTTGGCAAAAAATAAGGTAGTTGCTTAAGAAAATTTGCCTTCTTCTTTAGTTATTCCAGTATAACTTGTTAATGGCTCTACCTTTTTTGTTATATAGTTTTTTTCAATTCGGTGCTTATCTTAATAGTAGTGTTCCCAGATTAGTGGTTTTTCCAACCAAAATGGTGGGTAAAAATCAGTTTGGTTTGAATTATAGTGGGAAAATATTCCAAAATATGCTTTTTTATGGGGGGAGAATAATATTTTTACCATAATCGCACCTTACTATACTTTGGCACCTACCTACCTACCTTTTTTCCTCCGTTTTGTTTTCTTAAATCACATTTATAACTCAACAAAATTTAATTTGGCCTCACCATCAATGACACATAAAACCCGTCGAACAAACAGAGCGGAACAATCTATCTATAAAAAAAAAGAAACTAAGTTTTCTGTTCACTAAATTACATCAGGAATCTTCCTTATTGGCTTGAATTTACCTAAAACAATTAACTTAGCCCAAAGATGTTTTGCGTTTAAAGTCCGACATGCAAAATCTTGTAAAGCAATTGGGTAAAATCTTGTCCTCACACAGCCAACTAAACAGTTGGGCGGTTCATTTTGTGTGTTTCGTAGAAGGCTAGGAACACACTTACTACAAATAAATAGGATCGTTTAAAAAAATTATTGTTTGATTATTTGTTTTTCGACTAATATGTAAGGCTAAAACCCATTTGCGATTTCAATCGCTCGACTATTAATTCGAAAAATAGAAGATAATATAACAAGACTTTTATTCAAATCAGTGTGTGCAGCCTCATTTGTTTACATTTGATCTTTTTAATTTTGCAACCAAAAAACGCGAAGAATATGTTTAAATGTTTTAATAGGTGCATCTTATAAGCATCCCCATTTACGGGCGGTAATTATGGTGGGTTTTTTTTGTCCATCCAGTACAAAAATGGTGGGATTTTTTTTCGAATCCGGTGGGATTTTTTAAATCTCATCATGGCATCGTTGCTTAATAGTTCCAACATTTTTGCATTAAGAATTTATCGAAATTACTTTTTTTTAACAAAAAACATTAAAATTAAAGAAAAATTAATCTTCTTTTTTTTAATACTTTTTGACTTTTTCACACATAAAAATATTTTTCAATTCAAAATCTGTTGTTTTGTTTTTTGGTAAAAATCAACATTTTACGTTTCCAAAATGTTTCTTTAATTTTTTTAGTTTAAAAATAATTTTTCGAAAAATGTAACCAATTTGATTCATATACATAAATAAAATTACAGAATATATTTGCTATACCATAATATTGGAAGTGTTTATGTTATTTTTAATATTTGTATTTAAATTTTAAATCAAGACTGGATCGCTCTTATGTGCGATCACACTGTGGTTTTAAATTCTGAATAATACAAAATTTATAATTAGTCTGATTTTAAAAGAAATACATAAGTTATGGGAGCCTATATTTTATTTCACCTTCCAAATGAATACAAAAAATAATCTACCCATTCTCGAAATATCGCGAATTTTCAAAAAATTATTTTGAAATTTTTTTTAAATCCAATATTTGTTTTTTTTGGGTTAGTGACGTTTGCCAAAAAGCCATAAACTCAAAATGAAAATTCCCAAAGCCAAAATCCCCAATCTAAAACCAAATAAAGGCAAAATCTCAAAAAGAAGATGTGCATTGCGATCAGATTTTATCCGATAGAGATTTTGGGTTTTTTTTTCTTTTTAAACTTTGATATGAAATATTGTTCAAACTTATTAAAAGCTCTTGTGTAAAAAATTTACTTAAAATCGGTTCACAGTTTCGAGCATACCTAATTGAACACCAAAAAAATAATTCTATGAGAGATACTGTTACTAAACGGTAGATACAACATTTTTTCAAAAAATATGGTAGATCGTTCTTAATATAGCTCACATAAAATTTTTTATTAAAGTCGTAGGAGTCGATTTGGAGAAAAATTAAATTTTCCTTAACGGTTTTTAAACACTTTCTGTTTTTATTGAAAATTAATAAGAGCTTTGAATTTGGAAAACAAAAATTATACTTAAATATATAAAATTTTAAAAAATTACATAGTTTGAAATTTTTTTTTTTTTCAAAATTTCGAGTTTGAAAATTAATTTTTCAAAAACTATTCACTAACACAACTTTATTTAAAATGAATATTAAAGAAGAGATTTCTGGCTTTCCAAAAATGTATACCATGGTATTGTAAGTTTTACCGTTGTTTTTAAATAATTTTTTTTATGTTTTAAGTCATTTTTTTACAAAATTGCCCCTCCCGCCTTAAAGACCCCCCCCCCCCACCAACACGATTTTTTTCTTGTCTTAATTCAACCTACTCGCTCTAGCTTTTTGGTGCACCGTATACCGATCACCCTGTATATCGCAATTAAAAATATTTGACAAAAAAAAAAACATAATATTATGTCAATCCTATTTTTATAAAAATTGGTTGTCAATCGTTAAATATTTAACAAATCATACAGTAATATCTTGTTTTCAAAATTATGGAACCCAATTTTCTTGTCAAAAACTTTTATCTTTCCAGTTTTTTCATATCATATCACGATTTCTAGATCTTTGAGCATCAAACCATTGCAGGGGATTAATGGCAGCGTTGCCGATGTGGCACGATCGTGCCATTTTGACACGGAAATTTTCACGTGGCACGGTGGCACAAAAAGTTTCAATATGGCACGTTTTTTTTCATTATTTTACCTAAATTTAAACTCATACAACCAAATTAATAAACGTGGAAAAGCGGATGCGGTTAGGTCTTATTCCGTGGACTAAGTTAAACCACAGGAGAAGGTGGTTTAGCGAAAGAATAAGAACCAGATGTGTCAAATTTATTCAAAAATAAAAAAAATACCTAAGTAAAGATTGCTAATTTAACTTTGAATAATATTAATAATGTCTGCTAGATTTATAGAGTTTTTAAACTATTGATTCTAATTGGACAATATCAACCACCATAAAAAGAAAACTATACAAAAATATATGTATTTGATCTAATGGAAGTGCTAGGTGAGGAGGATTTTAGGAAGAAATATATTATGTAGATTTTCCAAGGAAAATATGAGGAAACTCATTGCGGTTGTTGACGAAGACCTAAATGGAGGTGGACATATTTCTGTCAGTTTGCAAGTTATGGCTTCCATCAGATACATTCCATTTAAATAAATAAAAGCAAAACTTATTATGAACTTGCCAAAAACTCCTGTTTCTGGAAAATACATACACGAATAGAGGAAGTGATTTTTTGTTTGTAATAGCATTGAATTAAAATTTATTTTTAAAGAATAACTTGAGTTTTTTTCATATGGCACGAAAATGTCACAAATGGCACGAGTGGGGCACGAAATTTTTTATCGATCACAAAAAAAAAAAATGGCTACCCCATTTTTGTTCCCATATAGCATATTATTGGCAATTATATAAGATAGTAGTCAGTGGCCTAATGGTTGGTACGTAGTACGTACCTATACAGGACTGTTGCTCCGAAGGTCTTGCGTTCCCAGCCTATATGCCATCACCTAAAAAAAAAAAAAAATTTCCTGGGTTACGCTGCGCTGGGCAGAAAATTGTAGGTCCCCTCCAATCTTTATACCTGTCAATAACACGCACACAGGAATGTTTGAGTATAGTAAGTCACTATGGCCCTGGTTCTACAAGACCTGTCGCCCCACCAAATTTATGTATTTATCTAAGTGGAAAATGATTGTTAAATCAAAAGTAATTTTTTCTAAAGTTCTGATTTCACATTGCGGTTAAAAAATAAAAGTTCTTGTCTTGTTTATACAGTTTTAAGTTCAGAAAGTAGATACCTACTGTAACGATTGACATTGAAAATTCTATATTGTGTTATCCCGAACCAATTTCTTATATATGTACATCGTTAATAACATAATTCTGTAAAAAAAATTTAGTACAAAATTAGAACATAGTTTTTTAGTATTTTATTAATGCGTAGTTAAAAATTTAATTTCGAAAAAATCATCTAACGGGTGATTTTTTAAGAGGTTTAGAACTTTAAAAAAAAAAAAAACAAAAAAAATTCAAAAAAATGAATGAAATATTTATTTGAATCGATAGTTTGAACCTTGCAATTTAATGTTTAAAGATAATTTCATGCAAATGTTGACCGCGGCTGCGTCTCAGGTAGCCCATCCGCTGAGTCCAATTTTGGCATACTCTTTCACACATATCGGCCGGTATCTCACGAATGAATGCATGGATGTTGGCTTCCAGTGCGTCAATCGAAGCGGGCTTGTCCCTATAGACATTAGCCTTGACATACCCCCACAAAAAATAGTCTGATGGTGTCAAATCGCACGATCTAGGCGGCCAATTGACCGGCCCGAAACGTGAAATTAACTGTTCACCAAACTCGCCTCGCAATTGCGCCATTGTTTCGCGTGCTGTGTGGCATGTGGCACCGTCTTGTTGAAACCACATATCATGCAAGTCAAGAACTTCCATTTCGGGCAAAAAAAAGTTTGTTATCATCGCTCGGTAGCGTTCACCATTGACAGTAACGCTGCGATTCGCATCATCTTTGAAGAAATATGGCCCAATAATGCCGCCGGCCCATAAACCGCACCAAACAGTGGCTTTTTCGGGATGCATTGGTAGCTGTTGCAATGCTTCTGGCTGATCTTCACTCCAAATGCGGCAATTGTGCTTATTTACGTACCCATTCAACCAAAAATGAGCCTCATCGCTGAACACAATTTTTCGATAAAAAAGCGGATCCTCGGCCAGCTTTCCAAGAGCCCATTCACCAAAAATTCGGCGTTGTGGTAGGTCGGCTGGCTTTAGTTCTTGCACCAGCTGTATCTTAAAAGTCTTTACGCCCAAATCCTTCCGCAAAATTTTCCACGTAGTGCTGTAACAAAGGCCTAACTGCTGGGAACGGCGCCGAATCGACATTTCGCGGTCTTCTGTCACACTAGCTGATACGGCCGCAATATTTTCTTCACTACGCACAGTACGTAAACGTGTTGGTGGTTTAATGTCCAACAAAGTATATATATATCCATTTCGAAATATGGAATTAAAAGAAGTAGTACCTACCTACAAAACTTTTCGATCAAAATAAGATTGAAGGTACATAATTTGTGTTTAAAATCTGCTAGATAAACAACTCGGTATGCCTAGTTTAACAAAAATCGACAAATTTGTTTTCAAAAATTGAATTTAAAGAAAAACAACTTTTTTAAAAATTCCAAAATAATTTTTTTGAAATCAATTTCACTGTTTTCGAGAATAAAAAAAATATAAAAAGTGGTTCTATCTATGAAGTGCCGATTATAACCATTTTTCGAAACATTATTTTTTCACCAAAAGTTAGTCTTTTTTTATTAAAATTAAACGATGAGTCCAAGTGAGATCGCCGGGACGAAACGCCAATTTATGTAGGATTTAAAGGCCGTTAAAAGCTATTTTGAATTAAACGATTTCTGTTTAAATATTTTCAGGCATTTTTTGAGATTTTTCCTAAATTCTAAAAGAATTTAAATGACAGATATCTATCTATCGTTATTTTTGGTACTTAAAATATAAATTTAAAAAAAAAATGAGCCGGGGGAATGTCGAAAAACCACTATAAGTAGGTAGGTACCAAGTTTAAAGAGAATCGACATTTATGTTTAGGCTATAGCTGAACAGATAGACGGACAGAATTGGCAGATCCACTTTTTTCTCTTCCCTATCATCGAAATGTCAAGTTTGGTCAAAATCTTGACTTATATTATTCTACGAATCCATATTTTGACTTGACTGAATTAAAAAAAAATGAAAATTTCTCAGATTTTCAGTGCCACTATAGACAGTTATAGTTTTTTACTTCTTTATTTTATAACTTTAGAACCGGTTACTGTTAGGTAAGATGGAAACGTATAACTTTTATAGAAAATTGAACGTTAAGGGGAATTCAACCAAGTTGGTGTGCGAAACCGGGGGCAGCTATGCTATAGAAATCGAGTTTTTTTTAAGCTTAATCCATACCGGACTGTAGCACCATCTTAATTAGCAAAATAATTGTGTAAAAATATGCGAAAATGATAAAAGTGTTCTCTGCAGGTACCGAATAATTAACTTTAGTTGACAGTTTTCTTCCGGTCCAACAACGGCAAGCTTGTATTCTATCAAAAAATCATGATTTGAATTGTAAATTTATGTCTAAAAAAAGAATTAATAACATACATATAGGGTTTCCAGAATATCTCTTTTATAGAGAACATGTTCTTTTTTTATATTCCGATCTTTTTAACACTCTCATAAAATTCTTTTGTCGTTATCTTTTTTTACAAAATATGTTTTCTATAAATTAACTTCAACATTAATTATTGTATTTAAATTTTTATATGGTTCTCAACTTTGAAAATAATTCTCCATTGAAACTTGGAATGGAAGTTTCAACAATTTTAGATTCTCTCCAAAAAAAATTTATTCCACTCAGCCCTTAATCAATCCTTAACATTTTAAATAAAAACGGGTTTGAAAGTGAAGTATAATGCTTTAAAAAATTGTCTTAATTGTTACGAAAAATATTTTAAGCAAATAGAAAAATGAACATGTCAATTTAAAGAGTTTATAAGTTTTCACTGGATGATCTTGGAAAAAAACAATAGTTTGGGAAGATGAAGAATAATATTGCAAATATTTGATTTCGAAAAATGTTGGACGATGTGGAACTAGGAAAAAGAAATGAAGACTTTCGGAAATCAGTGCCTGTTAAAAAAGGGTTAATTTTTTTTCTTCCCCAAATAATTCTGAATTTCATTCCGAATTCATTGTTGTTTTTAGGTGTGTTCCAATGGGCCCTTGAAAGTTCCAATGGGCCCTTACCTCAATGTAATTTTCGTTGTTTGTATTTGTGTATTATTTTTGATTACAGAAACACGAACAACAATAATTTACTATATAATTTCTTTTTACTGATGGTGCTGCCTTTTTTGCGTAGATACAGTTCGTATCTACATTATTGAAGTGCTTTAAACTTACTTGGCCACAGAGTATAAGTAGTTGACTAAAGCCAGAAGTACTTAGCAGTAGGTGCTGCAGGCCAAAGGAAAATACTTATATAAATATGTATGTATGAATTAGTTATTAAAAATTTGTAAATTTTTTTTCTGTATTCCAAGGAAAAATGTGAACGTGGAGCGTACTTTTTCGAAGAAAATTTAAGTTGTAAGCCACTATTAAGGCTTACAGTTTGATGGATTATTGTCCAATTTCATTAACAAACACTAAAAGCACTTGTATCAAAAACCCTCTTAAATTTTATCAGGCCCTTAAATATTTTTAGTTTCACCAAACTATAAAAGGGAAATTTCAGGGAAATTTTTGTTAAAATCGAGTTTTCTTCACATCCCTGGAAAAAAAATGTTTTTTTCTTTCTAATAAGCGAAATGTATGAGAAAAAACGAGAAAGCATAATGTATTGAAACAAATGCCAAGAATTGCAAAATAAAACTGTACACTTCTTCAAGATCAAAAACAAACATTGGGCCGCTGCCGAAAGATTTTCATGAAATGAGTTTCAATTAAATTTAATAATGAATGCACATATAAAAAGAAGAGAAAGAGGCAAAAATTTCACAGAAGCTGAAAAAAATTGGCTAATTGATATTGTATCTCCAAAATTGAAAATTAAAATGTTTAAAAATTTATTCTGCAAATTACAGCTTATATATCCACTTGTTAACTGCTTCTGAGACATTTTAATGACACTTTTAAATTTAATGAGAAAAAATGGGCATTTAGTTTATAAGGGTGTTTAAAAGCTTGTTTAATTTAAAAGTGCTTGCTGAAACTAAAAAATCCCATTTTTAGGTTTAGAAGCCTGTTAAATGTTTAAAAGTCCTTCGTTAAATCGGCCATAAAACTCTCAAAAGTTTTAGGTACAATGTATTTTTAAATGAAAATAAATACCTATCACAAATAAGAAAATTCCAAAAATATGAAACTTCAGATGAAGAATCATCACCATCGGTCATAAAACCCTATCGTTTTCAAACTCTAGGTGTTTTGAAATAATTCTCGCTTTCAATACTTGCGGATTGAGTGTGCTTTGATTTTTGATCGGATTGAAAATTCTTAACGTTTGGAATTTTTATATCCGATTTGGAATTGGAAAAATTTTAAAAATGTTTTTTCAGCTAAAAAGGTGTGTTCCTTTAGTTTGAAACTCTGTGCATTTGTGGAATCTCTACTTATTTTATTTTTTTTTGTTATATTCTGTTTACGGATTTGATTCGGAATAGAAATCAGAACAGAGTGATTATTGGTTTTGAATTTTTGATTAATGTTTTCTAAACTGTTTTTAATTTAAAATTCTTCTGTCATCTATACTTGAAACTAATTGTTTTAATAAATTAAAAAATTATTTCGTAAACAAGTCGTTATTTTATTCGTTTTAAGTTGAGGTTTTCTTTTGATTGTGTTTTAGTATGTATTGGAAATGTTTCTTTTTTTTTCATTTACATTATGGACACCCTATACATACATATCATACACCGAATTTGTTTTTCCGCAAATCATAAATTGGAAATTCTCAACACTCATTCTAAAGACTTAAATAGAACTACCATCAAGGAACAAAATAGAGCAGTACCTATATAAGTGTACCTAAACATAATTTTCAAAACTCTCCTTAATATAGTTTTTCTTTTATATATACAAAATATAAATCAATTAAAATCATACATCTTAATTCTAAAGAAAATGTTTATAATAATATGAACGTAAAGATATATTTATAATTCCTTAGATAGCTAGATTTTCGAATACATATATAGATACTTTCCCATTTTCAGAGAACGAAGAAAGTTGTTGTTTGCTCTGAATTAATTTTTTTTTTTGTGCGCCATTCAATGCGATAATTACTTTCAAAAGTCTTTAAACATGAATCGCTATATATGTATTTTATAATCTTTAAAAACTGGGTCGCAAAGCTTTCTAAAATTGAAGATATCTTTAAGGAAATTCTTGCTTATAGCAAATATTCATATTCAAAATTAGATCCTCAATCATGTGCGCTCTAATTTTCTCTCCATAAGACTTATATCCTTGACTTTCTGAATGAATTATTCATATACAATATTGGTATATGTAAAGGAGCAGGGTCGGAGTTATGTACAATAATGGTGGTTTCGTCAAAAGGAATTTTCTTCAATATACAAGAAAGAGTTTGAGTGGCGATGGTGAAACGTTATAATTAAACTAATGTGTTTTGAATTTTTCGAGATAATATAGGAAAATTTTGTTTCACATTGTGGCTTAATTCGAATTCGTAGAAATATTCAAAATTCCTATTCATGCGGACTGAAAAAAAAATTGCAAAAAAGAAAGAAAACGAATATAAAGATTAATTTGATCAAAACCAGGAAACTGGAAAAAATACTGTTTTAATTCATTTTATTTATAGCCTCGTTTTATTAAGTACGGATATGGATTGGATCGGTGTTATTTAAAAAAAAAAAACTAAAATGCACAAGTGGGTCGCAGGAACTCTTTATTTATTATAAGCTTAATACAAGCTGGACTTAAAAACTATACATAATTTCTTAAAACTAAACTTAAACATATAAAGGTAGAGTTGTCCTAAGTGGGAAAAAAGGACTAAAAGAAGGATGAGTTAAGGATAGCTTGTTTTAAAGCAGGTTTACTTATGTTGGGGTTGAAGGTATTTAAGCTTTTTGCCTTACGTAGCATTCAAGTTAAAAGCTCGTTTATACCATAATCAGTACAGTGGTAGGCAATGAGGAAAAAAGCAACAGATCTTAACTGGCGGGCGTTTGGATTCAGAGAAATCTTTTGGAGCAGATTAGGACAGTCAATGACCCCATTTAATAATTGGTGAACGAAAACGATGTCGGCAGTATCACGGCGTAAATTGAGGGATTGAAGGTTCAAGAGTTTAAGGCGGTCTTCATTAGGAGGAAGGTTAAAAGGGTCATCCCAGCCAAGACCACGTAAAGCGAAGCGTAAAAATCTGCGCTGGACGGCTGCAATACGTTCTATGTGAACTTGGTGATAAGGTGACCAGACTTGGGAGGCATATTCTAAGAGAGGTCTGACGAATGTCATATAAAGGGATTTAGTTAAATAGGGGAAAGAAAATTCTTTTGACCAGCGTTTTACAAAGCCGAGAGTTGAGTTGGCTTTGCTGATAATGCTGTCGTAGTGGGAGCGAAAATGGAGGTTACTGTAAGAACAGGCACACCGTTAATCGCTTACGAGTAAAAGTTATAGCTTGACATTTTTTAATGTTAAGCTCAAGAAAGTTTTTTTGACACCAAGTAAAAAAGTTATTAAAGTCTGTTTGCAACATTCGTGTGTCGTCAGTGCTGAAGATTTGTTTTGAAATCCTCATATCGTCAGCGTAAATTTCCAAGTCAGATTGAGATAAAATCAGCTCAACATCATTAATAGTCAAAAGAAAGATAAGTGGTCCCAAATGGCTAACCTGAGGTACACCAGATAATGCATGGATAGGTTTGGAGACACTCGCTCTGAAAAGCACACTATATTGACGGTCAACTAGGTATGATTGAATCCAAGACGTGAACAAATGAGGAAAACCAATTTTTTTTAGTTTAAAGAGAATGATATTGTGGGAAATTTTGTCAAATGCCTCACTGAAATCTGTTGCAATGGCGTCAACTTCTATACCTTTTTCTAAGGCAGAAAGTGTCCTAGAAACGAATTCAGTCAAGTTAGTTGTTGTGGATCTACCTTTCAAGAAACCATGCTGCTGAGTCGAAAAAATTGATTTTCAATGAACCAACAACGACTCGTAAACTATACTTTCAAAGAGTTTAGGTATACAAGAGAGTTTGGCAATGGGTCTGTAGTTGGAAATGTCATTTTTGCAGCCTTTTTTGTGAACAGGGATAATGAAAGAATCTTTCCACAACTTAGGAAAATAATCATTAACAATTGAGAGGTGGTAAGAGGGTGTGCTAATTTATCAATACATTTTAAAAAAGAACGATTGCTGGGAGACCATCCGGACCAGGGGAAAAATCATCTTTCAACTGATTAATTTTACTCACGACTGAAGATAGGGAAATGTTGATGTCAGTGAAGGAGGCTTGAGGACAATTGTTCAAATAATTAAAATAGTTCCAATCCACATAGGTATTGTTAAAAGAAAATGCTTCGCTAAAAAAAATCTGCGAAAAGATTGGATATGGTATTAGGGTCAGCAGACAAAGATTCACGGAGTCTTAACGCGGAAGGATAACCATCAGATTTCTTTTTGGAATTAATAAACTGGTAAAACTTTTTTGGGTTGGAAATAAGATCGGCCTCCATTTGGTGGATATAGTTGGAGTATAGAGAGTCACATAAAGCCGAGAAGTTGTTGTAAGATGAGAGATAATTAGAAAGGTCAAAATTAGACCTCAAATTCAAAAACTTTTGCAAAAGTTTGTTACGTAGGTTACGCAGTGAGCGAAGTTCTTTATTATACCACGGAGGAGAAGATGTAAAGTATTTTTTGAAGTAAAACAGGGACTGAATTAGAAAAACAGTTGAAGAAGTGGGTATAAAAGGTTTCGGTCACTAAATCAAAGTGAATAGATTCATCGGAGATGAAGTCAAAGTTTATTCTTCCAATGAGATCATTGAGTTCGTCAAAGTTAGCTTTACGAAAATTAAATTTCAGCTGCGTTAAAATATCAGTATTACGATGTTTGCTAACATACGCGAAATTAATACAAATGGGGGGGGTGATAGTTGTCAAGTTTGGAGAGGAGGAGACTACTATTGGTTACAACAGTGTTGTCTGCGTCAGACGTAAAAATCAAGTCAAGTTGTCTTCCAAGATTATTTTTGATATCACTCATCTGAACAAGGCAAGAAGCGTGGAGTCGGTCAGTGAATAAAACTTCTTTCTCGGAAGTGGCATTTGTTGCAATGAAATAAATCTCATTCTCAGATTCTGACCAAACTAAATGAGGTAAATTAAAGTCACCAACAAGAATGACATCGTCTTCAGGGTTGATAGAATCAACAATGAAATCAACTGCATCTACAAGCAGCTGATATTGAATTGTAGGTTGGGATGGGGGTATATAGCAGCATAAGATGTAAAGAAAACGTTTATTCAAGTTAATTTTTACACATACAAGTTCAAGATTAGAAATATTAGGAATATTTACTAACAATGAGTCAAAATCTGAGTGAAGTGCCAAAAGGACACTACGTCCTGAATTGGTAAGGTTGGATGAATCAACATTAGAGTTAGAAGTTAGATGTGCAATCACACTGAATAATTTAAATCTTTTACTCTGGTTTTAAAAGAAATAAATTAGTTTTTGGGAGCCTATATTTTATGCCTCACGCCAAAAACGCAGTTTAGTTTAAGTTGGAATTCATGTGAGTATCTACATATAGATAAATTAATAATATAGCACCGTGCTGTTTGTATAGGTATGTATATATAGAAATGGAACTTACAACTTGTTATAAAATCAATACATATATATCTAATTATTATAGGAATAAATTTATTCTTCTGATTGACTTAAATAAGGAATTTTTAAATCTTTTTGACACCAACCGAATGTACACAATCTGATTTATTTAATAAATATTTATGAATTATAAGAACAAAATTTCAAATTTCGTTGGAGTGGTTTTGATAAAAAAATAATTTTTTTTATATATAAAATTTTGAAAACATTTTTTAGAAAATAAATTGGAAAGCAATTTTATTAATAGTCATTAATTTGAAGTTAAAATTGAATTAAAAAAAAGATCATCCACCAATTTGTGAAATATAAAATATAAATTTTGATTTTTTTTCTACGCCCAAACTTTGTTTTTTTTTTTTTTTTTTTGAAAATTTTGATATGCAATATTATTTAAGCTTTAGAAACTATTTTATGAAAAATTTCATTAAAATGGGTTACACAGATAATGAGAACACTTGTATGGTAGGTACACGGCCGTAGACAGGACCTAATAAGTGGGTGAGCTCCAAGTTTTCTTGGGTGACCTGAAATATCTACTACTTAGAATTATAAAAGTTGTATTCTTCGGGTTTTTTTTTCGGCAAATTTACGCAAAATATAATTTTTTTTCTATTTAATACAAATGACTTTTTTTCAAATACTATAAAAGAAAGATTTCGCAATCGTTGAACAGTCATTAGGCGTTCTTCCTTTTAAACCCGAGCGTCTATTCTCGAAAGTCCCGAAAATGATGACTTGTTCAAAGATGTACCATCACCAAATGTCTTGACAGCTTCAAAGAGGCGATAAGTTATAGGAAAAGAGCTTTTAAAAGGAAACAATAACTGAACTATATTTTTATTTTGCAAATCCAGAGCTATTTTTTCCGTTGAGCAGAAAAATTTATAAAATTTTAATTTAATTTGTTTTAAGTCGTTGTAGTTAAAATTTTCACTCAAAAAGTCTGTAGTAAAATTGACAGCATTCAGTATGTTATTATTATGCTCAAACCGTTTGTCATTTATCTCTGAAATAACTGAGTCGATAATTTAAAAACAAACTAACTTTAATAATGCTACTTCATTGTCGCATGATCGGGTAGATCGAATTTGCATTCCCCGTGATACAAAGAGGGAAAATTTTCAACAGCTTTCTATTTTTATCTGCTCTATTCAAAAATTGATTCATCACTTCGCAAATCTTTAACACCTTCTTTAAATGACTGAATAATTGGCATAGCACTGCGATATAGCCGATTGCACTTTGTTGCAAAATTCTATTAGCTGTTTCAATATTCCCAATAATTTAAATAAAAATCAAAGCAAAAAAAAATAAAATTGAACTGGATTTTCAACTAAATGAGAGAAACCAATATGAATGGTTGAAGTGGAACGTGAAAACTTTGTACCATAAATCCAATCTACCCCAAAGTATTCAGGGCATTTGACTTTTCACTGAAAAAAAAAACAGTAAGGAAGATGACAACAAAACACACAAGAAGAATTTTAAAGGGAAATTCTCGACTTGTTGATTAAATTAATGTGTGGATTAAAAATGGCAAAATCTAACCAGTAGAATTATGATATGAAAAAATATTTTTTCACACAAGTTTAAATAATGTGAAAAATTTTAAAATGTTTCAATTTTTTTTTGGGTGAGCTCAAATATTTTTCCGGTGAGCGTATGGCTGGCTACGGCCGTGGGTAGGTAACGTTATTTATGATGATAACAAAAACGTTCATTAAAAATCTGCAAGATAATATTTTAAAAAATGCTGCGTGCCAAATTTAATAAAAATCTATCGATCCATTTTCGAAATATTAAGTTCTCAAAAAATTTTAATTTAATTTAATTTTTTTATAATTTATTTTATTATAATTTTTTTTTTTCAATAATATGATATCGTACAGGTATTAGTTAACACACAAATTTTAATCAAAGCCGTTTTTGAGAAAAATAAGATTTTCAATACCGGGTTTTAGACATTTGTATGGGAGGTACCGTTATTTTTGGTTATAAGAATAATTTTCATTTAAAATCTGCTAGATATTGTTAAAAAACTGCTGGGTGCCAAGTTTAATAAAAATGGACTTAGTCGTTTCCGAATTATTAAGATCTCAAAAAAAATTTAGAAAATTTTAGAAATTTTTTTTTTTAATTCCAAACAAAATTTTTGAAAATTTTGGCATCCAAAACTTTTAAAACTTTTTCAAATATTCTCCATGAAAAACATTGATCAATATCAGTTGAACTGTTTATGAGAAAATCGAAAATAAAAAAAAATGGTGGTAAGGGAGGTATCATTTTTGGAATTTTTTTTTATAAAATTGTTGCCTTTTTTTAAAATGGTTGCCTTTTTGTTTATTACTGAATTTTTTTTTAAGTTGTGGGCACATTTTTGAGAAAAATAAGATTTTCATTTTTTGCTAAAAAAAAATTGTACGGAATGTACCGTTATTTTTGGTCTTTAAAAAAAAAATTAAAAAAATCTTGTTGAGGGAATGCCAAAAAAAGCTAGGTACCAACTTCGTTTAGGCTGCAGCCGAAAAGGCAGACAGAAAGACGGACAGAATAGCAAGACCCACTTTTTTCGACTTCGCTATCATCGTAATGTCGAATTTGATCAAAATCCCGAGTTCGATTTTTTTTATGAATCCATAACTTTCCATATAAGTAGTAACTATATATTGCAAGTAAAAACATAGTAAAAACACTGGCGCCAAAAATGATCACAGTAACCAAACGTAATCGATGCGGCTCTGTTTGTTTCTTATATACCTTTCATTGAAAGTTTTGAGTGTTGCAGTTGGTTGCAAGCTGCAGCATTCAGCATCATACTTTTCATTCATGGAGCTACATATATATATTTTATATATCTACATACATAATATGTTAAATTTCATGAATTTTGCTCGGGGTTTTTTCTTTGTATATCTAGTTCATGTCGAGAACTATTCAAATTTCGTGCCATTGAATTTCAACCAAACAGAAGCAACAAGCTATTTCAATTCTGGCAGCAGGTGGTTAAAAAAGATGTCAAAAGACTTGAAAAATGTCAATGATGGTACAGACGGAAAAATTTTGCCAAAGAAAAAAGAAAAAAAATATGCATATATACAGTTATTTCAAAGATGGATTTAAAAGAAGTGGTGAAAATAAAACGAAAATAGAGGTATGTATTGTACATAAATTGACATCTGCTTTGTGTTATATTTATGTTAACTGAAGAAGCAGTTTTGTCGTCTTTTTTTTTAAATCAAATTGTATGAAAATCATATTTTTTTTTAAACTATGAAAAGAACATCGACGAGACAGAAACTGGTATCTAGATCCCTAGATGCTTGCGGGCAAATGGAATGAAATATTATTTTAAGTGGTGGAAAAATGTATTCAAAAATGTGGTTTTTGTGAAATTTAATAAAATTTAATGCAATCCGTGGACTGTGTTGGTTTGACAATTGACACTACATTATATTTATTGTTCTTATTTAAATGCAGTGGCAGATTTAGATTTGCTGCCGCCCTAGACCCGGTTCAGAACCGGTTTTTAACTCAATTCTACTAATTACCTTAATTCTTAATCGTTCTTGCAGAGCCTTTTTTCTGTGCTCCCAGAAAACGCCGAAGACACTCGCTGTGTGGCCGAAGTTATTTAATTTTTAGTAAACTGAGTTACAGGTTTCCAAATCTCGGTTTTCATTAATTTCCTTTAATATTTTGTGGTTTTTTTTACGTTAACTTATGTAAACTAATATATAAAATATTAATCAGTACATAATCAGTTAAGTTTTTGTCAAAATATATATCTCAATGTAATATTAATTTAATAAATTATACGAAAAAATTGATTTTTTTACATACACGGTTAAAAATTTTGGTGTACTTTTTAATATTTTTTGGGTTACATACCTATATGACAGCACCAAGAATGTATTAAAGTTTAATACATCGCAAATATTACATTTTTACTTTTAATACAAAAATTATTACATTTTATAATAGAAATTTATTAGAAAAAGAGAGGAAATAAATTGAGGAAATTTCTCCCAAGGAAATTTCTCACAAGAAAATTTTCTCTCAAAAAGAAATTTCTTTTGAGAATTAATGCAACACAGAAAATATTATGAATACATACACGTAATTCGTAATAGCTATTATAATGAATTTGTATTTTTGCAAGAGTATATACCTATTTATCTTTGTATGTCAATTTATTTCCATTTGGGAACAATTATTCTTATTATTTTTATTATAATAATAACATTCTTTTCTCCATCGTTTTTCACAAATTGAAATTTTGTCTACTAATTAACATATTGTGCCTCGAAAAACTGCAAAGCGCCTTCAAAATAATGCATATTTAAATATTTTATTTTTATTTTTCTTGGTTTTTAATACAATATTAATAAATTTTAATCTTGGTTGTATTCAAAAGTGACGCAGTCTGTTCAATATGTTCATATTCAATATGGCTGACAAAAAACAGCATCGAAGCAAAAAAAGGGCCAGGAGGTGTTAGAATGTAATCAAAAATTATTAGAAAAATTCTCATATTTGAAATGGCAACTGAGAGAGAATTTTTCCCTCTCTACAAGATATATGTTTTATTCTTTTGGGTTTAGATCGAATCTTTTTTGTATTACAAATGATATTTTTATACAAAAATATTAGAATGTAATAAGAATTGATTAGAATTTTTTTTAAATATTTCCCTAGTATTAAAATGTATAATATTTGCTTTATTATATTGCTGGTTGTAATACAAGAGCTGTATTAAAAAATACCCCAGAATTTTTAACCGCGGTGTACTAACGCCTGATCTTTATGTTATTTTCTACTCGTTCATAGCAATAAATAATACAACATAATTAGAAAATAATTTATTTTTTTAATCAAAATCATTCCTCGACGATTACTAAATTTTAAAAAAAAGTAGGAGCATTAAGCGGGCGATGCCTGCCATACCCAAGGTACCACAAAATAGATACAATGTGCGCACATGTACCTATTGTGCGTCTCCCTGTCAAACAAGTACAATATTGCTCAACGATACAGCTGTCTTTTCCTTGGCGACTAGGATGTACCAGGACATAAGTATATAATAAGTCTTAGCTCTGACATGCCGTGACTGGATTCGACCTTTCAATAGCCACATCACATGATTTTCTGGCAGGTTGGGATAGTCGTCGATTTGATTTTCTCATATAAACTTCTAAAATATAAAGACCGTTTTGAAGGTGTTCGACGCAATAGGATTTGGCCAGCTTAAGGTGATAGGTTCCTAAAGCTATAAGCTTTAAATCTTGTTTCGATAGGGCAGAGAAGTTTTCTAACTGGAGCAGGTTCGCATCTATGCGTTCAAACGCAATTCTTCTACCATTTATCCACGTACGCGAACAAAACGTTTGCCCTGTATAAAGATCGATTGATTAATTGTAATATCGTTTCTGCGTCAGTATTGTCTGCAATCGGTATTTGAAAATGATTGATTAATGCTGCAGCGATTTTAAAGTCTTCCATCATATGGGGTAGCGAACGGTTGTTATAATCCTGTCGTAAAAGCTTGATATCGCGTTTAAAACGCCCGTTCACTACCTCAACCACCCAACGACAGATAGTCAAGATATATGTACTAGTCGCCAAACGAGATTTGTTCGCTTGGGTAGTGGTGAGCTGCGTTTCGTATCTGTCTTTTGTGGGTGGAATGTATGCTTCAAAACCACTTGACTCGATAGACTATCACGGAAGCCTCTGTCCAGTATACACACGTCATTCACCAAGAACCATATCAGGGGATGTACTTCATTGGTAACTATTTCAACACTTGCATCTGATTTTGTGGCTGCGTATGGTCCCAGGACGTCTACGATATATCCATCGGTACAAACAATAAGGAAAAGCTTAAGAAGATTTTGGTATTTATGAAGACTATATGTCTGCCTTTTATATAAAAAAATCGTACTTTTGTTTATATAGATATATTATGTTCCTTCAAAAATAAGTATTGCTTTCTTATTATTTTCATTTCCGAAAATTCCTTTAGGAATATACAAGTTTCTATTGAGCACGTCTTCTCTGGTCATATGTTCAAAACCCAAGTGAACATAATCAACTGTCAAACAAGATCTAACTGTCTTTAATAGCCTCTCCTGTGTGCGCCGGGACATATTAAATAGGGTTGCCATTCGTTCATCTGGCTCGCCTGTGCGAAGTTTACTGAGGTACACTGCTAGGGCTGTTCTCGGAGAATTGCACTGTCTATTCAAAGAAGTACATTCTTCCAAAATACTATTGAATTCTTCAATATTGCGACCAGTCCAAAAAAACATTTCATCATTTGATATGCCTTGAATAGCTTCAAAGTCCAGTCTGGATCGCCATCGTGGCAGCTTTTCTCAACGTTTCGCATATTGAATAAAAATGTTCTGCAAGAAAATCATTCGATACATTGCAGTCTACTAGTAATTCGTCGTTCTTGACAGACTCTGCTATGTACGGGTATAAAGAGTCTGTTTACACATAGCATATGTGTTTTTACAGATTGTGCGTATAAAAAAAACACCCTTTATTTACGAAAAATTGTTCTTGAATCTCGACAGGATTGCTTGAAAATGGAAGGTAGATTAATCATTAAAAGCTGCAAATTGCCGAATAACCTGTTTCAAATTACAACTTATAACCTGCAATTTAAAATAAATAAGTATCAAAACTATGATTGTCATTCGCAAATTAATATAGTTGCTCACAGTTTGAGGAAACAAGAGTTGGAATTTACCTCTTGTGTTTTTAGGTATTTAAATGAAAGAATCATAATCTACAACAAAACAATGGTAATGAACAAACTCCTTTTGAAATTTACAATCAAGAAAAACATGAAATTGATGCAAATTAATATCAAATTGCAATTCTCATGCAGGCAGTATATTTTGTTTTCCTCGATTGAATTATATATAGTGTTGAAATATCTATGATGTTTGAGTGTCAATATCTTCATTTCGCTCATTTTTTAAAATTGCAAACAAAAAGTCTTAGGCCCAGTTTTACACTCGAATAAGTGTCACTTAAGTGCCAAATATGGAAATATAATGCCCAATTTCACAATGAACCCTTGTCGGAATAAGTGACACTTAAGTCTCCCGTATTGGCCACTTAAGTGTCACTTACTCAGACAGTAAAACTGCGCATAAAGTGCCAAAATGGTAAAATTAAATGCCAATAATTTTGTTAAGCCACTGTGAAACTGGCCCTGAATTAACTAATTTCCAAGCCAAGGTATAAAACTGGATTCATTTTTCGTGATTTTGTAGCTTATTTTTCTTGATCTGTTCTAAGAATTCTTTCCGTGATATTTTAATAAAATTGGAGATTATTGACGAAGATATAATAAGGGTAGGGTTTCCAGAACATCTCTTTTATAGAGAACATGTTCTCTTTTTCCATTCCGATCTTTTTTACACTCTCTTTTTTCATAAAATTCTTTTTTTGTTATCTTTTTTTTGCACGTCCTCTTTTTAGTCTCTTTTTCGAAATACAAAATAGGTTTTCCACAAATGAACTTCAAAATTAATTGTATTTCAAATTTTATGTGATTCTCCACTTTGAAAACAATTCACCATTGGAACTTGGAAGTTTCAACAATTTTAGATTCTCTCAAAAAAAATGTATTCCACTCAGCCCTAAATCAATTCTTAACAATTTAAATAAAAGCTGGTTGAAAGTGAAGTACAATGCTTGAAATAAATTGCATTAATTGTTACAAAAAATATATTAAGTACATAGAAAAATGGACACTTTAATTTTCATTAGATGATCTTGATGATGTTGCGAATATTTGATTTTGGAAAATGTTAGAGAATGTGGAACTAAAAAATGAAGACTTTCGGAAAACAGTGTCTGATAAAAAAGGGTTAATTTTTTTTGTTCTTCAAATAATTCTGATTTTCTTTCCGAATTTATTATTATTTTTAGGTCTGTTCCATTGGGCCCTGCAAAGTTTCTTCTTGGTATTTACTAGTAGATGATGAATGGAGTAATTTAATTTTGCCAACAAATCTAACCTCAATATAAATGTAATTTTTGTTGTTTGTATTTGTATATTATTTTTGATTAGAGAAACACCAACAACAGTAATTTACTATATATGTAATTTCTTTTTACTGATAGTGCTGCTTTTTTGCGTGGATACAATTCGTATCTACATTATTGAAGTGCTTTAAACTTATTTGACTACGGAGCCAGAAGTACTTAACAGTAGATGATGCAGGCCAAAGGAACATACCTAATATAATTATGTATGAAGTTTTTAAAAATTTTTTGTTTTTTTTCTGTTTTCCTCGGAAATATTTGAACGTGGAGCATACTTCTTAGAAGAAAATAACAGTTTAAAAGTGGGAACTGGGAACTGTTAAGTCAATTTTAATAGTGGCTTACAGTTTGAAGGATTAAAACTTTCAAAAGTCTTACAATATATTTTTAAATGAAAATAAATACCCATCACAAATAAGAAATTTTCAAAAATATGAAACTTCAGATTAAGAATCATAACATTCACCCTGTTCTGAATTCTCATCGGTCATAAAATCCTATCGTTTTCAAACTCTAGCAGTCGTACTTATTAGATTTGTGTCTACTTAGACACCGTCTAACTATTTTCAAATTGGTGGAAATATGCTTTATTTAATTAAAATAAATATCACATTATTCTCGGTTTGGACAATCTACTCTTGTGTCTAAGTTAGGCAGCTATACGACAACAATAAACAAGGTTTTTGAATACATTTTCCAAAGTTAGGCAGTTGTCTAATGTTAGACAACGTTTATAAATAAGAACATAGGTGTTTTGAAATAATTCTCGCTTTCAATACTTGCGGATTGAGTGTGCTTTGATTTTCGATCGGATTGAAAATTCTTGACGTTTGGAATTTTTATATCCGATTTGGAATTGGCAAAATTTAAAAAATGTTGTTTCAGCAAAAAAGGTGCGTTCCTTTAGTTTGAAACTCTGTGCATTTGTGTGAATTTCTACACATTATATTTTTTTTTACATTCTGTTAACGGATTTGATTCGGAATGGAAATCAGAACAGTGTGACTATTGTTTTTGAATTAATAGACATGGTCAGGAAAATGAGATCTCGGAGATCTCAGCAATCTCAGTTACCTGAACAGGATTCCTCAGCAAAATTTCTCAGCTTTGCTGTCAAAACTCTGAGGAAAAAAAATCTTGGATTCGCTTGCTCACTTTTTGAGTGAGGAAATCTCTGAGATCTAATTTTTCTGAACACGGCAATTGATTAATGTTTTCGAAACTGTTTTAAATTCAAACTCTTCTGTCTTCTATACCTGAAACTAATTCTCTTAATAAATTAAAAAAATATTTTGTGAACAAGTCGTTATTTTAATCGTTTTTGGTTGATGTTTTTTTTTGGTTATGTTTGCATATTGGAAATGTTCTCTTTTTTTTCATTTAAATTATGGACACCCTAAATAAGGGTATTCACGCAATGATGTAAAATACTGGATAAGTCTACCATTTGGTTAAGTTTACCATTTAGTAAATGAACTGTCAAATTTTGTATGAGAAATGATTTACACAATTTGGTTAAAATTCTACAAGGATTTTGCTGGATAAAATTATCCAAATTTTTTTGGTAAACTTAACCAAACGTCATTGTGACTTTTAGAATAAGGCGCGTGTTCAGAAATATGATAATTAGATATCTCAGAGAATTAAAAAAAACTCTGCCCGTGTTCTGTAACTATCGCATTGAGATTAGTTGGCGATGAAAGTTGTGAATAAAAACGTTGTTTATCCAAAAAAAAAATAATTAGGATATGCTCATTTTCTGACTATTGATCAGCATTGTTTATTTACACAAATCCATATAATGGGCCATATGGATATACAAAAGTAAATGCTTTTACTTGTGTTTGTTATGGTTTTCGAATTGCCATCGAAGTGAAAAGAACCATTTATTCTTTTTATTCTTCTTTCATCAAATTTTAGTTTTGTTGAGCTCAGGACAACTTTTACTGCCCAAAACGAAAGTGAACTAAACTGAAGGAAAAGTAGATATCCTGCACCATTATGCGGGCGTGCGATATGATTTTTCTTGTATTCGGTCATTTTCGTTCGATCAGTGCTATGAGTTTGCGACTATTACAGTTCTACATTTAACCCCAAAATCGTTTTCTCATATAATTCCCGTCAGGCTTAAAAAAAACCTGTTTTTTGTGTGTACCTTACATTTTTATCCGTTCCGAGGCATTCTGCTCCTATTTCAAGTCAGGTAGTTTGGGAGAGGTTCTATGTTTAAAAATAATTTCGAAATCTTAACACGCTTATTTCTATACATATTTTGGAGCTTTATATTTGACGTTAAGCGAACAGCTGATTCAATTACACCGCATTTAACTAAATGAATTAAAAGGGCGTTCAAGCAAACTTTTGTGTAAACTTATCATTTTACACAATTGGTAAACTTACGACGTTTCGTGAATACCCTTATTATGTATTAAATCGTCAATACGTATGGGGAAATGCTTTATTAAATTGAAATGACCTTTTGTATATAAAGTGTATAAATAACTATTTCATTTATAATTTAATTTGTCAAATATAAGCTTGACATTTACTCTGTCCCTGTCAAAACAAAATAAAATAATTCTGACATTTTCATCGTTCATCGTAATCAATCATTACACAAACAATTGAACTTCTGCTGAAATGAAATTTCTGATTAAATCAAATATACTTTACTTACTTATATACTCTTGATATAGCTAGGGTATATATGGTATACTGGCCTGGTACAAAACACTGACCAAGAGGAAAATAATTTTTTTTTTTCCCGATTTCCAAAAAACAACGTTCAAGCAATATAATTTGTGCGTACATGTTTGTATATGTACGTGACTATCACCCATTCATTATATTATGCCCCGAGTCGAAATACGCCTACCTCAAAATGTTCATCTTCACCTAATAGTGTGCAAATAATGGCATAAGAAACTCCCGTTGTGCGTTGTCACCAATGCCTCCAACATGTACAAATTATATCTTCCTCTGTATTACGCACATTATTCAGATGATAACAATAATCATCATAGCATACGCTTCTACTCCAGGGCATATCCTTTTTCTTTTCTCTAACATATCCTATCTATAAGCTAACGCATGAATATAATGCCTTTCATTCCCAGTCGTCCAGGATTTAATTGTGCTCACATTCGTAGATAGTATAGTCAACACACAATATTCCTTCTATATATGTACATACATATGCTGTGAAATCTATCGAACTTGATTTACCCCCGAACCCCAAAGGTCATGACTCATGAACATTAATTCCTATTGTTTTGGCGAAATCATCATCATGGTGTTGTTGTTGTTGTTGTTTTCATATATATGATTGCATCTCGGGAGTAACTACACTGGAGAAAAAAAAAGGGAAGTCGAAAACGTGTTTACTAAAGTAAGCTCCAATACACATATCATACATAATATATGTAAAGTAGATATGTCCACAAGACGTGAACCGATTAAGACCAAATGGACAAACAACGTTGAAAACAGTTCTGTCTATATCGATCCATTCCCAACAAAACAAAAAAAGACAGAAGTTCTCTAATAATAATTTGAGAATCAATCGTTTGTGGGCTTTGATAACTAGATTCGTATTTTTGGTCAGCAATGCAATAAATGTCCATCCCATTGACTTTTTCTTTTTGAATTACATATACTTTATCCAAATATTTATAGTTTAATGTACATATCTACAATATTGGATATGAGATGTTCTTTCCTAACAATTAAATTGCCATAGTTTCCTACAAGCAAATTAACTACATAACGCATACCTACATAAAAATCTACACAGATATGAAATATTTTTTTCTTTCAAAGACCATAAAAATATTGTAGGATTTCATATTAACATTTTAGACCAGTCGTCGGAATAAACATAGAGGGGGTTATTAGGAGCATTCAGCATATGGGTATAGTTTTTCGGGAAAATCAGGCTGGAGCTTAAGCCGCCATCATGGAATTTTCTTAAAAAATTGACTTGAAGTAGAAAAAATATTTGGAAACCAATTTTTTCAAAATTTTTCATTATTTAGTAGTACTTTTGAGTCCTGTGAAGTTAGCAAAATAATTGTTTAAAACTGAATAAAAAATGAGAGTTCCCGGTAGGAAACAAAGAGTTCATAGAGTTCCTCATACTTTTTTTTTCAATTTTCCTGTTGAATAAAGTGTTAAAATTCGAAAAAAAAAGTTTTTTTTTGTTTACTTCACGCAGCGAAGACTTTTTTGAGAGAAAGTGTTCTGAGCATATTTTTCAATTTAAAGTCAAGTGTTCTAGAGTTCCTGATGGATTTTAGAAAGAAGTCTGCAAAATTGGAAAAGTTAGGGCAAATTAAGGTGCCCATTGACTTAGAGCCAAGAATTTTCAAAATTCAATAAAATAAAAAAAAAAGAGTTCTGATTAGGTACAGTTCCCCATAGCAAACAAAGAGTTCTAAACATTTTCCTAAGTATGAGGACTCTAGAACTCTTTCACCCCTATTACGATTGTCAAAGATCAATTATTTGATGATTGATAGTTTTTGTCAATCAATTGATTATTCGGTATTATGAACAACAATTGATAAATTTTTGACCCATTGTGAATAACCAGGAAAAAAAATATTTTGAATAGTTTCTATTTTTATTGACATTTCAATTTGATTCATTGTTTTATAAAGTTATTAAAAGCTGAGTACTGTTATTTCAGTAGTAAATTATCTGCTTTATATTTTATAAAAACCCCGACAGACGTGCATCACCAAAAATACGTTTTTTTGACGTTTTTAGAATTTTGGGTAACATCTTGAAATTGGTCGCATCTGAAAGCCCTCTTGAGTGCGAATATGCACATTACAAACCTCTAAGTGGCGTTGGGATGCGATATTTGAAGTGGTTTTCCTCACTAATTCTAGTTTCAGAAAAGTTGTATTTTCGATGTACTTTTCCCTGTAACGCAGCTACTACGTACTGACAGACGTAAGTAGTACCTGTATCGATCCATCAGGAACTGAATTTGGCTTAGAACAGCCAAATTCGATTGTTGAAAATGAAAAGAAGATGCTACATGAATCCGTGGTACAATAAAAATTTCAAAAGAGGAAAACATTAAAAGAAAAACGATGTATGTACATACACAGCCTAAAGAGAAAAACAAGAAAAACAGACTAGAAAAAATTTATAGTTCCATGGTGGATTCTACTTCTTTCCAAAACTAATAAAACTTCTTTCAAAATAACGCGTAATTTTCTTCCAATGTTGATTTGCACCAAAGTATTTTCTTTTTCAACATCATATTCACCAGGAAAAAAGTTCGATTGAAGACATAAGGATGAACTATTAAATTTTGAGCTTACACGATCCCAGCAAAATAATTTATCAACGTCGAATTTGTAATTGACTTAAATTTTGATAACAAACAATAATTTTGACAACGATAATACCAAGATTGTCAATTGATTCATTCACAATTGATCAAAAAGCGTTCACTTCATCAAAAATTTTGATTTTTGACAACGATAATACCGATTCATTAATTTTGTTGATAAACATCAACTATCGTATTGATGATTGACAACCGTAATAGAGGTGTTTGTTTGCTACCAGGAAATCTCATTTTTTATTAAATTTTAAACAATTCTTTTGCTTACTTAACAGGACTGTATTTTTGTTTTTATAGTATTCAATGCTCTAATCAATTTTTAGTCAAACATTAAAAAAAAATTATTCATGTCGATTATGGAATCCGCAATACTGGATCCGCAGTGATTCCCAATGCAGTAGTCTCTTTTTTTCTTAATTCATTTGCCGTGAAAAGAAAAGAGAACACTGTACTGAGAATCACTACGGATCCAGTATTGCGTATTCCATAATCGACATGATTGTCATCTACTTTTTGAGAAATATCAGAAACAAGTTTCTATTAATTTGGCTTCAATACTTGCTTTAAATTGCTCTAAAAATCCTATTTCCAAACTGGGAGACATTTGTCTTTAAGCGTTTGACTGCATTGAATATTAGAATTAAATTTAGCACTGAATAACGTTAAATTTTGAGAAAAAAATCAGTTTGAATAAAAAAATTGTTTTCTTTTTCAAAATTTGGAGTTTGAAAATTAATTCCTCAAAACATATTTGTTCAATTAACTTGAATTAAAAAGAAAATTATGGAATGGATTTCTGGCTTTCAAAAAAATGATAGCCTGACATATTAAATGTTTCCATTGTTTGTTTAATAATTGTTTGCCATATTTTTATAAAATTGCCCCTCCCACCTAAACGGGTGGAAATAGACCATCCTTCCATGCGATTATTTTCTTACCTCTACCCAGCCTACACGTTTTAGTCTTTTGTCACGCCTTATGCAAATCAGCCTGTATATTATTCCATGGATTTTTTTAATTTTTTTTTAATATTTATTATTGTTATTATATTATTCTTATTAAAAGCATTTCACTGGAAACTTTATACATTCCTTTTTATTGGTGTAAAATTTCAACGCCCTATCTTTAAAAACAAAAAAGTTATGGTTCAAAATAGCTTTTAACGGCCTTTAAGTCCTAAAAAAAAATTGGCGTTTCGTCCCGGCGATCTCACTTGGAAAATGGTGCTAAGTCTTCTACTTGGCTGAAGTATTTCAGTAGTATAGTATATAGAATTTGTATTATTAAAAGAACCTTCTTATAAAAAAGTTATGGATTTTTGATCCGAAACACACCATTATTTTCCACTGAGCGTCTGTCTGTCTGCCTTTCTGTCCTTTTGGCTGTAGCCTAAACGGGTGGGTCGATTTTCTTCAAAGTTGGTATCTAGTGTTTTTGGACATTCCCCCACCAGTTTTTTTTCATTTTTTTAAAGACAAAAATAACGCTGAATTTTTTTTTTAGCGAAAAATGAAAATCTTATTTTTCTCAAAAACGTGCCTACAACTTTAAAAACAAAAATTAAGAAATTTTTTTTACAAAAAGGCAACTATTTAAAAAAAAAATGAAAATTTCTGCAAAATTGTTAAAAATGGTACCTCCCAAAAAAAACATTTTTTTGATTTTCGATTTTCTCAAAAACACTTCAACTTATGCATATTGATCAATTTTTTTATGGAGAATGTTTGAAAATTTCTTAAAAGTTTTTTATACAATTTTCCAAAAAATTTTGTTTGGATTTTTAAAAATAGTTTCAAAGTTTTTTTTTTGAGAACTTAAGAATTCGAAAACTACTAGGTCAATTTTTATTAAATTTGGCATCCAGCAGTTTTATAACATTATTTAGCAGATTTTAAATGAAAATTATTCTTATAACCAAAAATAATGGTACCTCCCATACAAATGTTTAAAAACCAGTATTGAAAATTTAATTTTCTTAAAAACGGCTCCTACGATTTTGATTAAAATTTTTGTGTGAACTAATACCTGTACGATCTATCATATTATTGGAAAAAATATTATCTAAAAAAATGGTATCTCTCATAGAACCATTTTTTTGATTTTCGAATATTTGATTATAAGATCAGCACTGATTTTAATGAATTTTTCTGCACAAAAGCTTTAAATAAGTTCTAATAATATTGCATACCAAAATTAAAAAAAACAGTATTGATTTTTAAAAAAAAATTTCAAAATAATTTTTTGAAAATTCCTATTTCGAAAATGGGTAAATGATATTTTTTTTTAATTAATTTTTAAGTCCGCAATAGTAAAAGCTAAAAAATTGCGTACCATTTTTTTTCAATTTTTTTCTCATAAATTCAGATTTCCTTAAGAAATCGGATATGATGTACTCGCATTAGTGTCAAAACAATTTCAGAGGTTAATTGATTTATGTTTAATTACATATTTTTTGTTTACAATTTTTCAGTCTGAACTGTAAGTTCCATGCATATTTGCAACACGGTGCTATAATTGTTCTTAAATAAATGTACCTACTCGCATAATACAACCTTAAACTTAACTTCGTTTTAAGCAGGTGGTATACAATATATGCTCCCATAACTAATTTATTTCTTTTATAAGATTTATATAAAAACTTTAAGAACACAGTGTGATCGTACATAAGAGCAGATTCGTGCGACCCAGTCGTGCACATATTTTTCTTAGTTCAAGATAACGGCTTAAGATCCAGCCCTATTTTCTCGGAAAATTATACATATTCTCCTAATAACCCCCAATGCAATTCTAGCATCGCCCCCCGCCTCTCTTATCTACAAACAAATTGATTTTTCTAAAATGAAAACTGAAGAAAAAATTGTCAATACAAAATTTATATTTTAAGAAAAAAAAACAAATGGGAACAATTCCAAATTTCAATCTTTTAATTTTTATTTTTTTGTTATTTTTTTCCTTCCGTAATGTTTTTCATTTTTGAACACCTATATCAATGTTTCTTTTAATTTATGTATTTATATTCTTAGTCATTGACATTATTTTCTTTTTATTCTTCCTTTCATTCTTTTCTTATTTGTTATTTCATTTTTTGTTTAAGAAAATGCAATTGTCATAAATTGTTGTACAGTAAAACCCGCTTAAGGGAAACTGCAAAATGTCACAGTCTTTCTTTCACTTAAGAGGGTTTTTCACTTAAACGAATCCCGCTTAAGTGAAAAAAAATTACACTTAAGCGGATTTAAAAATTCCAAAAAGGGTTCTGATATATCAGAAATTCAACTGTCATTTTCGTGATGAAAATTTGGTGAAGGTGTAAAAAATAAAAAGAAGTAAAAGCGTTCAGCAAATTTTTTGTTCTGTTCTATTAAATTTTTTTTCACTTAAGAGTTTTTTTCAATGAAAAATATTAAATTTAACTGAAAATATGTTTCAGGTATCCGGGTTTTTTACTTAAGCGAGTTTCGCTTAAGCGGAGTGTTATAAAGGTAATTGGTCGACAAATACTCGGGAATGAAAAAAGTGTTTCAGATAAGCAGGTTTTTCACTTAAGCGGGTTTCTCTTAAGCGGGTTATACTGTAATCAAATCAATAAACTGATATTGTAAAGATTGTTGCAAGTCAAAATCTATTTCTTCATGGAACAAATATTTTTTGTTTTGAATTTTTTGTATAGGATAAAAATTCTGGTATATATATACAAACTGCAAAAGACAGTAATTGTGTTGATATTCTCCCTTCTAATGTCAGTTTCCATTTTCCAATGAGTTAATAGGTACATAAAGTTGTGGTCTGTTAGGATTTCAATCTTGAGGTCTACCTAGAAAAAAAAAAAGGATTGCAAATAATTTATTCTCTTGAACTTGTAATTTTAAAAATAAACTAAAATTTTATGTGTTGCTCTCAGAAACAATAGTGTAACCCAACATTAATTAAACTAAAATAATGAACACAATTTTCAATGTTGGTTCTACAATCAGATGTAAGAATAAAAAAAAAAAACTTAATTCAACACAAGCCCACATAAAATAGATTGGTTTATTATTGGAAAAAATGTTGAATGTAAGTAGACACAAAACAGAACATCGCATCGCTACACTAGTATTACGGTGAATGTAGGTCAAAGAAAGCCACTGAATACACACATTGACTTCCCCCTTCCTGATTGGGTAGATAAGGATATCGTTTATGAGCTTAATCCACAATATATAGGTATATCGTATAATATTATACACAATGGACATGCATAGCATATTCCCTACATGAAATAAAAATGCATATTAGCTGTGTAATTGCGATTAATCGTGTAATTATTTTAAGTTTAACCCCAGTTGTTCGCTTTCCCACAAAAACCAGTTTAATTGTTCAATGAACTTATGTAGGTAAGTTAACTATACATATACATATTATAGGTACCAACTTAAATTATAGTGCTGCAATGGAAATGGAAGTTATTTTGTGAATGATAAACTTTTTCCTTAAATTATATTTTTGTGAAACAAATAAAAAAGAATTACCTAGGTAGGTAGGTAATAACTACCTTGTTAGTTTGTTTGTTTGCGATAGTTACGTCAGGGTCCTTACTATCAAAATTTTATAATAATTTGAACATTATGTACACTGTATACTGTACACACAGGCCCATTGTTGGAAATTTTTAATAATTTATTTACGTAGTTATGTAAAGGGTAATTCACTTTTCGGTTTCGAAAGTAAAGCTAAATAAAACACACACAGCTATATATTTTTGATGAAAATTTTATTTCATTATAAATTTTGGACTTTGCCATTAAGTCTGAAAAACAATATCAGAAGGTTTTTTTAATAATACAAATTCTATATACTATACTGCTGAAATACATCAGCCAAGTAGAAGACTTAGAACTATTTTAATGGACTTTGTTGAATTATTGATTCAAAATAGCTTGTAACGGCCTTTAAGTCCTTCAAAAATTGGCGTTTCGTCCCGGCGATCTTAGTTGACTATAGTGAGGGCCTTTGTCAATACGGAATTTTTGCTAAGTTCAGTTCATCTTTCAATACAAAAACAATTTCATTCAAATGGCCGCTTCGGGAAGATTCGCAGCATGCGATTCTTTTGAGGTAATTTTAACCACTTATTCGCATATTTCGGGTGATATCTCGACTATAACTTGAGAAATGTTGGTTTTGAATACGTCTAGAGTTCGGGGATTATTCGTGTAGACACGGTCTTTTGCATGATCTTGGTGGACAATTGACGTCGCCAAAACGTGAAATTATACGCGACCAGAAAACTTCTCACGCAATAAAGCCATAGGGTGCTTTCATAAATGCATGGTTGCTTTATTTACATGCGATCCAATTGCAATCATATTAACGTCATACAAAATATTTGCGCATGTGTTTTACGCTGCATTTATGAACCCTTTTTCTGATTTGCGTCATATGTCAATTTTGACCACTTTTTTAATTTTCTATTTTTAACGAATGCTTTAAAAAATCTCAAAATCATACAGCTCATAGTTATTATTGATCTACATGTTTTGTAAAATTTTTTTTAACACAGATATTCACATATTTCTGTTGTTTTATTCATCACCTCACAACTCTTTAATCGAGGCAAACGTAATGACAAAGAGGAATACAAAAAAAAAAATAAAAAAAGTTTCCTATTAACGATATACTGGTGGGAAGGAGATGGCTATTCGAAAGATGGTGGAGTGTGTGCAACACTCTTTCTTTAAGAAAGAAATTCAGATTGCATGTGAGTTTTTATAGTTGCATTTTTGAGCTGCAAATATTTGCGTTTTGCTTTTATGAAAATCTGACATTTATCATTTGCATTTATGAAAGTTATGCATTCATCAGACTTTCGCAACCATGCATTTATGAAAGCACCCATAATTGGTCGTGTTGTGTGGCTTGTTGCCCCGTCTTGTTGGAACCACATATCGTCCAAGTCATGATCTTCAATCGCCGCGCCGCGCCGCCGGTCAAAAAATCGGTTATCATTGCACCATATCGCTCCGAAGTGACTGTAACATTCTGCTTACTGGCATCTTTGAAGAAATACGGACCAATGACACCTTTCGACCATAGAGCACACTAAACAGTCACTTTGTCTGGATGCAACGGCACCTCCTCGATCACTTGTGGTTTTTCTGAGCATCAAATCCGGCAATTTTGTCTGTTTACATACCCACCGAGTGAGAAATGTGCTTCATCGCTGTAGACAATGTTGTTCGAAAAATCGGTGTTTTCTGTTTTTCCAACACCCAAGAAGCATATCTACGGCGTTGTGAATGGTCAGCAGGCTTCAATTTGAGCTATATAAGAAAAGAGATGCAAATCCAAATGCAAGATAAGCCAGAGTGAGGTGTACGACACGTTCAATTGCTGCGAACTCCGAGAAATCGATAAATCGATCATCAGCTAATTTTGCACTTGCAGCAGCAATATTTTCAACTGGGCGTGCCTTACGTTGATGCACATGCCTTACGACATCAGTATAATGGCTGTTTTACAATGCCGCGTTGGGGGTCGCGTTGATAGATTTTTCTGTCAACGCAAAAGTTCAGATATAGGAAATTCTGTTTAGTGTTTACAATGGCGCGTTGTGCATAAACGTCTCGATTTGACAACCATTAGCATGTACACAAACCAACGTAACGTGAGGAATCTCAACGCAAAAGTTGACAAAATTCAACATTCGCGAGCATTTTGACATTTCCATTCACAGTTATCATGTAGTCTCCTGTGAATTTTGCGTTAAAAAAATTTGAATTTGGTTTCTGGAGGTAAGAAAATAGTCTTGGTGTTTCGGTTTCCTCTTCAACTTCTTCACACGCTGAAACAGCAACGAACGCCACTTTGGCAACTAATTCTATTGTCGAAAAAAGGTTATAGTTCATTTTAAATTCAAAAAACCATTTAACAAAATATTTAAATTAATTTGCAGAGTGACACTTCAATTGGTTTTAACCAGCCGATTCTCGCAGAATCACCTGTCACCACGACGCGTCCGTAAAGCTTGTGAAACGTAACGTACGCATCGCGAACGCGTCATTGGAATTCAGCCATAAACGCTTCCACTCTCTTCAAATATCTTCACAATTTCACCGATTGCTTGTGTAGTGTAGTAGATTATGGCGACGGTAATGGGCGAAAAGTGGCTACGTTTGTATCACCACTTTTGTAGTAAGTTTTAACAATTTTATCGCGTTGTTCGATTGTTAAACGATCCTCTATCGTAAATGGTAAACATTTAACTAATATTATGACACTCCAAATGACAGCTGAGTTTGACAGGTGTCAAATGCCAGCGCTACCAACTTGAAACCACGAAATGAATGACCCTGTATAACTTTACTGAAAATTTAATTAAAATTGTTAGGTATTTGCTTATAAAAAATATTTTATTGAATATTAAAAATAACGTATGGAAGACAAACTCAACCAAAAGTCAACCTCTATTGGCCTCGCAAATCGCACCCTTACAATGAAAGTGACCTAACTTAAAAATTCAGCAATCTAGTTTTGCAACCTAGTTTTAGAGTTCGTTTCGCTTTAAAGGTCAGTTTATTGAAAAATCTGAAGTTACAGAAATTTTGAGTTAGGTCACTTTCATTCTAAGGGTGCGAAATGTGGTCTGTTATTTAAGATTTTAACTTTGAAAATGTTTAAAGGGTCATTTTGAGAAAATTATGGTGTTACCAAAATGATTAAATGAACAAATTTAAAAAAGAGATGGCCTCCATCGTATAGGGTGATAACCTGTGATGAAAATCGACTTTGCTTAATTGTACTGAAAACTTAAAAAACAGCACTCAAATATACAAAATAGTACTCAACTTGTTTCAAATGTATAAAACGCAACATTAAAAATAAATATTTTATATTAAAACAAAAATAACATACTTCCTTACCTAACGGTTCGCGTACACTGAAACCGAATCATCGGCCGATTTCGGATCGGAGCTATTGGGACGACTGTATCTGACGTTCGTCTGCATATACTGCAGCCGTTCTCGTACAATGACAGTCTTGGTTGTGTAATTAATTTTTCAGTATCCATTTTTTTTTGTATGTTTCACTGTAAAAGTCACTGGCAAACGAAGGACAAATCCAAACAATTTTGGATTCGTCGGTTGATCGGTAATTACCAGACGGTATCGGACGATGTCGGTCGGTTGGAGTTGTGAACGCACTCTCTTTCTTTAACACACGTTTGGATCGATCGGTCGAGTTCCACCGACGAACGCGACGTCCGAGCTTATTTTGGCCGATGACGGATTAGTACGAGAGCCGCAAAGTATCGCTACAGTCCGAAATGGACCAGGGTTTCAACCAACGAGCTTCTACCAGCCAACTTGGTTCCTACCTAGCTTTTTCCAGTTTCACACGCTAAATTAGTTAAGGTCCCCTTCCACATTCGTGCATTACATGAGTCGCGGGCTTCCTCTACTTTGAATCTAACCCCGCCGCGCCACGCCGTTCCTCGGGCCGGAGCTTTGGTTTTCATTCCCCACCTCAGCCGTTGACTTTTACCATTTTGGTAATGTCAGTGCCACTGTTAAGCCCAGTTCGTTGTTATATCTTCAGCTATATATTCCCCATTTATTCAGACGGGTCCAAAAATCACCCATAGAATCTTCCTTTCAAAACAACTTATAGCGTTCTCATCATTCTTTTGCAAGTAAATACCTCTACACTACACCATATCGACGTACGGTTAAAATGTAGGACCTCGTAAGTCAAAAAATAAAAAAAATATTATTAATGCAAAAAAACTCAGCAGAATCAGAGCCACTTTGTGCAGTTTCAGCGTAACAATACTGTTTTGAATATTTAACAAAAAAAAATTTCTTTATTTTTGAAAATCATGCATAAATGACTTATGAGGTTGTATACTTTAACCGTCGATATACAAGAACCGGGATGATAAATGTCTTATAGAGGAAAACTTTAGTTGATCGAGAGAGGGCTTTTTTTACTCAATTGCCTTCTCAGCCCTAAGAAACAGTGATTGGCAAAAGTTATTCTGTTATCATATGAGCGCTGGTATCATTGTCTGTGTTGATAGCGAAGCTTAGGTAGACAAAGTTCTTAACTATCCCAAAGTTATAACTGTCGATGGTGATATTTTATCCACGACGTCCCAGTGTTAGGTGTCCTTTCTTGATGACGGCATATACTTGGTTCTCATTGAACGTTAAATACATTTTCTTCGCCTCCGCTTTAATACTTACAAAAGCGCTACTGACATCATGCTTTGTTCTTCCGATTATGTCAATAAGTCGTCGGCGTTTGCGAGTAATTGAACGAACCTTTTAAAGATTGTGACTCTGGTGTTGGCGGAAGAATTTTTCACTATTCTTTAAAGAATGATGTTAAAGAAACACATTTCAGCATTTCGCCTTGTCTTAATCCATTTTTGACATCAAAGTTTTCGGAGTTTTTTTTTTGACGACCTTGATGGAGCAGCGTGCGTTCATCATCGTCATCCTGCACAAAGGGACGTGTTTGGCAGGGATTCCATTTTTATAGAGATTTGCCCAATATAGTTCGTCTCTCGATATAGATATTGTCATATGCGGCCTTGAAATCGCTGAAAAGGTGAAGGTTATCGATTAGAAATTCCTTGGTTTTTTTCCAACATCTGCCGTAATGTAAATATTTTGTCGTTGGTAAACTTTCCTGGCCTAAGGCCACACTGATATGGTCCTATAACCATGGTCCTATGAACCACCACCTGTTGAAATCGCCTACTATAATTTTAGTGTCACACCAGCATTAATAAGCCATCTCGACTTAACTTAACTGGTGCATTCACCAAACACCGGTCTATCAAACCCATCCATCAGACGTTGCATGGAGCCACTGCTCCTACGGGTCTGGAGGAGGGATGATCCTACCCTGTGGGGGCACCTTAATCTCTCCTCACCCAGGTGATTATGCCGACTGACACTTCTTTATCAACTTCGGGCTACAGCTCGCTAAAACTACACCCACGCCCTTAACAGGCTCTGTCATAGGACTTTTATCATAGGTTTTTCTCTAGGGTATCACAATATATCTACATTGATCTAAGTGTGACGGTAACAAGGCCAACCCACTAACCTAACCTTAACCTATATAGGGACCTAACATCCCCATCATTGATATTTCTTTTGCTAAGTTCGTAATCAGCTCCTCTGAATCCGTATCTGAGTCTGAAACTTTGTGTCTTCGAAAATCTAAATAAATTAATGTTTCCGGGAAGTAACCCCGATGCACAGCACGGCTCTCAATCTGGGGTTATAACCCCAAGGACGGTTAGGTGAATAAACTGCTCTGGGGTGCCAGCATGTAACTTGATACAATCGAGTTAAGTTGTTTAGTTTAGGCAGTTCCTTATTTTGTTCAATCGAATCGAAACAGTCGACCGAGTTAAATTAGGAACTGCTTATGCTCGACTGTATCAAAGTTACGTGCTAGACCCCCTGACTGAGCTGTGAATATGTGATGTGATACCTAGCCCATACAAGATGTTCTCTAAGTGGGTCAACCTGACTGGGAATTTAGATCCTTGATTATACTTGGAGAATTCTCACACTGCCTCCTGGACATAAGTGCCTTTGGAAACACTCTCCCCCTACTCTCGTTTGCTAGGCCAAAGCACCCTTCCAAAGCGATTAAAACCGAATCTTTGTTTTAAAAAAAAAAGTTTGGATGCTTATGCCCTCTTAAATCAACTTGTCTTGAACATCATATGATCGAACGAAAAATATTGGAAACTATAAGTTTAAAATCTTTCTTTACATTTTAAATTTTTAAGAAGTCAAATATGCTCACTCAATTTATGTCAATGTAGAAAATTGTTTAAGTTCCAATATTTATTTTCATAAATCATACTTTACATAAGCTTTAATTCTTAGGTATAAGTGTAGGTACTTTGTCGATAGCATGCGAACCACACATCTTGTGCTATTCGTATCACTTAGAAGGCACTCTTCTATAAATCTTTTAAAAATACAACATCCAAGGAAGGACGCAGTGAGAAAATTAATTTTGCTAATAGCTTTGGCCAAGTGTTCCACAAACCCCAACATCAACACCGTTTCTCTAACAAAACAACAGCAATAACCTGCATGCATTCTGTGCCTCTATTCTATGTTCTCCATGGGATCCTTCAATGTATATACATAAGTGTATACACTTTCATCTTCTAAACACTTCATGTCCTTTTAATTAAAATATACCAAACCATTACAGAAAACGAAAATTAAAAAAAAAAACTGTACATAATAGAAAATATAGGAAACTTTACTGAAGCACCCAGTTTTCTTGTTCGCACTCTGGGCTCTCGACACTCACTTACCACTAAGACGATAGTTTAATTTATTTCCATGCAAAATAAAGCATGTTACACGTCTTCGAAAGGACTTAAACATAAAATTTACAACGTTTCAGTATGCGATATATGAGGCACCAGGATTTTCCCCCAGAGGCAGAGGAATGAATATGTTTTTGAGGACCAAAAAACAGACACTCTTTCGATGGTAAATTGTAGGTTAGAGCCAATCGTATTTTCATCTATGTTCGTATGACCAGTATATGCTATACCAAAAATCTAACAAGGACCCCAAACACATCCTTGGACGGGGTTTTGTGTAGAACACCTTAGTTGTGGCAATTCAAACTTATTCCCCTTTCCGGTTTTCTAGGACCATACATAACGAAAGTGTCTTCAATGTGTTGCCTTTAAAGTGAAGATTACTCAACAGATTGATGATGCAGTAAGTAGAACACGTTATGGTTCAAAAGAAAGGATACGTTTAAAAAATATACCTATGCGGCAAATACAAGAGATTCTTTTCCTTTTTTTGCTACAATATGACAGTACCCCATTACTATGATAAAGAAGGGTACACAAAAATGTTCTCGACACTAAGTACATAAATAACAGGCTGGAGCACGGCACACGATTGAACTGAAAAAATGCATAGCTAGTAGATGTACCACCCAGTAAAGATCTCGGCACTAACCATTTTCGATCCCTGTTACTCTAGTGCCAATAAAGTTAGAATCTTTCAACTTTTTAGAATTGGTGGTTCCTCAGATATAGGACTTCAAAAATCATCAAAATTATGGACCATCTCCCGTCACCGTAAAATTTTGTAATTTCGCACAACGGTTTAGGTCTTGTGTTGATATAAAGGAAACACTTGCAGGTAGTTTTACATTCAGGAGTGTTGTACCCGAAAATTTTTGTACAGTTATAATTTATATGGAAAATTTCTGATCGGACAAGTCGCCAGGGAGGGAAACTGACGACGTTCTACCATATCCTTCGAAGATCGTTTACTAAGTTTTCCTGCAGTTTAACGAGTGAATGAAATTAAAAATTTTACTCCTTACTTTGACAATGCAATATCGTTGGCAGATGCGACAACTAGATACGTTCTTAAGTTTTAGAAAAATATCATCGAGAGCTGTTAAGCGAATTTACTGCTGCAAATCGAATGGGCGTTCTCCTGAGCCTAGCGACGAAGATAAACACCTTCGATGGTCCGAATGGCCAAAGTGATATTAATATCACTCTGGCAAATAAGCCGGCGCTTCGTTAATTTGATTTTCATTGGTTCGTTCGAGGAGCTGAGAGGGGACCGATCACAGCCTCTTGCAGGTTTAGATTGCTCCCTCTTACGGTTGATACAAATGTTGGAGGGGACGCGAAACTTTGGTTACTCAATAATGTTGACTGGGTATTTTACCGGAATGAAATTGCAAGAAAGGTCATATCAATGTCGCTGGGCGCCTTTCTACATCTGGGGACTGAAGACAGGGTTCCCAAGTTGAATGAGTGTAAGTGGGAAGTCAACAACCAACTTTTACGCAGGAGCCGATAAATCCACGAAGGGTGAATTGGTGGACTTCCGAGTTGAACGCGCACAAATGAGGTGGTTGCTGGGGTGGTTTCAGAACTGCCGGCGGTGCCCGCTCGCATACTTGGATCAGTCAAGACTTCCTCACAGGCAACGCTTGGCTGAATAAAAAGGGATGCTTGCTCGCCGAAAGAAGAGGAAGTAGGTTGTGCCATTTGTAGACTAAATTTGAGTAAGTCACCAGGACTTGATGGACTGACTAGCGAGATGGTGAAATCCATCCGGGCAGCGGTCCCCGAATACGTGGTGGCTAATGATAAGGTTAGGACTAATACTAGATCTTATCGAGAAATCAGTCTCCTTCCGGTGCTTGGAAAAGCACTGGAAAGTGTCTTGGTTCACAGACCATTGTCCATTACAGATCCAGTTCGGTTTCAAACCAGGTCACGGTGTCGAAGATGCTCGGCTCTGCGTGAGGGATTCTCTCGATGGATCTGCCAGCACAGCAAGTATGTGCTGGAAATTTTCATCGACTTCAAGGGGTCATTCGGCTATCTTGATTGGGCGTGCGTTGAGAGGAAGTGCCTTTAGGGGTCTGTGGTGGGCCTTACATATGAAATTTCATGTAGGAACCTCTACTAAGGAATCTATCTTCTTGGCAGTCGTGCTACAGGTGCAATGCATAAGCTGATGATGTCCTTTTATTGAAGGCCAGTCTAGTGCTGAGCTGGAAAGCAGGGGCACCGAGATCATGAACGTGGTAGATGCCTGGGGCTCATTTGTTGGGGTGGGAGTGGCTGCAGAGAAGACCAACATGATGCTCCTTAAACGAAAATTGACATTGAGTCGGCCTCCGGTGGTTAGAGCTGGTGGTGCAATACCAAGCTGCATACTACAGTCGCCAGAACAATTTGTTTAACTTTGGAGTTGTACAAGGATGTTCCAAGGCAAAGCTCTCAAAAGAAAATATTAATTTATAAGTTTGGCTATATCACGAGAGAAAAATAGGTTCAAACGAAAAACCCTCCGCTGTTTATAATACGCTGTGTCATCTAGACATCCAAACTAAAAAATGTGATGCGTCTATGTGCTGACTGCTGATGGTTGTGCAGGCCAAAACAAAAATTCACCCTTAATATACGTGGCATCATATTCGCTGATACAGAATCCGTCGCGTCGGTTAAGCAAATTGAAATAATATTCCCAACTGTTGGAGTTTCTTTTTGCCGCCGGACAGAGTCTTCGTTGTTATAGAAAAAAAGTACAACATGAGGAAGCAATCCTCTTTCCAGAAAATATCACGAGATTTTTAGTGAACATGAGACCGTCAAAAAACTTGGAACCGCGGAGTGTCCAGTTATGGACCAGAAAGCTGCTTTCCCAAGAATACTTAAAACCATTGAATGGCAATTTAAAACTAAGGCAGCTAAACAGTTTGTCTTAACCAGAGCTTCTGGGTCTGGCGTTATCAACACTAGAGGTGAGATAAGCTACAAATCTGATGTTGGAGTTTCAAGGTCTGTTATGCGCCCCGGAAAAAGAATTGAAATTATTGGTTTAAGATCATTGCTCTTAGGGATTCCTCTTGTAGCAGCAGAATGATGTTGACAAACTCCTTATGGGCCATTGTGGGCAAAAATGGAGAGAAATCGATGAGTTGAAATTTTATAGGGAAATTATATAGATGCAGAAGTAGTTTTGCATGATCCCGAGGATGAGCCAGATATCTGTAAGTTTCTCGAAGTAACTCATGTAAAAATTAATAATTTATAAAAAAAAGAAAAGTTTTTTAATGTTCGTCAAAAAGTCGAATGGTTAGCGTTTCATGGTAGTTTTGGAACGCTAGCTTTTTAGGGTTAATGTTATAGCCAAGAATTTAGCTTAATTATAAAGATAAGGGTTTGCCATTATGTTTTAAAAATGATTTCGGGCAAGTGGCCGCCGCGGCCGGCTCAAATAAATTCCAGCCGAGAGGCCCAATTTTCGACCAATTTTTGCAGCAATTGGGGCAGTATGTCAGCAATAACGCGCCGAGTATTCTCTTCCAAGGCGTCAATCGTCTCGAGCTTATGGGTGTAGACAAGCGACTTCACCAGCGGTGTTAAATCGCACGATCTTGGAGGCCATGCAACAGGCCCACGACGCACGCACGCGAGATAATGCACTCACCAAAAGTTTCCTTCAATAAATTGATTGTTTCGTTGGCTGTATGGCATGTAGCGCCATCTTTTTGGAACCAAAGGTCGTCCACATCAACATCTTCTAATTCAGGCACAAAAAAGTCATTAATCATGGCTCTATAGAGTTCCCCATTGACTGTAACATTATGGCGGGCTTCATTTTTGAAGAAATATGGACCAATGGTTCCCTCTGCCCATAGAGCACACCAAACAGTGACTTTTTGAGGATGTAACGGCGTTTCAACAATTGTTTTTTGATTATGGTCACTCCAAATACGACAATTTTGCTTATTAAAGTACCCATTCAACCAAAAGTGAGCTTCATCGCTGATCAAAATTTTCTTGTGAAAATCGGGATCGTCGAGCGAACCTAACCATTAATTTGGTAATAAATTTGAACGATTTGCAAACGCTGTTCAGGAGTAAGTCTATTCATTATGAAATGGCAAACCAAACTGAGCATAAATCAAGTGACAGCTGTCAAAAAGACCAACTCTGAAAAAAGTATTGCCAGATTGAAAACCACACGTCTAAAAAAAACACCCGTTATATTTTTAACAAACAAAACTACCTAAAAAAACAGTTTTTACTAAAGGATGAAAATAAAAAATCCTTGTATTATTTTTTAGTCAATCTAATAAAAAAATGTCCACAAATTTAACAAAATTTAAATATTTTGGAAGTTATAGGTTTTCGGCCTTTTGCTCGGTTTCAGGTTCAATTTTTTTAGCCTCTGTTTGATTGTTAACCCCACATGTGTACTATCACCCCTGATATATATTATATATGAATATTATTTTAATATTAATTTATTATTCGTATATTTATGTGACCAGCTATCTTACATTGTGTAAGCCTTAAAGTTTTCTGCTTTTCATTCCTTTCAAATTCATTAATTAGCCACACTCATGATTTACCTAAACCTAATTCTGAAAATTTAACCAAAATTAATTCTCCAAAGGATCAGTATCTACCTCTTCCTACTTAAAAAATGCATATTTTCAATGAATAGCAAAGGCCATTCTTTTTATGTTGTTCTAACTTTTACGATGGAAAATAACTTTGTAGCAATAAAATGTTTTGTCAAAGCTTTCCATAAATTTGATCGTCGTCCTAAAAAGCTTCGGAAACATGAGTTTTTAGCTCCTCAAATAATATAGCTACGTTTAATAATATATACATATATTCAAAGGAAGCATTGCGCTATAAAGTTTTGCCCTCAGTCCTCAGTGTTCATTCGCAAATTGTTGCCACACTATATATAACATCTAACGGTGGTTGTCGGGCAGCTATAGGTTGGCTTTTTGTTTCTCTTCAACCGCACCCGAAGGCAAAATTAATGTCCGTCCATTAAATTACAGAATTGTAGTGTGCTTCCTTGGGATGAAATAAAGGAATGGAATAAGGATTCATGCGACGGTGGCGGCGACTGCCTTTAAAGGACGATGCAAAATAACGTTTAAATCCTACGGGCGACGCGACAACTGTTATAAGCACCCGTTAGCATTTGCACAAATTATTATCACAAACAAAATTTTAATTGTAAACGAAGCGAATTTAGGTGCGTTTTATATTCTCCAGATTCTCATTTTAGTTCTTTTGTCCCATTGAAAGTTGGTTTAAAAACGTTTTGTATAGTAGGTGCCTATACCAACTGGATTTTCAAGCTTCGGGCGGGTTTCTTGTGTTTTTTGTTGTTTTTGTTGTATTAGGACCCGACAGGTCATAAACAACATAATAAAAAGTTAGCATGAGTTTATATGCGGTGTTTTATTATATTTTTTTTTTTTTTTTTAATTGAATGAATTCCTGTGTACAAAATGAAATAATATACTTGTAATGTGCCTGTAGCTTCAGTGTAACGTCATTGCTCTCAGCTATGCTGCTCATTAAAGTTGTGTTTGTAGTTGCTGCAGTCATTTAAGGGATTTATTGTCCTTGAATTTCTTTTTAAATGTACCAAGATATATCAAAGAGCTGAAGCCTTGAAAATAATGTTCGTTTATATTTGATGTCAAGACAAGACTCTAGGTTATGGAGAACGACAGTATAAGGATATAGAAATAAGTTTTATCCTCATGGAATATTAATTTACTTATCAGCGACCTTACTATTCCAGAATCCATCAATTTAATTTGATGTTTCTTTCTGTTTATAGGTTTGACAGGAGAAAGGTACGAATTTAAGGTCAGTCTTATAGCCAGATAAGAAATAGGATCTGCCCAATTTGGGAAGTGAGTTAGTCAATGTCTAGTAGGTATCTTTTTTTCACATATTACTCGATTTATACGCAGTTTTTTTGAGTTTATAAGGTGGGAAATTTAGTTGTGTAGGCAACGGCGCGGCCGGCGTCGCGTGGTGTAAAGGTGCGTAGAAGGTGTAAAACCCATATAGGTATATGAAAGATGTGGTTTGAAGTCGATTAAACTGCTTGGTTTTCCAATAGGGACTTCCGAACTTTGACAGTTGATAGCGGCCATATTGCTTAAGTTTTATCTGTCAAATTGGCTGTCATTTATTTAGACTGTTTTGCTAAATCACCATGAACACATATAATTTTCAACAACACGTGCAAATGGAAACTGGAGCATTTGGAAACTGACCATTATTTTCATCGAAAAATCATATTCAGCGATAAACCCCATTTCTGGATGAATGGGTAAGTCAACAAACAAAATTGCCGAATCTGGGACGATACCAATCCACATGGGGTCCAAGAGTGTTCAATACATCCCGAAAAAACTACTGTTTGGTGTGGATTTTGGGCTGGCGGTGTTATGGGTTCAACCGACGACCGACGCGACGTTGGCCAGGCCATCACCGTCAACGGAGACCGCTATAGGTTGATGATTGGCAACTTCTTTTCACCTGAATTGAATGATATGGACACCAACGGCATGTAGTGTAAATAAGACGGCGCTATACGTGCTACATTGGAAATTCTACATGAGCGATTCAAGGGCATGTCATCTCACGTGGGAGTGATGTGAACTGACCACCGAGATCGTACAATTCGACCCCGTTAGACTTTTTCTTGTGGGGTTTTCTGAAGCCACAGGTCTATATATTCGAATAAGCCACAAACCACAGCGCCTCTTAAAGCCAACATAACCCATATACCATCGGTTAAATTCGCAGGGAATACGTACAAAATGCATTCTACTATAATAACAATGTACCACTGTTCACTGTTGGCACATTTTCAATTTGATTCAAAATCTGTTTCCAAGTTTGCAGACGTACTCAGTTCAATAATAATGTTATGAAAGTCTTAACCATGGCCAGCATAACATTGTTGGACATCATTGGAGACAATTTGTAATTTTGAACAAATCAAAGCACAATGAACCTAAATTAAAGCAAAACTACAAAAACCATCTTTGTATCATCAATGTGAAAAATTGCCAAAGAATATCTATTTAGGTATCAATTCCGAACCCTCAAAAAAAAAAAAAAAAAAAAGAATAGTCAAACGTCTGACTTCACGTAATATTGAATTTTATCCCATGGCTTTTGGTGGTCTCGAGCGATTTTACGTGCCATAATTTAACCAACTGCCATCACTGAAACTTCTTCCTTCCTTTTTTCCTTCCTTTCTTAAAATTGATTCTTTTATCCTCGTTGTCTGTCTTGCACTGTTTTGCAGTCGAAATTTCTGAACAGACACTATGGGAGGAGTTCAAGAGCTACATATTCCATCATCCAATGCACCCACTCACACCCATCATACCCCATCACTGTACGCTTTATCTAAAATATAGCCTTTCAAGGAAACAAATGAAAAATTATTCCCCCATCTAGTTTGTTCGACCGAGACTAAGGAGCATGCACCGAATAGGTTCATCATCACAAGGGAACTACTTGAATCCACTTCCCATGGACTCTTCACTCTCTTCCACTCTAACCTCCACTCCATTGCTGCAGCCACTGCATACCTATCTACTGCATAATATCATCGCATCGCATCGGTTCGTTTGGCGAAGCAATACGACTCCGGAGAGAAGGGTTCCTTTGTTGCTGCAATTTCGGATCATAAATTCTACCCAAAAGCAATTAATTCGGTTGGGGTGAAAAGTACTTTGCAGTTTGCACTGCTGCCTGGCTGGGGGGCAACTGACGCGCGTCTAACTATCCCTTAAAAAAAATCTTTGCTCAGAGGAGCCCCAGGCAACAAATACGGACGATGACGACGACGGCAACCGTTTTTGCTAAGAAAACATATTTTTACAGTCAGTTAGGCGCGATAGACGTGCGAATGAAAGTGATAAACTCAAGAAAAAGATATAAGGCTCATGAATTACCACCACCACCTCCATCTAGCAACAACAACAACTAAAAACCAACCACCAACTACCCCCCGAACGTGACCATCCACCCACCATCAACCATCCAGCAGCCTTATAAAGCGTCTATAGTGTATACGTTTGGCGCCACTTTATTTATGGCAAGTGGTGTTTAAGGAAAGGATTTGCGCTGCCGAACAAAAGCTTATCTTGTATATTGTTTTATAGGTTTTTTCCTCGGTTTTGTATATTATATATCTTTTCATTTTTGCCAGTCTTTCAATTTGTGCCAATTTCTATTTCATTCAACTCAAACTCCCCTCTCTATAAATAAAGTTACATTGTATTCGTTTTTGTGTTTAGGTATTGAATTGAGTGATAAATTTGACATTTTTATCTGTTTATTTACAATCGATTGAAGTTGAAAACGATCATGTTAAAATGTCGGCAGGTCGTGTTCTATAGATTGACAAGTTAGCCTTTTGTTTTTTTAATAATATTGATGAAGTTGTCAAACTGTCATCAATCTTTATTTATTTGAATTTTTTTTTCGAAAATACGCGCACACAAACACCTTACCTATTCATTTTGCGGCATGTTCTTGAAATCTGACAAAGAGTAAATGAATTGCAAATGCTTCTATTTTTTCGGGAAATAAACGTTTGTTCGCTGGTAGGATAAACAAAATTCATAAAATCTTATTTTTCCTTAAGAATATATGTATGTATATTGCTATACAAAGAAATCAATATTTATTTAGGATTTTAGACTTTCACCTGCATTTTGTCGCAAACTGTGGTCGTCAGTTTGCGAATTTTCATGCGCTAGAAATTTTAAGTCTACAATCTATACATACACCAGTTTCAGTAGCAAACATGGAGTGATGCCCTTATCCACAAAACAACTTATCAACTTTTCCCTTTGCACGTACCAAATTTTTCGTCAATTTGCAAAACTTTATGTTCCTCAAAACTATAAAATTTGATAGGTGATAAGTTGAAATTGACAATTAGTGTATAATTTGCAAAGACTTTGCAATTTTTACCCCCCTCGAACGTTCGAAGTGAGATGTTTTCATTAGCGAACTAACACATTCGAAATACTACGGTTGACAAACTTTGCAATTCGAGTTCGAAATTCAGTGCTAACATAAAAAAAAAAAAAAAACAGAAATAAATAAAACGTCAACTCATGGAATTTCAAAAAAAAACTATTGTTTTCAACCCATTTCCGGCTAGCGTTGCGAAAACGCAACGTCATATCTGAGGATCTCTGGAACTTAACTGATGATAAATTTAAATAAACTAAATAGTGAAATTGAGAGTTATTTGTACATACTATCTAATCGACCTGTTTTTGGATTTTTTTTTTTTTTTATTTTTTAGTGTGTTTTTGGGACATTCAAAATACGAAATTTTGAGGTAGCATTTTCGAACTATTGAAAAATGTCATAAAAAAATAATAATTTTTTAAAATAATTACACCTACAGGTAAATAAAGGTTCAAATTAAATTCTAAAATAATGTTGAAGCAATTCGTATGAGTTACCTGCCTGACAAGTTAGATGAAACCACTATGTTGCGTTTTCGCAACGCTCGCCTAATGTAGTAGCATTTGAACATAAAAAAATTTTTGCATTCGTTGCGTTTTCAAATCAGAATTATGGGTTTTTTCTCAGAATATTGTGAGTTTATGTTTATAATGTATCAATTTTTGTAAAAAACATAATTTTTGATTGCATCCTGTCCAACAAAAGGATGCATAATGCTAATGCTATATTGGAAAACCCTTTACTATATCCCTTTGACTTTATTCTATGAAATAATTAGCCAATACCTTCTGCATATAGGAAGCTTTGGCTATTTTTCTTTTGAGCGTTTTTGAAAGAGGGAAACATTTTCCCAAATGCAATAGCTGGAATGTATGTAGATTTGATGATTTAAATTCTCAAAAGCCTCGTGAAAAATATGACGAACCGGAAGTCATCAGAAAGAATCAGAAAATTTAAACAACATCCGAAAACGTCGCTTCAACATTCTAACAAAGAATCAACATGATAGCATTATGAGTTGCCGAAGTGGTCAAAAAGTCATCGAGTTGAATTTTCAAAAAAAACAATAGACGTGTCAAGTGAAAATATACGAGCAATTTATGACAGAATAAGCTTATAATATTTATATAATTCAGAAGCTATAGAAAAGTAAAAGAAAACATGTCAACATTCCAATGCCAAATGCAATTCGTGAGAATAACATAACGATGGGCAGAGCTGATTTGTTAGTTACGCTACAAGCAACTATTGTATTCGAATTTAAAAAAAAAATATTTAAAAAAAAAATTGCTAAAGAAACACCAATTCCACAGAATAGAATTAAGAACATTGTTGTAGACTCAATTTTACGATTGGAAATAAATATTCAACCTGTGATTCAAACGGAAGGAAAAAAAAATTAAAAAAATTGGGTGGTGTGACAGCTCGTGTAGAACCAGTGACTTCCAACTCTCAATTCAACTCTCTATTGGCAGGAATTGAGGGAACCTATACAATTTACTGTCGAATCCGAACGGCCAAAATGAGAAGCCCGTGCAAAAACATTTCTGTTTTTAGGTGGTATAGGCTTGGAAACGAACCCAACCCCTAAGGCGTAACAGTCCTACGCACTAACCATTACGCCACGGGCTGCTACTACTTACAAAAAAAAGGAAAGAAACCTCAATGACACCAAGCATACAGCCATCAAAACAGGAAAACGTCTTGGATGTCCCAGCCAAACCGTTTTTTCATGCAAAATGTAATATCCGGCTTCATCCAAAATGCTTCGATGAATTCCCACACAAAAACCAATTCTTATGAATGTATTATGAATTTGTACTTTTTTAATTTTCAACAATATTTTCATAACCCAGTTTATATATTTAACTCATTTTTCATAAAAGTATTCAAATAAAGTTGATTCACATTCCATGTAAGGAGCAAATTTTTCAATAATTTTGATACCCCTTTCGGCGAGCGTTGCGAAAACGCAACGTGAATTTTCTGGAAAACCGAAAGCTTTTCCAATTTTTTTTTTACAGATTTCATCTAATTGCACAAAAAATAGACAGTATGTGAAATTTCAAGTTTCTAAGCCAACTGGAACTGGTAACCGCCGGAAATGGGTTAATTGTTAATTTGCTTGTTTATTAAAAATATAAAATCAACCAAAATGATAAGCAACATAGATTTGTTGAAGAAAACGAAACCTACAGAAAAAAGTAAGAATGCTTCGACTGCGCAAGAGTATTCGAGACAACTCCAATGTCTTGGAACTCCCTGATCATCTGTAAGTAGAAAAAATATTTTGTACTGAAAATTCTTTTAAATGAGAGGAAAATGCATCACGCTACTTCAAAGGCGAAACAAATGCTGTGCCTTGAACAACAATTGCATAAAATACCCAATTACAGATCCAGAGATTGTAGCGGAGCAAATAACTTTGCCAACAGAAGTAATACAACTCACATAACATTGGAATGGAATTCGAGTTCAGGTTTATTTTGCTTTCATTGAAAATATATTATTTGATTACAAAATTAAGTCTTGACTCTTCATCAATAAAAGAAATGAAATATACACATGTACATACCTTGTTCTATTTTCCGACATTTCTTTACAAAAGGTTCGACTTTTTTTTCACAAAATGTGTAACGTTCGACAAATAATAACACGAATGACGTTCAAATCGACGAACATTCGATTCTCACAATAGAGTGAGATCAAACTTCGAAAAATGTATGACATTTAAGTGGAATCGAAGGTTCTCAATTCGCCAACCGTAATACTAATTTCTCTCATTCACATGTTTATTCGTTTTACTCGCCAGCTTTAATAGGGGGGTTATATTCTCTTTGCAGTTTCTGTTCCACGTACGTTCTCTTGTGAAAAGTCCAAAGTTAATTGTTTATTGTTATAACTAGTGAAGCTTTCAAAATGTTAAGACGTGAGTTTTGGTACGACGATAGTGAAGACGCGGTTATAACCAGGGTTGTGACTTTACTGCAATTGCAGTAGATCTACTGCATTTTTTTCGAAAAATAAATCTACTGCCTTTAAATTAAATCTACTGCACTTTTGGTTTTACGAAAAAAAATCATTCAATAGGCGTTTTTCTTTTTTAGATCAGAGCTGATTGAGCTGAGTACTGAGCAAAGTCTGAGCGAACAGAATAAATTTTAAGCAGAGTATGTTCAGAGTTCTCTGATTTAATTATGAAACAACTTAATCACTGAAATGTCATGATTATAAATTATTTATTTATTATTATTATTATTATTTTACCTTCTCCACTAGAGCAACCAGCCTATTCCGCCATTTTTTATTGTTTTGACGACGTTTTTTTTTAATTTCCCGTCATCTCGTTTGTTTTCAGCATTTTACTCCGTTTACTCTCCTATTTTATTCTGAGCTCACAGAGCGTGCCTGAACATGCTCAGAACTAAAAAAGAAACACAAATTTGAAGCCTGAACGATCAGAGCTAAAACAGAATATATATTTTATTATTTTAAATTATTTATGTTTATTTATGTTATTTCTTATTTTTATTTTCAAAATATAAAAATCTACTGCGAAAAAGTTGAATCTACTGCGTTTTTTTTCCAAATCTACTTCGGACATTTTTTAAAAAAGTCCCATCCCTGGTTATAACACGAAATTATAGAGACCAAATTAATTTTTCGGGAGTAAAAAACTTTAATTTCAAAGAGTGCTTTCGTTCAAATCGAATTCAAGTTGATTTCCTTTTAAATAAAATTGGAGAAAATCTAGAGCACAATACACAGCGAAGTCATGCTTTGTTGGCTGCTACTGCTACTGTGCTTGTATTGGCTCGGAAATGGTTGCCAGTACAGCTATGCATGGTGTTGTAACTTGTAAAATCAACAGTTTGCAGAACCATCCATAGAGTTGTCGACGTTATAATAGACGTTTTATTGCAAAACTTAGTTCGGTGTCCCGATGACGTCAGTGGTATTGCTGAAAAGTTTTTATGAATGGTGGATTCTCTTCTGTGTGTGGTTGCGTGGATGGCACAATCATTAAAATTGATGCGCCTACATTACACGTGGAAGGACCGGCATGAAAACCACTCATTGAATGTGATGATGATATGAAGGCAAGACTACACATTTTGCAGTGTAAATGCAAGTTGGTCGGGCAGTGTTCATATGACTCAAGGGTGTTTTGAAATTCGGCTGTAAGTCAAAGATTTGACAATGGATGGAGACCATTTCTGGATGCTGTTGTTTTGGGTGATATGTGGTAACGGACTAAAAAACTAGTTGATACCACCATTACACCGAAATCCCGGTAACCCTGCTGAAGAGGCTATCAATCATCAATCGTTGCCACAAAAAAACACGGCGCATAATTGAAAATAGTTTTGGCATTCTTAAGGTAAGATTCCCGTGTCTAAATTACTTGTGACTGAGGCCTGAGTTTGCAGGAATGGTAGTTTTTGTTTGTGCCATCTTATACATAATATTGCCTGTAGCTTCGGAAAGAGTAGTGAAAACATGTAACCCACTGAAGACACTGGCAATGAAATTGAGGAATTGGATCTTAAAAATGCTGAAGAAAATAATGCCCTTAATAATATGGATCATGCGAGTGGAATGGAAAGGCTTACCTCTCTGCTGCAGTACTTTTCCTAATGCCAACTAGGTATAATAGTTTTGTATTGAAATAAAATTGGTTTTGACCATTTTCCACTGCAAAAGCATTGTTTCTTTTGGGGACATTTTTTGGGGTTTGAGATTAAGATCACAGAGAATTATTATTTTTATATTATTTATTTTTTTTTTTACTTTATAAAACATAGTGTAGGCGATTCATCACTCACTCATTCATAATTTTTGCTAATTAACAAACAGCCTAAACGATTAAACGATTAAACATACAAATATGAAATAAAAACTAAAAAGTATATGAAAGCTTCAATTTTGTAGGAAAGAGAATTCCACTATTCAAATTTTAATAACCGCATTAGTTCAACATAAATTAATAAAAGATAGTATATGATTGAAATGTTTGGCAAATTTAACAATAATTACAAAAGATTGGTATCAATTTTAGTAGCATGAATGATTTGAATGAATTTAAATGTCAATATTTTTTATGACGTTAAGAATATGAATGTTTTAAATGTACGAGTTTTAAAAAGAATGAATTAATTTTAGTTAAAAGAATTTTAAAAACAATTTAAAAGGAAAAGTAAAAACAAAAATAGAGGTAATTAATGAAATTCATTAAATTCAAATAAATTCAAAAAGTAGAAAAAATTCAACAAATTGTTACCAAGTGAAAAGTTATTTAGAATTTAGTTTTTAGGTTTAATGTAGTCTTAAATAGTTTGGTTAGGAGATAAATAGCCAAACAACTTACTAACAACAACAAAAAAATACCAAATCTTTTGATTCTTACATGTGGCAGCTTCGCAAAGTCACCTAATGAACTTTGCTTACTCTTGATTTGGGGAGATTACCATTCGTACGGCACCACAATAATAACGGAGTTTTTTAAAGTGGCCTAATGCAAGCATTTCATTTCACAATTTTGAAAAAATTGTTCTTAACTTTTTTTTCCATTTTTTAATCAAAATTTGGAGTTTGCATGTGAATTTTTTAAAAATTATTGACATAAATAATTTAATTTAAATTACCTATTAAGAGTTAATTCACCAAACTTGTTGAGTTAACTCGGGATCTAAATTAACTGAAAATATATTTCAGGTCACCCGAAGCTAGGATAATCTTTCATTAAAAAACTGGGCCTAAGTGTTCTGTGGGCGTCCACCTAAGCGACTTTAAAAGAAAAAATCTCTTCCGATTTTGTTTTCTCGTGCGAAATGAACAAGTGATTTTAGAAATCAAAAGAAAATGTAAAAAATAAAATATCTCCAGCAATTAGTTTCCTAATTAGAAAAGGGTTTATGATATTCAGTAAAAGATTATAGTAGTTAGCAATGAATAATTGGTTCTGGTTATTTGTTCGAAAACTATTCGCTAAGCTATCTAACTATTCAAAAATTAGATCCCTAACCCGATTGTATCATTGAAAACCACGATTGCCAATTTGATTACAATTTTTGAACTGTCGAATTAAACATAGCATTATCTTTAATAAACAATGAAATAACAAATAAGAAAAGAATGAAAGGAAGAATAAAAACAAAATAAGGTCAATGACAAAGAAAATAAATAAATTAAACGAAATATTGATATATGTGTTCGAACCAGACAAAAATGACAGAAGGATCAAAATTACAAAAAATAAAAAAAATTAATGATTGAAACTGTTAAATGTTCCCATTTATTTTTTCTTAAAATATTAATTTTGAATTGACAATTTTTTTTCATAAATTTTCATTTTATAAAAATCAAATTTTTTTTAGATAGTAGGCTAGCATTGCCTTGGAGCCTCCACATGTCTTAATCCGGCCCTAATGGTAAGTATAATTTAGTTATTTACAACGCTTTTTAAAAAAAATAAATTTACTCACAATAAAAGTTTTTTGAAAGACCATTTGTATGGTATGGCGACGTAGGAGCTTTTTTTTCATTCTCGGAGGATAAAAAAAGTGCCGCAAAATGCCATCATAAAAGTAGTGTTATTTTAAAGTTTCATTATTAATCTTCAATTGAATATAGTAAATTTAAATGCCGAGACCCCCCGAAACATTTTGTGTTTTTTTTTTAAACGTATCAATTACTCTTTTTCAGGGCGACCATTTATTTCTCGGAAATAAATTTTTTCCTTTATAGGAAATTAACGAATTTTTATCGGGAAGCCCGTCAAAAAAATTTTAAAACTTTTTGGGTCGTATTTTTGACGAAAATGTCCCGCGTTGATATATATAAATACTGATTTTCTTCACAATTTGCTGATTTCCTCTGATTCTAAAATCACAGATTCCCGTCAACTTCCAAACGATAGACATATTAAAATTCAACCACCCGAGGTTTTAGAAATGCTGCACTTGAATATTAAGCAAATTAAGTGTATTTTCGAACTAAGTCCAGCTAACGACCCTCAAATCGACCACTGTCTACTGATAACTCAGCCGGCTACCCTCCCTGCAACGGGTTATACTTAATTATAAATTTTGTTGGTTAGAGTTATATAAGAGCTACTTGTGGTACGGTACCTTACTAGTCCGTTGACTTAAATTTTAATTATTGATTAATTAATTAATGGGGGGTTTTTAAGTTAAAATTTTTGGCTGAGTAAATTAAATTGCGAGATGAGCAATTATTTAAGCTTTTTTCCATTATGAAATTTTAATTAATTACAGAGATATGGGCATTTGAAGTTTCCATACGAATTGCAATTTGTTTATATTTTTTAAAAAACAACGGAAGGAGTAAGCAATTACATATTTTATTTTGCATAAATATGATGAGGAATTAGAGATATCTACATCTCCTGACATTTTTTTTTTTGCGAAAATTGAAAGTGCGTCGGCTGACTTCGACGTGGTAGCCTTTAGTACTTATTTGTGTCGCGAAAAAAATTATTAACTTAAAAGAAAAATATTGAAAATAAAAAAGTAAATAATAAACTCGTGACTGTTTTTTTTTTTTCTATACAAAAAGCTGTACAGCTCAGTGTGGGCAGATAAAAATAATGACGTACGACATTTCTTGAAAGCATTTGCAGCTGCGGCTCCGATTCCAGTTGCAGCAGGGCATTGTGTTCAGCCAGTAAACAAAACAGAATGCTTCAACTGGAACATGGAGCTGTGAAAAAAATATCGTACGTGCAATTTTTTATGAGCCCATCAATACAGCCGAACAGCTGTTTGTACATTTTAAAGAAGATAAAAACAATCACGGGATTATTTTCTACTTTTTTTATTTCCGATGTTTTTTTCTTTTTATTTATAATTTTGTTCATCTAAACAAACAAACACTTAAAGGTAAAACCTCACTCGGAGGAACTGCACTTCAGCGACACCACTCGCACTATCGCACGAAACTGAACGAAACTTCGCATGTCACGACAAAGTTGGTCAGATTATCAAATTTGTCGCATATAGTGCTGCGCCGTGAAGTACAGTTATTGTCGCTTAATGCAATATAGCTCATACAATTTCCTACAAATAAGTCGTGAAGTTCAGTTTTGCTAAAGTGCAGTTCCGCCAAGAGCGGTCTTACCTTAAAGCTAAAGTCCGTCTATTTTTGAAATATCAAAAGTGCTGTACCTGAAAAGTTAAAAGCTTTGATGAATTCTTTCAGTTTCGTCTGCAGTTGCAATTACAGCTGCGTTGTGTTTCTTTTCGTAACAAATTGAAATAGTATTATTTTGATAGCTATTTCAGCTGCAGTTACAGTTCCATTATGTTCATGCAGTAAACCCGAATGCATTAAAGAAAGACCGAAATCAAGGTGCCACTTATAGTTATAAGTGGAAAAAACTTAAACCAAATTGGAGTGCGCAACTAAAAGCTGGAAACTATAAAAGATCTTACCCAGCGGATCTGCGCTTTGACGGAACGGCGTGATACTACACTTGTTTAATTACTTGCAAAGCGACAATAGGTAGATTTTTAAACCAATTGGTGGCAAGACTGAAGGAATTTACGAATATCTAATATCTAATTCCTTGGAAAGAAGTTTTAACTTGAAACTGTGGAGTTGGATATAAGAGTAAAGAGTTGGAGCCATGAATTTCAATTATTCTCTTCTATAGCTGGTATATCAGTATAAAGATCCTTTGGTATTTCAGGCCGAGAGAAAAGTAAATAAAATTCCCAGAATATTCTCCGAAAACTTACGGTTAAGTGAAAATAAATCAGTAGATTAGATAATAATGAAATCATGTTTCGACATTTACAAGCTAAGCAATGACCTAAGACTATTTGGGCCCTTGGAGCATTATTACTTTAATAGCTTCCTCCTCCCTAAACTCAAATTTCCCATTTACACGTCCTGTCCATTTCGTTATACGTTATTCTAACCGTGAAATCATTAATTTTGTTTGTTTTCTTTTGATTAAACAAGGAACCAAACCATCAAAACTCCTCCATGCGTGCGAGCATTAAATTGCATTAATTTTTTGTTTCTCTCTCCCTCTCAAATGCAAGACTATTTCTCCAAACCATACCTTCAGTGGGGTTGGCTAAAAAAACAAAATATAATTTAACAAACGAAACCATCCACACCCAAGTGGACTCGGGCATTATTCCTCCTTCAGTATATTATGGCGTGTTAGATGAAATTGCATTTTTCTTTAGCGCTGCGAAATGTCTTGAATTCTTGGCGCTTCAGTACCTAATGGTGGCCGCGGTGCAGTATGGGGGTTTTGTGTTCTTTTTACAATACATTAAATCGAATTTACATAAAGTTGAGGAGCAAAAATAATGCATTTTCAACCTCATGGATTCACCGTGAAACAAAAAAAAAAAAAAAAAAAAAATAACTAAGATACACCTTTTTGCTGAAACTGAAAGAAAATGTACTTGAACTCGTCGTTCATTCGATGGCCGACCCTTTAGAAGAAATATAAAACAAAAAAACAAAAACAAAAACAAAATGGAAACTGAATAGACAACACTTCACGATAAGACTCTAGAAGCAATTACAGCCATTTCCTGGAATTGTGTGCTTACGGGCAAGAGTAAATCGTAGAAGCTTAGATAACAACAAGGTAAACATGACTACACTTCACCACCCAACCGAAGCCTTCTTCATTTTCCTTTATTGCGGGACTACCTACATACATACATACAAATATATAAGAGAGAACGAAGAGCCAGCATATATACAAATGGCGCGAAAGCACTGCTCCTTTGTATGTATATGTATATTTATGTGTGTTTATGAACAAAATATGAAGAAATCTCATATATATATGTAAGTATGTGTGACTGTGCATGTGCAATGTGCAGTCATAGCTAAGCAATGCACACTTCCTCTATAAAGCTGCAGCAATATAGCATAAAATCTTCTTAAAGGACTAACGAGCCGAAATAGAAATGCATGCAGCAAAGGGCTACATCCTATTCCTCTTGCTCTTATAGAAGTACAAAAACCTGCAATTGACTGTTCCTGTGACTGTGCGCTTTTCTATTCTGATGGTGGTTATGACAATAATAAAGATGACGGTAAGGATGATGAGCATTCCCTTGAAGATAGTGATAGTTCTGTAGATGTCATGGCCGTTTCTGCAATTTTCTTATAGTCTAGGGCCATAAGAGTAACTTAATTTGGAATTTGAAAATGGAGAAATCGTATTGTGCGAGTATTTTAGAAAAAAATAGAACTCAGGATTTATATGCTGGCTTTGAGAGGAAAGTCGTTTTTTAAAATTGAAATTATTAGCCCCGCCATTTCAGAGTTTCGACAAAAATTTCTGATTCTTTATTCTATAAGCGCATGCCAACAGCAAAACTTACATACTATACCAGAGAAGGTCCCTTACGGTTACATATAAATCAAGAGATTTTCTTAAAAATAGCTTTTAACGGCCTTTAGTCCTACGAACATTTGGCTTTTCGTCCAGGCGATCTCACTTGGACTCATCAGTTGACTAGTGAGGGCCTTTATCATTTCGCAATTTTTATTAAGTTCAGTTCATCATACATAGATTTCGTGACGAATATCTAGTGTGAACTAGAGATTTTCTGTCACTCGCTAAATCACTTGGAGCTTCTTATGAAGTCTTGGACTGGGAAACTCTGCGTTTACCAGATCGATAGGAAATCATCAACATTGCCACGGCCCCGGGCAAAAAACAAAAACAAAAACTTCCAATTTAATGATTAGGAATTCTAGTCACAAAATCTATGTATGCTGAACTGAACTTAACAAAAAATGCGTATTGACAAAGGCCCTCACTAGTCAACTGATGAGTCCAAGTGAGATCGCCGGGACGAAACGCCAAATTTTTGTAGGACTAAGGCCGGTAAAAGCTATTTTGAATCTATAGTAGAAATCTACCAGATGGAGCCTCAGTCTTTGGAATAACGAAGGACTTGTACCGAGACGTTTAGGAATCGTATCTGATATTTGGCGCAGGACTATCTTGTCTCTAGGCTCATTTGAGTAGGACATAAGCCTCAAATCTATTTCAAGTCAAATTTCCGATCAAAAGGGAAAGAAATCACTATGCATTTGGAAAGAACGCCACCCAAGGTATACTGTTTTCCAATAAAACTGGTGACATTGGCGCCTGGCTGGCGACTGAACATTACCCTTAGCAATGCAACGGAAATGCATAAGAGGGGCAGAGGGGCAGAGGGGCAGAGTCCTTGGATCCAAGCCACTAAAGGTATTGGTGTCCAAGAAAACTATAGACAAAAGTCCAAAATAATTATGACAACAAAACTTTTAAGATTAGATTCGCCGAACGCTCATATGTAAATTAAAAGCCTCATAAATCTATTCACCAAGCAATACGCAGTGCGTAGTGCATATATGGCTATGAAGGGAGCTTAGTCTGGTTCGCCTCCAAGTCGTGGCGAAAAAGTTTTTCTAAATAAAATTGAACAAAATAGACTAAGCACTATAAAAAGGAGTCTGATAATGGGAGTGGCAGTCATGAAATAGCTATAACTCCAGCCTATAAAAACTTGGTGCGTAGCCAGGGTTACCAGCTCGTAAATCAGCAAAGCCTGACAGTAAAGAAAGAAAAGCCTGATTTTTGAGAAAAAAGCCTGACAAATAAAAAAACATTTTTTTTTCCTTTTTGAAACTTCATTTTTATAAAAAAAAAAAAATTAAAAAACATTCATAGATATAATTTACCTTGATTTGAATGCACCAAGACGGCGAAACGATAAATAGATTGCAACTACAATCTGCAGCAGACACAAATAAAAGTACACACAAAAATACGTCATAAAATGGAAGTGTCATATCTTGCTCAATAGGGTGATTCAAAATAACACCTTTCTCGAAATTCAACCGGGACCGGGCGAAATTATGAAATCCCTGAAAATTTTATGCTTTTAGCACCAAAACTCGAAAAGTTATGCAGCTTTTAACATTTGAGAAAAATTCCGATTTTCAAAGATTTTCAAGCTAAATTATTGAAAAAGCGCCCGCGCTGGTAGCGACCGCTAAATGCTGTGAACACTCAACACATTCATTTTTTTCATTTAGTTGTCACTTTTTAGAAAGAGACAAAGAGTTGTGCAATAGGGTGATTCAAAAAAAAACCTTTCTCGAAATTCAATCGGTGCCTGGGCATTCAGTAAATGTTTTTCTTCTAACGAATATATTTTGTGCTATAATTATAAAAAAGCCTGACAAAGGACGAATCCTGGCCAAAGCCTGATTGGACATTAAAAGCCCGACGCGTCAGGCGAAATCCTGACGGATGGTAAGCCTACGTAGCTCACTCAAGGGTTTTTGTTCATTCAAATATTCAACATGAATATAATGGTGCCAAAGCTAAGCAGCCTTACTGCAAGTGTGTTATAACATTGTGTTTTTTTTTTTTTTTTTTTTTAACTGTCGACCCATCACAATTTTGTATTTATTTTTAATTTTTTTATCGTATTGAATTTATTAGCTGTATTTTATTTTCCCCCAACACAAAGAAGCTTTTAACGGCCTTGATTCCTACATCATTAGAATTTTAAATTTAAGTTGTGTTGTTTTCAGATTGACGGACCTGAAACCAATTGAGATTGCTATAGGACAAAAAGCCGTTAAAATCTATTTTGAATGAATAATACTAATTCTTAGCGGAGTTTTTCAGTATAACATATCCAATATTTATGATTAGAGAATGATTGTTCCTTCGATAAAAACTTTCGATGTAAAAACTGCAATCAATTGGTGACTTCAGTCAATTGGCTAAAAAACTTATTTTATGTTCTTTGAGTTACAAAATGATTGTTTAAAATTACAATCAACAATCATTTCTAGTATTCTGACATGGGATTTAAAAAAAATAGTCAATTGGCTAGTAGTTGATTGTCGGCAGTAGGTTTTGACTGCTTCCGTTCTTCATTGGCAATATTCAAGGCGATTGCAATGAGTCAAGCAATTAGTTCTTTCAAATGCTGCCGCTGGGTTATTAACTGTCAATTGACTGCGTAAGTTAACTGCTAAGGCTGAATAAATTAATTTCCTGTTAACTCTTTTTTTTTAAGTAAAATTACTAAGAGACAGTTTCACACTGCACACTTATCAGAATAATTGGCAATACGAGAGACTTAAGTGTCAATTGTTCAGGTTAGTGTGCTTTTGTAAAATTGGTCCTTAGTCTTCCACATCGTTGGCCCGGCCGTCCAGAGTTGTAATGATGCATTACACTGCGTCTTTCCCACCACCGACCGACCGATACCATGTATAAACATGTATAAAAAATACAAACTTGTCAACACTCCCGACACCACTGACCATACCACTAAAACAATCTCTGGTCAGATATATTAAAATACGAATATCATTTTTTGTTTGCATAATTATAATTCACACTCAGTGCAAACCGAAATATGTATAAGAGACCGTGAACAAACAAACACTTGAAAACAGAGCTCAGCCATAGTTTGAATAAAGTACCAATATCGAGTACTTGGTGAGGCTCCCTTTTGAATAGCTTAGGCTCTAGAAGCCCAGGTTAAATTAGTTATTTATAGTGACGTCTGCTATCTCAGACTGTAATTTAGTGACGTCTGCTATCTCAGACTGTAATTTAGTGACGTTTGCTATCTCAGACTGTAATTTAGTAACGTCTGCTATCTCAGACTGTAATTTAGTGACGTCTGCTATCTCAGACTGTAATTTAGTGACGTCTGCTACCTCAGACTGTAACTTAGTGACGTCTGCTAACTCAGACAGTAATTTAGTGACGTCTGCTACCTCAGACTGTAACTTAGTGACGTCTGCTATCTCAGACTGTAATTTATTGACGTCTGCTACCTAAGACTGTAACTTAGTGACGTCTGCTACCTAAGACTGTAACTTAGTGACGTCTGCTATCTCAGACTGTAATTTAGTGACGTCTACTATCTCAGACTGTAATTTATTGACGTCTGCTACCTCAGACTGTAATTAAGTGACGTCTGCTATCTCAGGCTGTAATTTAGTGACGTCTGCTATCTCAGACTGTAATTTAGTGACGTCTGCTATCTCAGACTGTAATTTAGTGACGTCTGCTATCTCAGACTGTAATTTAGTGACGTCTGCTATCTCAGACTGTAATTTAGTGACGTCTGCTATCTCAGACTGTAATTTAGTGACGTTTGCTATCTCAGACTGTAATTTAGTAACGTCTGCTATCTCAGACTGTAATTTAGTGACGTCTGCTATCTCAGACTGTAATTTAGTGACGTCTGCTACCTCAGACTGTAACTTAGTGACGTCTGCTAACTCAGACAGTAATTTAGTGACGTCTGCTACCTCAGACTGTAACTTAGTGACGTCTGCTATCTCAGACTGTAATTTATTGACGTCTGCTACCTAAGACTGTAACTTAGTGACGTCTGCTATCTCAGACTGTAATTTAGTGACGTCTACTATCTCAGACTGTAATTTATTGACGTCTGCTACCTCAGACTGTAATTAAGTGACGTCTGCTATCTCAGGCTGTAATTTAGTGACGTCTGCTATCTCAGACTGTAATTTAGTGACGTCTGCTATCTCAGACTGTAATTTAGTGACGTCTGCTATCTCAGACTGTAATTTAGTGACGTCTGCTATCTCAGACTGTAATTTAGTGACGTCTTCTATCTCAGACTGTAATTTAGTGACGTCTGCTTTCTCAGACTATAATTTAGTGACGTCTGCTATCTCAGACTGTAATTTAGTGACGTCTGCTATCTCAGACTGTAATTTAGTGACGTCTGCTATCTCAGGCTGTAATTTAGTGACGTCTGCTATCTCAGGCTGTAATTTAGTGACATCTGAACAAAAACAAGTGCAGTACATAAATTACTATACAATATTTCTTCAGGACAAACCCGACCCTGTTTCAAATTTTCTATTTCAAAACATAACACGGGAACGGAACATTATATCTATCCTTGTTTAACCGTATAACAAAAAGAATAATAACTATAGGATTATTACTTTTGTCTTACAACTGAATCACTTAAAAAGAAAAAGGATTTTGAATTTTATAGAGGATTTTGTTCATTTTTCATTTAAAATTCCTAGTTTTGCATTTCTCTATGCAAACGACTTAACAGAAAGTATGATGGTAGGTAGAGGTACCTAGCTAAAAAAAAATAAATGTCCCATGGATATCCAGAACAATTGTTCAAATGTATATCCTCGTTTCTCGATTCGATTTTTATTTGTGTTCAGTGTTGCCACATGTCTAAGTAAAAAGTCGCTTGACCAACCTAAAAAAAATTGCTAGATTAGTTGATATTTTTAGAACAAGAATTCGACAGAAATTTTATATCAAAAAATAATCCAAAAATAAACTCCCCATCTCTCAAATTAAAAAACTTACACTATAATTCCTCAAATGCCTGTTTCAAAAGTCGCTAGAAATAATTTTGCAACATACAAAAATCTTTTCGCTGAGGTAATTGAGTGAAAATTCGGCTTGATATAGTTGGTTGCTGGAACGGCAACATTGTTTTGTATAAGTGCTTATACCATGCTGTTAAGGTTGTATAGTTAATTGCTGAAAATATTTTTGAGTTTTACCTTTGGTTTAAGTTGCAAAGCTCTGTATACAGGACGATGGTCGTCTGTGTGGTAGTAGTTTATACAAATAAAATAATGTTAAAAATTAAACGGTAGCTTGTGGCACATTTGTGGAATTTAGCTTAGCGACTATGACTATGTTCTTGTGTGCAATGTTCATTTTTTATTCTTGTGCATTGTGAGCAAGATAGTGCGGTTTGTGATTAATTGATAATGTTGCTGTGTATAGGATGTAGTAAACACAGGTACTTATTATAAGTACCTACATAAGGGGATTACATATACTTAAGATTTCATGTAAATTAATTAATTGCAGTTGAGATTAGTTATTTAAGAAATGAAACAGAAAATGAACCTGTCGTTTGAACATGGCCCAGTAAATTAAAACTTTCACTTCTAAAAAATTATGAGAAAGCAGAATTTTGTTGGAGAGCTTTGGTATTTATTTTATTTATATGATTTGCTTCAAATTTAAGATACTTATCAGCTCTATTTTGATAAACTATTTGATTCACGTAATAAATGTTTCCTTTAATTTGCATCAAATTATTTTTAAAATCTACTTATTCAGTTTTTCATTGCGAGATCATACCAGTTTCGGTTTACCCTCTACCGCATGAATTATTGTTTAAAGAGGAAACAAATAAAATACGCTTAAAATTACTTCCTTATTTTTTTGTTTAAATACAAAACTCAACCCAATATGTATATTTTCAACCCCTTACTGCATACGAAGCCAAATATGGCTTGTACACTTTTACCTCTCAAACGAGCAAGATAATAATTATTTTTTTATAAAAATGTATTAATTTCAAAGAGAATTAGGGCCAGTTTCACAGTGCACACTTAACAAAATAAGTGGCACTTAATTTTTCCATTCATGGACTTTAGACGTAGTTTTACTTTCTGAGTAAGTGGAACTTAAGTGGCCAGTATGGGAGACTTAAGTGTCACTTATTCCGATAAGTTTACACGGTGAAATTGGGCATTAGTTTTCCATATCTGGCACTTAAGTGACACTTACTTTACTGTGAAACTGGTCCTTAGACACACAATCAGAATTATTTTTTATGACCACTTAACTCACCTAACACAAAAGTTATTAGTATTATTTTATTTTTCACACTTCCGTTTTCAAAGACAACAAGTAACAAGACTGACTTGCAAACATGAATATCTTCCTTCTAGTTTGGTCTACGTATGCGAAGGCATAGTTATTTGTTCTCAGAAATGCACAGAAGAGGATCGTGATGTGTTTTGATAATTTTTTTTTTTATTGAAGTCACAAAAAGGGACATAACTGTAGAAAGCCATATTTGGCTTCGTATGCGGTAGAAGGTTAAATCCGAGTTAACTTCTAAAAAAATTGGCTCAGTCAATTTAGATCCCGCGAGTTATATCACTATATCTGGATTAATTGAAATGATATTTCTGACAGATGTTTGTCAAAACAATATCAAAATGTAGAGGGCAGCTCTATGAAAATCGCCCTTTTAATATTGATATGCTACATAGATGTAGAATATTCTTCGCAAGAATATAAAAAGTACAAACATTTCTGGAGGTCTCCCCATCCATAAACCATGGACACATTCTCAGTCAGAGATCCATGATTTGATGCCTTTACCGCCTTCCAACCACGAAAAGATGCCAACGACAAAAGTTGTAGTTCCATGCGTTCATAATACCTTCCAATTTAAAAAAGTTGAAGAGGCCGTAGAAAAATATAATGGTGAAGATGTTATGGATGGACTTTGAGAATGTGTCCATGGTTTGCGGATGGGGAGATGTCCAGAAATGTTTGTACTGCAGGCGATAAATTGTTATTCGGTGCGGCCAAACTTGCATTAAAGATAAAATTGCCTAGCTTGGCATAATGTTGACCCACAATAGGGAACATAAACAAATCTCTCTTTTCTAATAATTTTTCTCCCAAAGGTGAAATGAGTTATAGTATCAAAACGGCGGCGCGCTCTATCGCTAATATGGGTCACTAAGATAGGTGCTCGTGGCCGCCATTTCTACCAATTTCCGAATATTAGCAGTGCATTGGAAATATTCTTAATCATTCACGCCTTGAATGCAACTAGAGAAAACGTATACTTTCTGCCATAAAAGTTAAAACGCATTAAAAATTATCTGCGCTATTCTGTTCTCAATAGCCTAGGTACTATTAGAATGTTAAATAACATCGCAAAAACGTTTATTAAATCGCAGATCGATTTTCCTATTTAAAAGCAAGCCGTAAAATTATGTAAGAAAAGACTGATACTTTTTGGCAAACAGCAGAAAAAAAATGTCCAGGGCGGCAAATAATGTTAAAATGGCTCTGCCATTGTGACCGAAGAAATACGATACGTTAACATTTTTCTCCGGAATCTGACAAGTTTTCAATAATTGTGAATAATAATAGCTGTTTTATTTTCCCCAGATCCGAACCGTCTCGACGTCAGCGGGCGAAGTATTTCAATTTGCACACCTCTTACTTACTTACTTACTTAGGTCCTCGGACCTATTACGTCCGTGGGGTTCCCCTAGCGGGTTATAGGGCCTTAATTACTCCTATGTGCCATCGTGTACGGTTTCTGGAAATATATCTCAGCTCTCTCCAACTCTTCCCAGTTGTGCTGATTCTTCTTCAACAGTTCTTCGCCAAGTTTTTCTAGGTTCGCCCACTTGTCTACCTGACTGTGTAAGTGGGTTCCATTGCATTGCTTGAATCGCAATGCCCTCGTCACCTTTTCGAAGGATATGGCCAATCCACTGCCACTTGCGTCTTCGTATAATAGAGTCTATGGGTTCCTGACCAGTCCTCGCATAAAGTTCATCATTGGAGATACGGTTGGGTTCGAAGACATCTATTAACGAACGGTTGCCGCTTTTTTGTGACTTTTCGAATGCTACACCTATAAAGCAATACGGCTTCAACATTGGATCGGAACAGTCGTAGCTTGGTCTTTAAGCTAAAGGAGTTGCTCCTCCATATTTTGAACAGGATTCCGAATGCAGCCTTTGCTTTCCCGAATCGGCTGTTTATATCCAGTCCAGTTCCACCGCCAGTAGAGATAATGCTCCCAAGATATTGGAAATTCTCTACTACCTCTACTGGTTGTCCCGGAATATCTATTTGGATTGATGAGGAAGTTCCAAGGCTGGTCCTTTTATTTTTTGCCAAATTGATCTTTAGCCCCACGATTTCAGCTTTTCTCTCCACCCTTGTTGTCATTTGATGGAAATCCATGATACTATGAGAGAGTAAGCATATACGTCGTCCGCGTAGTCAAGATGTTTGAGGTATGATTGCAGAGTCCACTGAATTCCTCCATTTCGAGTGGACAAAGTTGCACGCATCACATTACTTATTACCAATAGAAGCAGTATTGGTTATAAAACATTAATTTAAAAAAAAGCCTGGTCGTAACTCATAAGCCCGTTGTGCCGCATGCTGAAATCTTTAAACAAGTGCTCGAATACGATATCTTAGATTCAAAATTTAGATTAAAAACGAGATCAGATCATGTGTGGAATGAAATTTCAAAATATTTTCGAAAACAAATATCGGCTATGAATTTATTTTTGATGTTCAAATGCGACAGAAATACAATTCGCACCTTATATATTTAAAAGAAAACAAACTGACAAAAGACTAGATTTTGAACAATGTTGAACAAATTAAAGCAAATAAACAAGAAGCGGAAATAGTGAGTGAAACTGATTGTAGAGAATTCGAGTATACTAACGAATGGTATCATATGGTAATTAATAAAAAACGAAAAAAAAACTGGTATTTCCAATAAAACTATCTGCAGGTGAGTGGAATTTGTTTATGTGAACCCATAGAAAAAACAAGACAAAACGGCAGAGTAGTGGAAGTTTTATAGCCAGGGTGGACAAATTCAATTGACAAGGCTATATGTATATGAATCTCGAAATTTACCCTGTGCTTTTAAATTTAAACAGATTTGGAAGCAGAGTTTGCTATTTTTTCTTGGAAGGTCAGTGCAAATATTTTGTGAACTATGCTTTCTAAGGTGTTTTCAAAAAGCTAAAATAAATGAAGTCACACTACACGTTATAACCAACAACTCAAAAGGAATCTCTCATATTCAAAAAAGAGGATTAGACGATACGCTGAAAGAGGAAGAGTGACAGTCGAACTTGAAAACACAACTCCAAGACACTGGAGAGTTGAAGAAGCCGACAAAATATTGAGATACGTAGATTGTAAATCTCCTTTTCTAGATTATCTAAATGTTGTGCAAAAAGTAGGTCGCCAAAACAAATATGACCGCTTGGGGGCTGATTTCCGGAGATAATGTGTTTGAGTCTCTGGACAAATTAAAAACCGAACACCCCTCAACAAGTAAATTCATCCGAAGCTTTGGACTCAATAAATTTTATTTTATGGAAACACGAGCAGCCGAGCAGATTGATATCCATAATGACATCTGAAAGCTTCTTAAAAATCCGCACTCATTAGATGCAACAGGGTCAATTGCGTTTAAAATCTGCCACTCAAGTGGCAGAAGTAGCCATGTATTCTCGAGTATATTATGTACCCATGTAGAAAAGCCAATTATTCACTTGGCTCAAGTCCTTTCCGGAATTAACGATAGCAACTTTCTCTGCTTTCGGTTACGTAACTGCCGACTGGTTAAAATCAAGATCACAAATTCCAAGAGAGATTGTCACATACATGGGAAGGGCATTGCAGGAAGGAGTTTGTATGGCCAAGGTCTTTCGAATCATATAATGATTAATGCCTTGCAATTTTAATTGGAAAAACGCATAGCTAATTGCACAAACAATTAAAAAGTAAAAACTGATGCGACACACCTTTTACATTTGGTAACGAGATGGCCTTGTTTGGCTAAAAATAAATAAAAAAAATTACAAGAAATTTATAAAAGAAGCGTGGGATTCATGACTTCAATAAAAAGTTTAAATTTTTTGTGTGGTTTTATAGAATAAGTTTTCATTCTAACAAATAAGAAAATATTTGATGAAGATTGTCAAAAATCACTTGAATACAGAGGTGTTTTATTCATTGCTGCATAGCCAGCGCAGCACAAGTCTGAATAAAACGATCACTCACTCTATACGTTCATTTCAATAATTGAAAGCTCTATCGCCAGCACAGCCATCTTTTTTTTTACTCACTTCTTTTTCGCCAGCAATCAAATTGTTTTTGTTTGCCAAGGGAAATTTTACTGCACTGGCTATGGAGCAATGAATAAAACACACCTTATGATGTAAAAACAAGGATTTAAACTTACACTTTTGAAGAGTTAATTGAGTTACGGATCGAAGAAAATCATTATTGTGTTTATGAAGATTCAAATGAAAACAATGATGGAAATATTAATAATAACCAGGTTCTTAATATTAAAGAATTCACTACGGACCTAAAAAACAATGTAATAAGCCACAAAAAAAAAAAAAACAGTTCTTACATTTTTGATTTGACTTCGAATACCAAGATAACGATTATTATCTACCAGAATTCAGAGACAGACTGAGTGTTCTCTGTAACGAATTTCCTTGTTGGACAAACGTGATGAATAGCTATATTAAAAATAATAATGAAATTTCTACATCTGCTAGATCTGAGACATTGTTTCAGTAATTCAAAAATACATTCTTAGAAACAATGCTCCAGAAAAAGCTGATGTTCTAATTGAATCCCACTTCAGAGATATCGACAAAGTTCTAAAAACAATATTTAAAAGCAAATAAAAAACCCGTAAATATTGACCATTCATATGCCACAGAGGTTTGGAAAAATAAAATATGCCTGTGAATTAAATCGATCCACTAGAAAAGACTGAAGGCGAAATTGAAACGTTTGAGGAAAAATGAAACAAAGTCTGGACTGATTATGTTAAAAGATATGTTTTAACGCAGCCATAGGTTACGGGCTTAAGAAGCTCAACGAAGCGGATGGGTAACAGCTATTAGAATTATAATAACATTTTTGACTTCCGGGGAATCGAGGAATTTTCACATTTATTTCAAAGCACTTGCGTACCAAATTAATGTTTTGTTTTCGAACAAAATTACAGTGCATTTTTGAGTTTTTGTGGCTATATTTTTTTTTTATTTTTTTATGGATTCAATTAGAGAGTAGTTTTTAAGATTTCAGTTAACAATATTTTTGAATAAAAAAAAAAACATCAAAGTATATTGCCAGCTCGCCAATAAAAATAATGGTTTAAAAATTTATTCCGTCAGCATTTGTGCTAGCTTTGAAATTTATTTATCTATTATTTCTATGTTATTGAAGTAAAATTTTTCAAAAATTGTGCAACAAAAATATTATACTCTTAATATTTCTAAAATGTTTGAGCCTTAAAAAGCGGTCAGTATAGTAAATAAACATACCTTTACATTACACAAAGTGAGATTAGATAGAAAGCGTCATTTAAATTGCCCTTTAACTTTTTAAAAAATATTTCTTATTTTGCATTTTGCAACTTGTTTTAAGGTAGTACTGAAGGCCGATGTTTTAAATGTGCAAGAAAAAGACTGATCAAAATTTACTTCTTAAGTAAACAAAAAACTGCAGACCAAAAGTTCACAGAGATTGAATCCTTCTCAAAAAATAAAGATTTTTGCAAAGATTTAAAATTGGTTTTGAAAAGCTTTAAAAATCAATTTAAAAAAAGGGACCGTTCGCTGCACCGAATTCAAAAACGTTTTTTCCTTCTGGCTCAATAAAATTCTTTTCTTTCATTCAAAAGATATCCATTGCTCATTGGACGACCTGTTCTTGATTTTGTCAATAGCAGTGAGCAGACAAAACGAAAGCATACTACAGAATTGCGAAGTATTGTGCCAACAAATGAACTTGTTTTTGCTGCTCAAATGAGTTTACGAGGTAGTGGCCAAAAACATGAAGCTGATATTATCATTTATCTAGGAGACAATATCATCCCCAGAGTTCTTTAATAAAATTAAAACTTATGAATTCAAAAAAATTTCTTCTCTGGAAGCATTGTCAATGATAATGGAAGCTAAACTGTCCCGTCATCAATACAATGTCATTAGAAGCTATGCTAAATGTATCTTTCTTTCATATAAAGATGTATAAAAAGAAAAACAAAATTTCAATCCACAAAACGTTCATATTACAGAAACTGAAGCTCAAGTTCCTATCCAAAACCTCTTGGATCTGAGAAAATTTTCATCCTTCTGGTGCTGAAACAAATGAATTGATTTTAACGTCAAAATGGGGCTTCGATGGAAGTTCAGGTCACAGCCAATACCATCGAAAATATTTGGACCATTACGAAAGTGATAAATTTGTATTCATGAAATGTCTGGTGCCTTTGCAAACTTTCCTACAACCAAAAAGTTTTTTGGAAAAATCCGTGTCCCTCGTCTCCCCGCCATTAAAAATTATTTTTGAAAAAGAAAATGATGAGTTAGTTAAAAGAGAAAAAAAACATAACGGACTTGCAAATTCATAATCTGCAAAATACAAACATCACTATAAATGATAGAAATTTCGCAGTTAAGCATAGTGTTATATTTTCAATGATTAATGGAAAGCTTTGCAATAGCTTAAGCAATACCAAATCTCCCCTTAGATGTTTTTTCTGTCAAGCTACTTCCAAGTAATTTACTAATATTGATAAAATGATGAAGCTTCCTCTTTCTGAAGAGTATTTATCTTTCGGTTTGTCCATTCTACATGAATGGATAAGATTATTTGAATGTATAAACTACCTGTTCAAGAATGGAGAGTATCTGAAGCAACGGAATTTGTAGTAAAACAGAACAAAACGCGCATTGAAAAAGAATTTAGGTAACGTACTGGATTGATTATCGATAAACCTTAACCTGTGCCTACGTTCTGTAACTCTCGCATTGTTAAAATTGGTCGAGAAACGTTGAAAAATGGAACAAAACTCATACGATTTGTTTCAATTTTGATCGTTTCTCGACTGATTTTGTCGATGCGAGACTTACAGAACGTAGGCACTGGCTACGGAAACACCAACACAGGAAATGTCGCTAGACGTTTTTTTTTTAAAAAAAAAAGTTTACTCGATGAAAAACTCATTGAAAAATTTCATGTTATTTGGTAGTGTATTTCAAGTGGTTTTAGACTTAATGAAGAAAAATTTTAAATCTCTGGTGAAGATACTGGTGACTGCCGACTGGTGACACTATACCCTTGGTATTATATTTGTACTACTGTTCATAAAATACTTATTCATGGGGATGTCATTGCATCAAGTTGCCTCTTGCCAATAGGTCAGTTGAGTGAGGAAGCTTTAGAATCCAGAAACAAAGATTTTAAAGTCTTTCGCGAACAATTCAGTAGGAAAGATTCAAGAAAAGACACTTTAAACAACATTTTCAATAGAATGTTAATTTCTTCTGACCCTATTGTCACAAGCTTAAGGAGTCAAAAAATTATTGTACCTATATAAAAAAAGTTTTCATTCTGAAGCTTTAACAATGTTTGAAGAAGAAAATGTATATGACTATATCCGACTTATCAAATTAATTAAATATAAAAAAAAACCTTTCAACAATTAAAATGTTTTCTTAAAGAAATCGGACGAAAATTCACGTTTCAGAAAGAAATTAACGGTACCTTAGTTAAATTTTTTAAAAGTTTTTTACAGGTTAAGGCGTAAATTTTGTAATGGAATTGTCGTTCTGGTTTTTGAAATATTCGAAGAAGAAAGGTTTAAAAAAAAAAATATTTAACGGTACTAATCTTCTTCTTCAAAATTTAGTTTGAATCTTTCCATTATCTTTTTTAAGATTTAAAAATAGTTTTTTAAGAAAAAGATTAGTATATTTAGAAATCGTTCCAATTTTTATTGCAAAAAAAATTTCTTCTCATTTTTAAGCTCAAATATCTCATTAACCAGACCTGATAGAACAATTCCGAGTTTTTATTCGAGCTAAGCATTCCAAAAACCATCGGAAAAGTAAAGCCTAAAGAGTTGTGCAATAGAGTGATTAAAAAAAAGCACTTTTCTGGAAATTATGAAATCCCTTAAAATTTCATGCTTTTAGCACCAAAACTCGAAAAGTTATGTAGCATTTAACATTTGAGAAAAATTCCGATTTTCAAGCAAAATTATTGGTAGCGACCGCTAAATGCTGTTCGATTTTTAATTTTTTGTTTTCAATCTTCATAATTTCGCCCGGTCCCAGTTGAATTTCGAGAAAGGTGTTTTTTTTCTGAATCACTTTATTGTGCAAGATATGTCACTTCCATTTTATGACGTATTTTTTGGGTGCTTTTATTTGTGTCTGATGCAGATTGCAGTTGCAATCTTTTTATCATCGCGTGCGTCGTCTTCATGCATCCGAATGAAGGCAAGTTATCTATGAATGTTTTTTTTAATTTTTTTTTTTATAAAAATGAAGTTTCGAAATGGAAAACAAATTTTTTTTATTTGTCAGGCTTTTTTCTCAAAAATCAGGCTTTTCTTTCTTTACTGTCAGACTTTGCTGATTTTAGAGCTGGTAACCCTAGCTGCAAATGACATTCTATATTTTTAGTACCATACTAAAGGACTGTTTACATGAGAGCGACCAACGACCGATGAATAAAATGACAAATGGAATTTAAAATATTTAATAAGCTTAAATTCTTTACAAAAACTAGACAAAATGGTAGAAACCTTATTTAAATTAATGTTAAGATACTTAAATTTGCGTTTTAAGTAAGAGAAATTTGAGAAAATAAGTTGTTTGTCGAGAACAGATTGCAATTTGTGACGACTAATTTATTTTCGCAAATTTCTCGTAACTGTTTAAGTAATTAAAAGGCAAATTTTAGTATCTTAGCATTAATTTAAATAAGGTTTCTACCATTTTTTATAGTTTCTTTTTTGAAGAATTTAAGCTTAAATCCAATTAGTTCTTTTATTCGTCTGTCATTGATCGCTCTCATGTGAACAGTCATTAACTCATTTTGACAATTACAAATGTTAAAATGGTATGTTTGTTTACTTGTTTCCATGAACTATTTTTGTTTTAGGTGTGTTCAGCTGGAGTTTTATTAAGCAAATAGGTAAAGTAGGCGTGGTACCTACTTGTTAAAATGATACTCACGCCAATACGTTAACAGCAGGCTGTTTCAATTTGTACGGCAGTGATTTTTATTAAATTCGTCCTCGATTTTAAGCACGTTCACATTGAAACTACCTATACCTAACTACCTTCACTTACCAACGACAATGATAACTAATTAATGTTAATGTCAAATAATCACAATTATAACGCTCAGTTTCATAACTCTCAACACCACCACCATCGTCAGCTCCTGGCCAGCACCATAATCACGAATATTTGCAGTGCGTTTGGTTGGCTGCACATTTCAGAACTCATATTCCTTTGCCCCTGCACATTAATATGATCCTACCCTATCCTATAATATTATATAACCATGGCAATGGCAGTGACAGTACCTATACACTACATACCTACATCATACCTAGTTGCTTAAGTATTCACAACGCCACTATAACCGCCCAAGGTCGCGTTCAATGGCAAAACTTGACTACACAAAGCTAAAGTCCGAGGACGCAGCAGAAAATGAGGACGACACGAATTGCCTTTACCATCAGCCCCATCATCCAGCTGCGAATCATTAACAAATCTGTTAGCAACAATTTTCACTGTTGGATTTTTAATTATGAATCCATTTCAGTTGCATGAACAGTCTAAAACACACAACCGTTATGGTAGAGAAAACAACGACAACGATTTGTTCGTTCGTTTATACAATATAGTTTTACGTTAAAGCCCATGTGCAGTTTGCAGTGTGCACGTGCACATAGTGTGTTGATAGCATTTTGTAGAAAAACAAAAAAGAGCAACTAACATAAAGAGTCCAGTTAAGAGGACCTCAGCAAAGCTGCACTCATTAAAAATAAATTGCATTAAATGGCTTTCTGTAGAAGACAAGAGCAAAAACGTACCTAGTCGGCGGCGGCGGCAAAATTGTTAAAATAGCGGCAGCCTCATCTCAAAAAAAAAAAAAAAAAAATTACAAACATTTTTTAAGCTCTCCAAACGCAAAGGAAGTGGAAGTTTTAAACAAAAGAAAGAAAAATCTTTGTGGTTGGGTTGGTCCTTTATTTAAAAAGTCGACAGAAAAAAAAATGTGTTACAAATCCAATTAGGGTTATTGTTTGTTCTCATGTCCAAGCTATTTTTTTCCGTCCGAATTTGGGTCCTTGAGATGTTTCTGGTGTATCAAGTAGCTGCGATCTAGCTGAATTCGGTTGGCTTGATACTTCAACGCCCTTTCCACCAAGGCAATCCAGATTCAAATTCATAAACGAATCACCGACCTTATGAACAGGCTCTAATTGTTTTTCATTAATGCTTCTTGGCGATTCTACAACGAGCACTCTGGGTGATAATATCTCGTCCTCCTTTATAAGAAGCTTCAACTGCTTATTTGAGTTCTCAATTGATGATAGATGAGTTGTTCGAATGTTGATAAGTTCCTTCTGTCGAATTTGATTTTCATAAAACCTACTGGTGAATTGGCTCTTTAGTTCTCTTAGCAGATTCAAAAGATCCAAACGCCGCTCATAGCTCAGACGACGCCAAGTTTCTTCACATTGTTGAAGATTCACTTTGGCCTCGGATTCGTACATGCATTCAATTTGAGATAAGTTCTGCATTTCTGCATCTAGTTGATGATTAAATTTTCCAATAAAATGTTTAATTGATACTTCCTCAGGACAGATTTTACCCACACGAGATAGAAGTTCAATATCAGATTTAAGGCTATTGCGAAAACCTTCTGACCGCTTGCGTATGATTGTTTTCATATTTCTCAAATTATTTGAAAATGCAGTCTCTTCTATAAATGGATTTTTAATTGTTTCTAATGACATTAGCTCGGTGTTGATGTGATCAATTGAAGTCTGAAGATGGTGAGCTTCTGATTTTAATGATTCAGCTTCATTTTCACGTTCTTTAAGCTCGGCAACGTGTTTTTCTTGCAACGCACGAATTGATCGGATTTCTTTTTCACGAATTTCTTGACGTTGTTTGTGATTTTCTTCGGTTTTGCGAATTTCTTCTTGCATCCGAAGATTATGTTCCAGGGTTTGTTTTTCATCTTGCTCTCGTTTAACTTGATCTTCTATCTGAAAATGCAACAAAAAAAAATTCATTTAGAAGTCATTTAATACATACTATTCATTAATTGTACAAAATGAAAACCAACAAATTTTGTTTTCATTGGATCATAGCGTGTGCAGTAGAGGGTTAAAATTCGTTTTTTTAATAATGTTCCGTGGTTGTATTATTTTAAACTAACAAACAAAAATTACCTAATACATATTGGTTAGGGTGATTCAAAATAACACCTTTCTCGAAATTCAATCGGGACCGGGCGAAATTATAAAGCTTAGATTGAAACCAAATGCTTAATACCAAAAGCAAGTAATCGTCTACAGAAAAAAACCGCCAGGGATCTGGGACATGGTGTTGACTTTAAATTACGTCTTGTTAATGAAATCTTTGACTATTTGATATTCTTAAACAAAATTGACCAACTTTGCAAAAATTTAAAATAAATCCAGAAATTATGTGTTTTGCTGTTTTTGAAACTTTACTTATAACGGGTGATTTTTTAGCTGGTTTGGTTTTGGCAACACTGGTTTTGACAGCTGACGTGTGTTTAGTACCTTGTGTCACTGTCAAACAGCTTCAGGTTGGTTTGCAATTTAACCATGGATCGTCTTACAAATGAACAACGCTTGCAAATTATTGAATTTTACTATCAAAATTCGTGCTCGGTTCGAAATGTTCATCGCGCGCTGCTTCCATTTTATGGTCGGCATTCTCGACCTTCTGAGCAGTCTATTCGGAAGATTGTGACCAAATTTCGCACCAAATTTACTTTGTTGGACATTAAACCACCAACACGTTTACGTACTGTGCGTAGTGAAGAAAATATTGCGGCCGTATCAGCTAGTGTGACAGAAGACCGCGAAATGTCGATTCGGCGCCGTTCCCAGCAGTTAGGCCTTTGTTACAGCACTACGTGGAAAATTTTGCGGAAGGATTTGGGCGTAAAGCCTTTTAAGATACAGCTGGTGCAAGAACTAGCCAGCCGACCTACCACAACGCCGAATTTTTGGTGAATGGGCTCTTGGAAAGCTGGCCGAGGATCCGCTTTTTTATCGAAAAATTGTGTTCAGCGATGAGGCTCATTTTTGGTTGAATGGGTACGTAAATAAGCACAATTGCCGCATTTGGAGTGAAGATCAGCCAGAAGCATTGCAACAGCTACCAATGCATCCCGAAAAAGCCACTGTTTGGTGCGGTTTATGGGCCGGCGGCATTATTGGGCCATATTTCTTCAAAGATGATGCGAATCGCAGCGTTACTGTCAATGGTGAACGCTACCGAGCGATGATAACAAACTTTTTTTTGCCCGAAATGGAAGTTCTTGACTTGCATGATATGTGGTTTCAACAAGACGGTGCCACATGCCACACAGCACGCGAAACAATGGCGCAATTGCGAGGCGAGTTTGGTGAACAGTTAATTTCACGTTTCGGGCCGGTCAATTGGCCGCCTAGATCGTGCGATTTGACACCATTAGACTATTTTTTGTGGGGGTATGTCAAGGCTAATGTCTATAGGGACAAGCCCGCTTCGATTGACGCACTGGAAGCCAACATCCATGCATTCATTCGTGAGATACCGGCCGATATGTGTGAAAGAGTATGCCAAAATTGGACTCAGCGGATGGGCTACCTGAGACGCAGCCGCGGTCAACATTTGCATGAAATTATCTTTAAACATTAAATTGCAAGGTTCAAACTATCGATTCAAATAAATATTTCATTCATTTTTTCGAATTTTTTGTGTTTTTTTTTTTAAAAAAAGTTCTAAACCTCTTAAAAAATCACCCGTTATCAAAATCAATATATATGAAATCAAATCAAAAACAAACCATTCAATAAAACATCGGATTTTTCCCACAACTTTTGGCTTTTTGGATCATAGTGCGACATGTTGAAAACCACTGTTAGAACTTCCCCTCCGTCGTAATGTTAGTTTTGAAAAAACTTCGATTTTTTGACAGTAAAGCAATACTTGAGAAAAATAATTACTGAAACTAATTCCTGCATAAAAAAACATAAATTGGGAACACTTATCCGGCTTCTTAATCTATTTGTTTATTGTTATCAATTTCAACTTAATTCATTACATGCTTCGCTGATTAAAGGTCACAATAGTCAATTGAACATGTTAAATCAATTTGATTTAGTTCATTATACAAATAGTCGCTTCGCGTTTGTTTATTGAGATATATGAACCAGGCCACGAGCGGTGAAAGTGGAATGTAATGAGTGTTTTCTTTTTATTTCCGATTGATTTTCGATAGATCTTTCGATACTCGGTGCTTAGATTTTCACGATAATAAATTTATTTGTTATTTTGGACAGACAACTTTTCAGCATTAAATGTCTAGAATTTCGATTTACGAAAATAAAAAAAAATAATTTAGTTTGACCTGTGACCGATTCGATTGCTGGCTCGGGATTTTTCGTTGAAATCGCCCTCACTGCCCCAGAGAACTTGGATTAATAGCAACGTTTTGTGTTTTGGTGAAAGTGTATAGCAACTCAGAAAAATGTCAACCCAAGCAATAACAAATCGTTTTTAATTTTTTTTGTTTTTATTAGAATACACCCAGAAAAATAATTACTAACCGAGAGCATTTTTCGGTGTGTTAAAAAAAGTGTGTTAAATATTTACCTAGTAAAAATTAAAAATTTAAAAGGGTAAATATTACATAATTCACTATGTTAATTCTAACGTAGTCGACTCGATTAAAATAAAGTGTTAAAAATAAAAACCTAAAAAGATTATAATATTAATGAAGAAACTTGGTTAGGATTTTCAATTTTGAAGACCGTTTATGTTAAGCGAGTAGCTTGCTTAGATCAATTAATTATATTTAGTTAATTTCACATATTTCTGAGTAGATTCGTTACTATCAGCCATTTAATATGTTTCATTAACTAACTTAATTGGTTATTGAAATCGAAAAAAACTAACCCAGGAGTATAGTTCGATAAAATTTAATGCACTTTAACCGAATCAGTGTGTAGATTTAAATAATATTTTTTAATTAATTCAGTTTTCTCGTATATTATTTAACATATGGTGAGTTTACAGGTTGCATATTAACTTCAACGAGTTTTGAGTTGTTTTTAACCGATCGTTTTACGGTGTTTATATATAGACAGACAAACCTGTTTATCCAACCAGTTCAGCTTAGCCAACACCTGATTATTAGTCTTGGATTCATAAATCAAACTTCCATCATCAACGCCATGCCTCAAACGTCCATACAACTTTGCTTCCAAATCCAATCGTCGTTTATCATTTTGTTTTTCCTTGAAATTTTGGTCGATTTTCTCCATTATATCTGTACTCAAATTTCGAGATTTTGGCCTTCGCCGGAGATTTGTTAATTGTTCTTCGAAAATGATTTTTTCCTCTTCCAACAATTTTCTCAATTTTTCTCGACGTTCATTTAATTTGTCTTCTTTTTCTTTCTTTTCTTTAGATTTTTTCAAATTTTCTTCAGCTTGTTTATAGTATTCAGGAGCTGTCCAATTTTCATATTTAGACGTTTGTTTGCCCCAATGATTGTAATAACGATCGACAGCTTCGGTGCGTTCTGTGCGAATGTGTTCATTTTCACGTTTGCGTGCAAAAGCAGCTTGAAGATGATGAGTTGTTGTCATTGTTTGTAATTCAGTTTTTTAAATTATCTGAAAAAAAATAGAAAAGGCAAATTTTAATATCGAATCATTAATGTTTTCACAAAGGAATAATTCACAAGGTTTTTCTAAGGTTAGAGCTTTCACCTTTAGCCTTTTTCTATTTTGTTTTTTTTTTTTTTTTTTTTTTAGTTTGACTACTTCATTAAAAATATTTGTGGGTATATTATATGAACATCACATATTTTGCATAAACAAAATTTTCCAGGTAACTTTATTAACCTTAATATTTTTGGTAGATAAGTTATGCGTGTTTCAATTTTTCATTTTATTTTATTTTTTAAATATTTTACTTAGGGAGTTAGAATACGATAAATAATCTAAGCTTCCAGTTTTTAAAGAGGAAATAAAAGCTATATAAATTTGTATATAAGAAAGTTGATTCCGATGTGATTTTATACGTTTTTAACTGCCTTTCTATACATATAGTCCATAAAACTATAAAATCCATTACTGTTAGTATTTCGATTAATTTTGTTTTAATATTTAAATAATCTAACAGCCAATTTTTTTCACAAAGTTCTAACGCTAGTACCGGTACTAGTCCTAAAGTAATACTCAAATCAGTATCAACTCATTTCTTCACAGAACTCACCCTACAAATTTTCAAAAAATGAGTTTAGGCCACTCAAGTATTTTCACACACCTTCTTTTAATCGGCAATAAAAGCAATTTTATAGAAGCTTTTGTTTTTTTGAGAATAAGGCCGAATCCTCGTCAATTTTTTTTTAGAAATTAGACTCGAGGCTAAATAATTTACATGTTGAATGCAGCTAAACCCAGATAATTTTCGGGGCTTAACTTAAGCACTGAGAAAAACTGTATCACCGGCGTGAATAACATACTTGTCATCGATAGTTTGTATGGGAACTCCATTTTTTTTCTGTAATGGCGTCGCTTATCCCCGAAATCGTTTTTTTCAACCGGTTCCCTCCGGGCTTGGAAAAAACACACCTAGTAAAGCATAGTACGCAGCTGAAGCTAAACGACAATTTCCATACAAAAAATTTAAACAACGAAATCATAAACGAAAAATTTCGTTTTCATATTTGTTCTGCACTACGCTGTTCAACGAGCGAAATTGATAATTGTAGCAGATATTTTGGAGAAATCTCCACTCTTTTTCATACCGAATTATTTGCATGAACCATTAATTGTGTGCGGAAAAGTGACATTCGAGTTTTATTTGTTGTTTCTTTGACTACAGCAAATGTTTCTGTAATTTGTTTGTTTGTTTTTTTTTTTTTTTATTTTTTTTTGCAATAGGTGACATTAATATTTTTTTGCAGTCGTTTCGTTTATGTTTTTGTTATAAATTAGGAGAGCCCAGAAAATGTTCGTTTCGCTTCAACTCCGTACTAGGCTTAAGAAAAATCTAAATCTAAAAATCCACACTAAAAGATTTTTTCTCTGCAAAAAGTAATTTTGGTAGTTTCTTTTGTAATTTTATCAACTAGTTTTTATATTCAACTAAAAATTGACAAAAACATTGAATATGATGTAAAATTTTAAAACAAAAATCAGTTTGAAATAATTTGTATTAATTTTTTATATAAAAAATTAAAGTTTGTAAATTAATTTTTCAAAAAACCAGATTTTTGACGAAACCTGAAAGAAGTCGAAAACTTGAAGTTTTTTTTTTAGAAAATATACTTTTAAAGATTTGAGGAATATGTAAAAGTTTGGCTATATGGGGTGATAGTTTTTAACATCGCATTTAGGGCTCAATTTGTGAATTGGGATTATGAAAGAGGTTTTCTGCGGATACTTGGGGGATTTCTTCTTGAGATAAAAATAGAATATATCGGGAAAATTATCATCAGATCCAGGAATAAATTCTTCGCGTGGTCGATTTAAATCAACTAATTCGATTAAATTAACTTCACTAAAGTGTGTCTATTTAACATTGTAATAAAGTTGATTTTTTAACCAATTTTTGTAATTAATGCTGTAGGTGGAAATATAGTTTTCCTTCGGCTTTTTTGGTCGCGGTAATTTTTGCAATGAAACAATTAAGTTACATTAACTTTCCCAACGTTTCGGCAGGGGTTGCTGCCTTCTTCAGGGGTACTTTATTAACACCAAAAATACAAATAACATTAGTTTGTGGATCAGTAGAATAATAAAACATTACAATTACAATACTCACTTAGATAAAATAAGACAAATTGATTGTCCAAATATTTAAATTAAAATTAAAAGTTAAATTAGCACTTCAAAAAATGAAGTTAAGTCTGTATAACTTGAACGAAGCATACATTACATTTAAGAAGAAAGAAGAGAGCAATAGACAGCAGATATGTTTTGTGTGTCTTGTTTTCGATTCATCGTTGTTTTTGTTATTAAGAATATGTAATGTTTCCAACGTGTATCGTTTTGAAACATGTTTCTCAGTCTGTAGAATTTCAACGCCTTCAAAGTTTGAAGAATGACCGGTCTCAATACTGTGACTGGCCAGGGCTGTCTTTTCGGAATTTTTGAGTTTTATGTCCGATTTATGATTTGATATGCGTTGTCGAAGAAGTTGTTTTGTGGTCCCAATATAACACAGGTTAGAAGGTTTATTTGGTTTGTCATTGCAATTAATTTTGTAGATCACATAGGTTTGTTTGTCCTTATCCGGTTTCGTTTTAAGTTTTGTAAAACATTGATCGAGTGTTTTGTTTGATTTGAAAGCAAGGCGAACATCTGTCAGATTTTTTGAAATGGATTTTTTGAAGTTGTCGCTTAAAGTTGGAACGTAAACTATACTTTTGTGGTATGTGTTTGTTGGTTCTTCAATATTATTTTTCCGTGAAATTTGCATTTTATGTTTTAAAAGAAGACTATGAATTATGGTAGAAGGATAACCATTATCACTTACGATTTTGATGACTTTCTTCTCGTTGGCGGCGTGGAATCGTATATTGCTTATTTTGAAAATTTTATTAACGAGGTTGGACGATTTAACATTGTGTGAGAACAAAGGCCATTTGTGGATTAATTTCCCGGAGACTAAGGAAGATGAAGCTTCAATTGGGGGAACTTTCAGCCCAGAAAATATTGTTGTTCTGTACAAAATGCAAGGTCAATATACAGGGTGTCCCGAAATCAGCGCCACAATCCACAGAAGAAAACCATGAGTTCCTGAGGCCATTTCTAGTCGAAAAAAATTTTCTCGTCTTCGACTTATAACGGTTTCTATGATTTTTATTCCGTTTTCCTTTGACTGGCTCTAACTTTGCGAAAGAACAACCGATTTTTAGTTTTTTTTTTAATTTAAACAAGAACAGTAAGAAATTTGTATCTACGATACAAATTTTTTTCCGTGTGGAAAACAGTTTTCCCGCAATTTATTATCAAACACATTTTTTAAGCATTTGTAGGTTGTTTTTTTTTTTTACTTCGATATGATTTTTTCCACAAAAACACGTTATTAATTTTAATTTTTTTTTATTATTTAAGAACACATATTGTTGTAAAAAATAATAATAATTTTTTTACCTATAAAAATACTTACATTTAAAATTATTAAAAAAAATAAAGAAAAATCAAGAAATAATACAAAATTACATAAAACAAACTCTTCGTTTGCAGCGAGTTTGTTACAAAAGGTGTTCAAATATCCCACCCTGCTGACCGATACACTCGCCCCAAAATACTTTTTATCATATAACGTGTCACGGTTCGATGTACCTTTATTTTTTGTTTTTTATGTTTTTAATAAAAAAAATTATAAGTATTTTTAAGAAAAATATGTTTTATTAAATAGAAAAAAATTATACTTAATAACGTGTTTTTGGAAAAAAAAAATCATATTGAAGTAAAAAAAAAACAACCTAAAAATGATTTAAAAATGTGTTTGATCCAAAACGAAGCGAAAGCGAAAAAATTCATTTTTCGACTTGAAATGTCCTCAGGAATTCATTGTTTCTTCTGTGGCGTTGATTTCGGGACACCCTGTATAGCATGACAATGGACTAAAGGGGATTTATGTATAGGTCTACTTATTTAAATAGATTTTCTTAAGGGATTTTCAATAAATGACAGTTTGTTATTTCACGAACGTTTTTTTTTATTAATAAGAAATTCTAACTAGCGAGTTCACTCCTGTTCCATGGTTTAACAAACACTTGGATTGGGGGTGAGAAAAGCGGTTTATTAATAGGGCATTTAGAATTTAAGGAAAAATTTCGCAAACGCTGAGTCCTGTTTCTCAAGTCTAGCAAGTGAATTTTTTACAACAAATCTGTTGCACGTGTCTGCCAAATTTTTAATTAAATAAATACATACTTAAAGGCGAAATAATTGATAATGGACAGAAACAAACAACAACTGGCATGGGAACACAATACATTTTTTTTTTTTGTTGGGATCCTGTACAAACAACAAAGAAGAATTTGAAATTGTTCTAAATTCAAATTACTGCAATTCAGCGATAAAACAAATTTCATATGATTTCTTATTTTCACCAAATGTATATCGCACCCATCATCATCGTCACCGACCACTTTGAGTTTTTTTTTTTAACACTTCAAATAAACTATAAAAAAAAAAAAAAAAAAAAAGAATCCCCAAAATCGATCACCCTCAATTGCTGATAGCCATTTATAAGATAAGAAACAGTTAAAGAAATCCCCTATATAAATATATATAATATATGTATATATTTTTAGAAACAATATTGTTTTCATTTAAAGTAAAAGAAACGCTGCTCATTATCTCTCTTGCCCAGATGAAAAATTCACAATATAAAAAAAAAAAACAAAAATAAATATAAAATAAAATAAAAACAAAACCCCAAATCACAAAACCCGAAAATCTCCCTAAAATGGAAATCTACAAAACCCCAAATGGTGATCATTTCCGTTTGGGGGATGTTCCGCGAAAAAAGATGAAGGAAGACTTTCTTTATACTTGTTGGACAGTGGGGCAAATTACGACAAAGTTTATCAATAAAATTCCAAATCCAAATTAACATTTATAAAACTCTAGGAAAATGGTCATATACTCGTATCAGATCAAGTTGTTTTGTATTGATTTTTTGTTATTTGTAGAACGTCATTTGATTATTGGGCTTATCTCCACGTGCAATATTTTGTATATAAAAAAGAAAAAAAAGAAAACACATCATAACATGTTATGTAGGTAGAAAATTAAGAATAATTTTATGTGCGCATAAACGAATGAATATATATTTTGGGGTTTAAATTGAACTGCGACTTCCAAGATCTATTGTATTCAGAGCTAAACGAGATTGCTAAAAATGTGTTGCTTTCGAGAAACTTCAATGTTTAGAGTATTTTTAGAGAGGATAATTTGCTCTCTTCCATCTGCTGACGTCCAAAATATCTGCGTCGTTTTTGATGCACAAGTGGTTCACCTTCAATGTCCATAAATCAATTGTGGACTTATGACTTATAAGTCCACAATTGATTTATGGACTTATGACCCATCCAAGTGGGTCATAAAACGATTGTGTACTTATGACCTGTGGATTTATGACCCTAGACCTTTCAAAACTTCCTAAGATATAGACTGAGCTGTCTTCTCCTGAGTGTTGCAGAATCTTCAGGAAGCACTGCTCACCAATCCAAGAATTCTGAGGTGTATTTTAAGATAGAAGTGGCCAGTTATAGGAGACCAGTTATTTTCCTTAGTTTGTCCTGTCTCAGCTTTGGCAGTTCATTTCATATTTTGAATCCTTTGGCTTCATCTTTTATTTTGATAGTTTTTAATCACCATCTCTCCTATATATGACCTAGTTCACCTAGACCTCAACGTCCTGATATACCCTGCACTCTGCAGAGATCGAAAGTATATCTCAATCTTTTGAAAGGTCTCTCAAATTATACTCTTACTTGTTGAGATTGAGAAAAAGTCTTTTTTTTTCGGTTTCTCTCAGAGAGAAACTTTTATTTTGATTTTTTTTGCTGAGAAAAAATAATAAATCTCATTTGGGGATTCTTATATTGTATTGCGAGTTATAAATGTCTTTTTCTATTTTCTATTTTAAAGGCCTTCCACTAGAATTTCAAACACAATGCCAACCATAGAGTACACATATTATCTAGAGAACCAACTTCAGGGCTTTTTCTCTTTCACCCTACAAGTACCACTGAGAGATTTCTTCCACAAGGGTATGCATGTGTTAGTTGCCCAATGCTTTTTAAATGGAACCGCACTATTACGATTTTGAAAATTTTAGCTGGTAAAAGCCTGTAATTCTGGCTTTAATTTCAATTTTGAATTTTCAAAATCCGAACAATGGATCTACATATATCTATATTTTTGATTGGATTCAAATGTTCATAACTTTTGATCTAAGGTGAGTTGTAACATGTTGTATACCTTTTAAGAAACTGCAAAAATAGGACAACCTTTTACAAACAAAAAATGTTATTGAGTGCTGGGATATTTATACAGGGTGCTGTTTCAAACGTTTAAAGTACAAATTAATTTTGACCACCATTTAGGGCTATCGATTTATTTATAGCTATATGGTGAAAATCATTAAAAATATTTCTTTACAAAACGTTAGTCTAACTATTAAGCAGTATTAATAAGAAAAATGGTTAAAAATAAAAATCAATTTTGGACGGGGTAAAATATAACAGGTTATAATTTTTTTTAGAAAATAATAAAAAAAATATTTTTTGGCGCACCCTGTACAATACGATATGAGTTTTTCTATATCATGGTTATCGTGTTTTTTTGAAAATATTGTTTAAGCAAGAAAAGAACTTTGGGTCATTGAAATGCATTTTCGGTTTAATTAGTCGTAATTTGAAGTCAACACCAAGTCCCAGATCCCTTGCGGTTTTTTCCCGCAGACGTTTTTTTTGTATTTATAAACAAAAAAAAATTATAAAAAAAAAATATTTCGAAAATTAATTTTCTAACTGAATATTCGGAAAATAACATAAAATTACGAACAATCCCTGAAAATTTCATGCTTTCAGCACCAAAACTCGAAAAGTTAAGCAGCTTTGAACATTTGAGAAAAAATTCCGATTTTCAAAGATTTTCAAGCAAAATTATTGAAAAAACGCTGGTAGCGACCTCTAAATGGTGTTCGATTTTGAATTTTTTACTCTTAATTTTTTGGTTTCAATCTAAGCTTCATAATTTCGCCTGGTCCCGGTTGAATTTCGAGAAAAGCGTTTTTTTGAATCACCCTATGGGGCACGAGTCGGTTCTCTAGATAATATGCCAACCTTGCATTTTTGATAGGACAAGATTTTTTAATCTGTGTGCGAGTGTAAAAAAAAGCATTTTTGGGTCGAAAATCACTTCATTTGGCGGGTGGGGGTGTTAAAGGGTTTTCGCAATATCTCGAGAACCATAAGTTCCACAAACAAAATTTCACCTCAGTTTTGTAGAAAATCATGGTTTTACCGAGAAATCGAAAATAAAAATTGTATAGCTAAAAATAGACGAACAAGATTTTCCTATTTCAATACATCTTTTGACAACTTGTTTACTTTCATATTTTCGATTCTAGAAAAAAAAATTATTAAAAGATAAGAACATATTCATTCAATATTAAAAACAAAAATAGTACTTACTTAAATTTTTTTGTTACATTTTTTTTAATCAAAATTTTGAGTTTGAAAATTCATAGTCGAAAAATTATTCACTTTAATATTTTGATTTAAAAATAGAATTGAAGTATGGATTTCTGGCTTTGAGAAAAGATATACAGTACGTTCTCCATTAACGCAACTCTCGATTCACGCAATTCTTCGATTTTCGCAACAGCTGAATTTATATCATTGTTGACGCAGTTGCAACTCTTCAAAAAAAATTGACTCGATAAGTGCAACTTTTGTTTTTATATGCATATCTTTATTTACTCAGGTTCTTAGCTATGTCTGTTTTTGTCTGTTGCGTTACATTTTGATTTGGCAGTTATTTTACCGCTACTTTTGAGTGATGGAAAGATTAAGTTGTATGAATGTACATCATATGTATCTATACAATGCAAGATTTTCTTTTTAGTTGAGCCCCTATTGAACAATTGTTGAGTCTTCAAAAACTGCGAGAAATGGCGATTTTAAAAAATCTATAAATCCAAAAAATCCAAACAAAAATGTCCAATTTTTCCAAAGAAAATAATTATAGTTATATAGAGAACTAAACGTATGTATTTATGTATTTATATCTTAATGAATGAACTTATTTTTGTTTTGTTTCTTATTATTTATGTGTTATTGAATAAAAATTTGTTGCATTAAATATATTATAAAGTACTGGTTTTCTGATTTTCGCTTTGCATCTCGAATTGAGCCTAAACAAATATTTATTCGGTTATTGCAACAACCTCGGTCATTGCAGCCACCCTTGTTTTAATTAGTTGCGATAATCGAGAATGCACTGCAATATGACATTGTAAGTAATTTCGTTAATTTTGAATAATTATTTTTCGAATTAAAGTCGGTGTTTTAGAGAACCAACCCTCCCGCCTAAACTTTGGATGTGTTCTTTCTTTGTTTTCAATTTCAATCAAAATTCAAAGTTACTTACCTACTAGTTAAATGGATTTGTTAATAGATTTAATAAAAAAAAACTTTTTTTTAAATTTTTTAATTCAAAGCACCCTATTGAAAAATTAATACATAATCGGTAAAGTCATTCAAAAGCTATACATTAACTAAAAAAATCAGGCAATTTTCTCAAAAAAAAACGTCAAAATCATATTTCCATAATGCGAATTTTTTGACAAAAACATAAAAAAACACAGTTTACCTGCGAGTACCAACATGATATACAATTTTTTTAGACATTACATTAACAAAAAAAAAAACATTGTATGACAGCAAACCGTTTTAGATGAGTTAAAATAAAAATTGGAATCATATATACAAAAATAGTTTGTACAAAATTTGAAGTTAATCGTTGCATCCATTTAGGTCAAATTACAGTGGACGCATCGATACACGGATGCCCGGACAAACAGACGAACTGGTCAAAAAGGTGGTATGGAGAAACCCATTTTTTTTGTAGCGAAATGACTTTTTTCGTTATGTGAATTTGTTGGCGAAAACTTTACACACAATTTTGTAATATTTACGTCAATACAACTACGACTTTTATCAAAATCGATGGAGCTGTTTTTTGGAGTTAAAACAAAAATTAGAATTTCCCTTCTAGGAAATCACAAAAATGCTCTCTATCAAATCTGACGTTCGATACCCATTTAGGCTCTTGCTCGATGTACAAAGGCCAATCGAAGCACTGACGCACAAGGTATGCAGAGAAGCAAAAATCGACAAGGTACATATGAACCTTCATATAGGTATGACAAAAAAGCCTTTTTTGGGATTGCCGCATTATATTTCTCTTCAATAATGGTGTGCCTGTACCATAAAGCCTTCTTCCGCCACTGCCATCATCGTCTTCGTCAACATCACCTTTGTCAACATCACCATCGTCGTCGTCACCATCGTCGTCGTCATCGTCGTCATAATCGTCATCATCGTCATCATCGTTATCATCGTCATCGTCGTCATCATCGTCATCATCGTCATCATCATCGTCATCATTGTCACCATTATTATCATCATTATTACGATCATCAATATCATTACCATCATCCAAAACTCCTCCTACAATCTCATGTTCAGACGCTTTAAGGTCTTCATCTAACCAAAATAATCAAGAAAATGATTACATATCTCCCATTACGTCAGGCTTAAGAGCTGTTGAAGGTCAGAAAATTTTATTTATCTCTAAGCTCCATCCCTCAACCAATGCTCTAGATATAAAAAAACATATATCCACAATAATTGGTCCACTGAAGCTTCAAGTTGAAAAGATGATCCACCGCAACTATTCAAAATATTCTTCGTTTAAAATTCGTGTTCCTGACTCCTACTTTCACTTACTGAATTCTTCTTCGTCCTGGCCTAATGGAATAATTTTCCATGAATTCGACAACAACTTAAACAAGAGACCCCAGAACCCTTTTCGTCAAATTCGGACAATGCGGAATCAACATCTGAGCAGCTCAAACAAATTTTAGTCTACTACCAAAATTTAAATGGACTTCGGACAAAGACTAATATGGTCTATAAAAATGTAAACAACCTTCCCCACGATGTCATTATACTAACAGAAACTTGGCTCAACTTTTCTATTCTTGACTCGGAGCTTTTTGATGCATCGTATCAAATTTTCAGACGTGATCGACATGATGAAGAAGACTCTAATGTTGTCGGAGGAGGAATTCTTTTTGCGATCAAGACCTCACTTACGTGCTACCTGATAGATGACTTTCGTGCCACCGGTGTCGAAGCTCTATGTACCAAAATCAAGTTGGAATCTGGCCATTTATTTATTATCTCGGCGTATATACCTCCAAGTTCAAACAATGACGCTTATGAAAAGTTAAATGACTGCATAGAAAATATTTATGTACTTATGGAACCCGAAGATGAAATTTTGATCGTAGGTGACTTTAATCTACCAAACCTTAATTGGACAAAAATTGATGACGACAACTTTCATGTTCCAATAAACGCGTCAAGTCTTAATGAACTAACATTTATAGATGGTATGTCTTCGTGTGGTTTGAGTCAATTCAATGGATTGAGAAATCGTTTTGAAAAAATTCTTGACTTAGTGTTTTTCGCCGATACAATTAACAACGAAATTTCTATTTTACCTGCTACTGTTAAATTAATTGACGAAGATCGACATCATCCTGCATTAGATATTTCACTAGGTTTAAACATGTCTTCTCCTTACAGTAACAATATTAACAACAAACTTGAATTTGACTTTTCTAAATGTAATTTTGTAGATCTTTTTGATATGTTAATAACTGTAAATTGGAATCAATTATTTTGTAATTGCAATATTGATGTTATGTGTAATAATTTTTATAGAACATTTTTTAACTGCTTTTACGAAACTATTCCTTTAAAAAGATCACGTTTTGCTTCAAATGCACCACCATGGTTTGATACGCGTATTAAAAACTTAAAAAATAAAAGGAACAAAGCTTGGGTAAAATATAACATAACTAGAACTGACGATGATTACAGAACTTTCTTAATTCTAAAACAACTTTTCACTGATTATTCTAACACTCTATATGACGATTACATTTGTAAAATAGAACATGGTATTAAATCTAATCCAGATAGTTTCTGGAATTTCGTTAATAGTAAAAGGAAAACATGTGGCTATCCGAATTCGATGTCAAATAATTCGTCAACTAGTCATGATCCAAAGGTTATTGCAAACATGTTTGCTAATCAATTCAAAGAAGCATTTGAAGAATCAGACTTTAATAATTCCTCTTCTTTTTCTTCTTCTTCTGACAGTTTTACTCATTTAAACGCAATTAATTTCGAAATAAGTGAGGACGCAGTTGCTCAACATTTATTAAAACTCGATGAGTGCTTTACTCCTGGCCCCGATGGTGTTCCATCTTATATATTAATAAAATGTGCTTCTTATTTGACATATCCGTTATGTGTTCTCTTCAATGAATCCTTAAAAAGTTCAATTTTTCCTGTTATCTGGAAAAGTTCATTTATTATTCCCATACATAAAAAAGGCCCAAAGAATGAAATAATGAACTATAGGCCCATTGCTAAACTATCTGTGATACCTAAACTGTTTGAGTCAATTGTGAGTAATGTTCTTTCTTTTCATTGTAGTTCTATTATTTGTGATAGCCAGCATGGCTTTGTCAAAAAGAGATCCACTGTTACTAATTTATTTAACTTCGTGTCCTTTTGTCTAGATGTATTTGAAAAACGCGGGCAAGTTGATTGCGTATTTACTGACTTTAGTAAAGCCTTTGACAAGCTATGTCACAATACACTAATTCTAAAACTATACCATCTGGTATTTAACAACAATTTTATAAATTGGATTTCTTCATACTTAAAAAATCGTCGTTATTCTGTCTTGTTTCGTAGTGAAAGTTCAACTCAATTTGTTGTCAATTCTGGCGTCCCTCAGGGCAGCCACTTAGATCCTGTTTTATTTGTTTTATTTATTAACGACTTGGTTTCAAACTTAAAAAACTCGTCTGTCCTTGTTTATGCTGATGACATTAAGCTTTTCAAAAGTATAAAATCCTCCTCTGACTGTTTATTATTACAAGAAGACTTAACAATATTTAGGGAATGGTGCAATAAAAACCGACTTGTTTTAAATGTTGACAAATGTAAAACTATGAGTTTTACACGTAAAAAATTTCCGTTTTTGTACAACTATACGTTTGATTCTTGTCCGTTATGTAAGGTTTCTATGTTTTCTGACTTAGGTATTATTCTAGATCACAAATTATCATTTAATGATCATTTAAATTATATTATTAAAAAAGCCAATAGGGTTCTTGGATTCATTAAAAGATTCGGTCGTGATTTTCGGGACCCTTATGTTCTTAAACTTCTATTTATTTCGTTTGTTCGACCAATTCTAGAATATGGCTGTGTAGTATGGTCACCTTATTACTCAATACATGTTACAAGAATTGAAGCGATCCAAAAAAGGTTTCTGCGTTTCTGTCTTCGGTCTCTTCCATGGGCAAGGGAAAATCTACTTCCGCCTTATTCTCAAAGACTAGCTTTGATCAGCCTCCCTTCTTTGACTAACCACAGAAAGTATATACAATTTTGTTTTATTGTTGGGATTATTAATGGTTCGATATTATTACCATCAGTTCTAAGTAAAGTAAATTTCAGTTTCAGTCGTTCAAGTTTAAGGCGACAGCAACCTATTATTCAAATATTTAGCAGATCAAACTATGGTGTATGTAGCCCATTCAATCAATTAATAACAATTTATAACGAGTTTCATTTTTGTTTAGAATCTGTAAATGATAATATAAAATGTATTAAATTTAAACTTATGTTTTTCAACAATGTTTAATAATAATTGTAAATTATGATATTAGATTATATTAGATTATAAGAACTATTTTTTTTTAACATTGTTATCGTTAGATTTTAACGAAATAAATAAATAAATAAAAGTCAAAATGTGTCCGTATAAGAGATTTGCAAAAGTAAACCCACACGTGTGATCTTGAATTAATTTTGTTTTTAAATACAAATAAAAAAAATGTGAGCACCGGGACTCGCGGTAAAGATGTGTAAAAATCAAAAATACAAAACCAAAATGAAATTCAAATTTCAACTGAAATATTTTCAAATATTTTTATCGAACGAATGATGTTGAGTGCCCGGTTCGTGCATTCGATAACCCAGTATTCTTACCCATATTTACGATCACTTTCGATACATTTTCCCCTTTATTTACGATCATATCCGCTATACATTTACCTATATTTTTAATTCCTCCATACTGTGATGTTTACACATCAAAATTCACAGAGATTTTTATTTTTTTATTCTAATCTGCCCCACTGTTTATCACCATCAGGAAATGTACTAGGGACAAATTTTTGTTTCTGTATTCTAAATGGAAAAGATGGGAATCCACACCGACAAATCTATAATCGGATCGGAAAATGTATCTCTGCGTTAGCTGTTTTCGAATCGTGTCTTCGTCGTCGTCATCGCCATTGGTGTCTGTACTTTAATCAAATTCATTCTCATCCCTTTGCATTTCAACTACAATGATTCTTTCAACAGTTGGGGTTGGGGGTGGGGTTTTTTTTTTTTTGTTGAAGAGACGAAGAACGGGGGTTTTTTCAAGTAAAAAATAAAAACAAATACAAAAAAAAAAAACCGAAAAAGAATCAAAAGTATTGGAGGTAGTTGGTAGACATTACTTACGAGCACATCTCTCGATTTTCTATAAAACGAGCTCAATCCCTCCTAAAGGAGGTCAGTTATCGACGACAACGTTCCTTTTCAGTACCTAGCTACATATACATACTACATAAGAACATCTTGCGTATATCAACAGAAAATATTTTCCAGTCCTTTCCTTCGTTTGTTCGTTTTCTTAGTCTTATGGTGTATATATCCGTTTTATGTCCCTGGTGATTTCGATTCGTTTTTAAGGAAAAAGGGAAATTGTTGTTGAAAAACTCAAGTCAGAGAACAGAAATATAAAAGGACACAAGTGTTATTTTCGAGAGGACGTCTTCGCAATTGGAGGAGAAAAATGAATTCAGAACTTTTGTTGGTGATGGCAATTTTTGTCGCCTTTGCAATGGTCATTATGGCGGGTAAGTTTTTTTTTTTTTTTTTTTTAAATCTTTTAAGACAGAATTCAACGGATTTTCAAAAAACACAACACACAACTTACCAATCGTTTTTTTTTGTTGTTTTTTTTTGGGTGTGCATTTGGGGAATCGGGTTTAATGTGGATAGATATGAGGGGTTTTGTTATGGGTTTACCTATCGAATTCTAAGAATTTCGTTCAATGTGCAAAATTGTTTACACAATGTTAAGTTAAAATGTCATTTGTGAAAAATACTAAAGGAGAATTCTCTTTCCAAAAGTTAAACTGCAGGATGCACTTTGCACGAATTTCAACTGAAATTGAATTGTGTTAAAACATATAATATTTGTGTTGTATAGATAATATCGCTGCCATCATCAGAAAATGAAGAAACTATAGGGGGTATTTGGCATTAGTGTGGAATAAAGCAAGAAGCCTTTTTCTTGGCTAAACACTCTTAATATTGATGTTGATAGCAGCTTACTACATGTTTATCCTTAGTTCGGTAGAAAAAACCATATAGTGGTTATTGGTGCTTTTCGTTTTATTTGATCAGAACCCTAGGTACGATAAGCAAGGAGGAGGATAAAGGGTTTTTAATTTTTATCCAGACATACATATATGTAGATATGTGTGTGTGTTTGTGTGTTGTTTTTGTAATGTGTTTTTATTGTGTTATTTTTATCCACAGAAGCGAATGATCAAATTTTTATGAGTTCATTTCAGTTTTAACAAGTTCTAAGTCCCTATATACAATTCTGAATTTTATAAGCCACTTTTGTCGAAGTTTAATCTCAAAATGTGATCTAAATCGGAGTCTTAAAAGAATTTAAACTTTGCAAAGAGTTATATAGACTTTCTTATATCCGTGTTGTACTGTAGAAATAACTAAGAATTTCATCAAGTTCTAAAGTTCTAATTAAAAAAAAAAAGAAGAAATCCCCATCTAAAAAAATCCCCAAAAAAACATGTTATGTTAAGATTGAAAATCTGACAGGTCAAACTAAAAAAAAATAAAAAAAACCAAACCCCCAAAATGATTTTTGTCTGTTCATATCTTCAAATCACAATCAATACGGAGGAAAGTATTGGAGTATTGGGGCTAGTGACCAGTGGCGGATCCACTGGGGGGTTTTCGGGTCCCTATGAGGCATGAGCATTGAAACCAAATATTTTTATTAATATTTATTTATTGAATATTTATTTCTCCTCGACCTAAATATGGTCTACGTCTGACCAATTCTTAATTAGAAAGTCCATATTTTTATAAAATTGCGACTAAAAATTTCTTCAAGTTTAATGAAAAGGTATATCTAGATATACCTACCTCAAAAACTTCAAATGCATCTTAGTGGAAAAGGAGTATACCTACCTAATTACATTTTTATGAGGGAAACTTAGTTCAAGGGCTTAAGGTATGTAAAATTTTGAAGACTTGGTAATTTATCATACCTCTCCAAAGCAACATATTAAACCACTATTCAATATTGTAAGACCAAAAAGAAGTTAGCACCGCCATTTTCGATCAACAACAAAAAAAAAACTGTACTGCATTGTGCCCAACTGTGCTGCGATGTGTTGTAAATATTTTTGAAAATTTCACAAATTTGCAAATTTTGAGGATGAAATTTTTTCCAAAATTAAGTTTTTCTAAAAACTTAAAGTTATGTTGTTTTTTGCTCAAAAAATGATACAACCGAAGAGATAAAAAAAATCGCATATTTGCAACTTTTACTACCGAACGCAAATGATGCGAAGGAACTTAGCGTGAAATTAGCACCATCATTTTCGATTTTCAAAAAAAAATTTGTGCTGCGATGTGCCGTTTAATATTTTTTTTAAATTCCCATATTTGCAAATTTTAGGGATGAATTTTATAAATTCGCTAATTTGCAATTTTTTTTTCAAAATTATGATTTTGTTAAAAGTTATACGTGTGCTATTTTAAGCTCAGTTTGTGCTTGTTTGTATTTTTTTTTTTGAAAATCGAAAATGGCGGTGCTAACAATTCAATGCCGCTTAGGTGGTAAACCACGATCAATTTGTATGAACAGAAAACCAATTTATTTATATGTAATTAGAAAGATTTTTTATCGAAATGGATAGTTTAAAATCAAAGGGCACGGTAGTGCCCAGCCAAGTTCTGGCACTACACCCTTTTTACAGGAACAAACTCAGGCGATTTTTGACCCCCCTCTAACTTCGGTACCAATAAAGTCAGGAACTTCAAATTTGAAATATTTGGTAGGCTAGCCAATCACTGACACCACACCAAATTTCAACTGACAACTCCTTAGCTTAGGTTGTTCCAGAGATATAAGAGGTCAAAAATCGCGAAAACCGTAACTGACTGACTGACTCACTCACTCACTCTCACATGACAGATCATCAAAATTATGGAGCACTTCCCGATACCGCAGAATCTTTTTATTTGGCACAGCGGTAGATCTTGTGGTGCATACAAAGGAAAAAGTCGAAAATTTGAGTTTTTCCATTCAGGGGGCGTGATATCCGCCTACTTTCGCAGTATTGTTATCAATTATATGGAACACTTCCGATTGCTGAAGAATAGTGAAATTTGGTAGAGCGGTAGGACTTCAAGTGCATAGATAAGAAAAAATTTAATATTTGAGGTTTTCCATTCAGGGGGCGTGGTATCCGCCCACTTTCTCAGAATTGTTATCAAGGAGCACTTTCTATTGCTGTAGTATGATAAAATTGTGTAGATCGGTAGGGCTTAAAGTGCATACAAAGAAAAAATAGAATACTTGAAGTATTCTGTTCAGGAGGCGTGGTATTCGCCCACTTCCACAGAATTTTTATCAATTATATAAAGCACTTTTGATTGTTGTAGAATGATATTAGTAGGTAGCTTACGAGGTTTTTACCTGACAACAAATAAATATCTTTGCCAAAAGGAGTGAGATCACAACAAAAAAACATAAATTTAAAAAAAACAGCCAAGTTCTTCTATATAAAAATCTGTTTATGTAACAACTCAGCTGTGAAAAGTAGTAAGATCTAAAAGTATGCCAAGTTCTAACTTTATGAAACTAACTTATTGAAACAACACCAAATTATGAGAGAAATTTATTATTTAATGATAACTGACTAAAATTTGGGAGTTCACCTGGCAAGTTTTCTTTTTACTACGCACAATTCAAAACGTTTTGATTGAAAACTTGACAATGTGAACCCCCAAATTTTAGACAGTTTTCAAAATTTTTGTCTTAGAAAATATTTTTAATTTAAAAATGAATTAATGGAACTATGGTTAATTTTCGTTTTCGTTTTTGGAAGAGTTAAGGGTTTAACTTTTCTAGTTATATGGTGGAGTGGCTTAGAAAATTGTGCATTTTGGGATAAAATCATATAAGTTGGTTCATTGTTAGTACATTATATGAAAATGATTTTAAGATATTGGATCACTTTAAAAATTCTTAAATTGAAAATGAATATTAAAAAACAACGGAAACATTTACAATATTATGTTATACTTCTTTTTTTTCAAGGGACTCATTCCTTTTTTAGTTATTTTAGTGCTTAGTTTTGGAATAGGTAAATTATTTTTAAACTCAAATTGAATGTTTCTGAGGAAAAAGGATTTTAAAATTTTCTCAAAAACTAAAAGTTTTACAGCCATCTGGTTTTTAGCGTTCGACTTTGAATTCATAAGAGTATTTAAAATTATAACCTAAATTAGTATATAAGAAGGTTTTTTTAATAATACAAATTCTATATACCTACTATCTACTAAAATACATCAGCCAAGTAGAAGACTTAGTACTATTTTATTTGGACTTGTTGAATTATTGATTCAAAATTGCGTACTAACAAAGGCCCTCACTAGTCAACTCATGATTTCAAGTGAGATCGCCGGGACGAAACGCCAAATTTTTGTAGTACTAAAGGCCGTTAAAAGCTATGTGGAATCTAAATTAGTATATATGCTTAATAACGAACAATTTTGGAAAAAAAATTATAAGTTTTTTTTCGTATTTGATTTCCAAAATTTTCAATTTAAAAATCATTTATTCAAAAACTAAGCTCTAAAATAACTCGTATTGAACTAGGTTCAGAAGTAGCCAACAACTGGATATTTTTACCGCAAAAGTAGTAAAATCGTGAAAACAAGAAATTGCATATTTTCAGGGGTGGATATGTTTTATAATGTTTTTTTGTTCTATTTCAAGTTGATTTTTTAGTAAAATTCCCTCATAGTTTTTTGTCTTTCTATCTAGGGTTCAAACACCAAAAAGTCTACAATTTTATAAAAAAAAAAATTTCCAAAAAAATAGTTATAAATAGTACCTTTCATAGAAACATTTTTTTGATTTTCTAAAAAACGGCTGAACTGATTTCGATCAATTTTTGTATGGAGAATGTTACAAAAAGTTTTAAAAGAATTGTAGGTATACCAAAATTTTCAAAAATTTTTTTTTTGATTTTTAAAAAAGTTTAAAAATTTTTTTCGAAAACGACTTGGTTGATTTTTATTAAACTTTGCATCTAGCAGTTTTTAACATTATCTAGCAGATTTTATAGAAAAATTTGTTTTGTAGCCAAAAATAACGTAAGCTAGCATATACCTACAAGAGTCTAACAACAGTTAAGGAAAATCTCATTTTTCTAAAAAACGACTTCTACGATTTTGATTAAAATTTTTTGTAGGTTAATATCAATACGATTTAACTAATTAGGCTTTTTTTTTAAGTCAATATGGATTTGTCGAAAAAAAACGACATCGGGACTTACCAAAGTCATCACAGCAAAAAAGCCCATCACTGTTACAAAATGTTATCACTGCCCTTTCAGCTTTATGGTGAGCATACAAAATAAAAACTTATTTATAGCAACGGCCGCACATTGAAATTGAAAGAAAACTAATTTAGAAAATTATTTACCCTTATAAAATAAAATATAGATCTTAATTTCAAGTCATTTGTACGAAAACTTAATAAATTCCAGAAAATTATTGCTATTTTTTTGAGTGCGTGAAGTTAGCCCCCCTTTTTTGGAATTTGTTATTTTTTAAAGTTGTTCTAGGTTTTTCCCGATTTGTTCCGCATTGTTTCAAGTTTTTTTTTGAAAAATATTCGAGAATGGGGGTTTTAGAGCCTAAAAACCGTTTTTGGCCCAGCCCCCCTTTTTTCGAAAATCAATTTTTTAAAGTTGTTTCAGATTGTTCTAATTGTTTTGAACATTGTTCCAAGTTTTGAGACCCCTATGTTCAAAATTTCAAAAGTTATGGGTAAAATTCGAAAAAATTCTAGCCCACCTTTTTTCGAAATTCTTAATTTTGAATTTTTTTTCGAGTTTAAAAAAGTGTCCTAACCATTGTTCCAAAAACTTAAAATTGTAGGACATGTATTTTTAAAGACAAAACCTTCCAAGCTTTTTTTCAAAAATTTAAAAAAAATGGCTATCTAATATTTTACATGCATTTACTTTTCAAACTTGATGATAAATGCATGTATTAGCTTAAAAACTAACTTTAAAAAAACATCTCCGAGATTTTTAACATTTCAAAAACACCCCTGCCCCCCCCCTTTTCCAAAAATCCAAAATCTAAAACTTGTTCCAAGTGCAGAATTCCTCAAATCCAATTTGTCCAAACAATCATCAAAAAATATTTAAAATTGAAGATTTTAAGCCCAAAAACACTTTAAATGAAAATATTTTATTATCCTTGCCATTACCATTTTTTGTTAGTTTTTGACTATCTCATTATCTGTTGAGCCGCGATTTTAATACAAAAAATTACACAAGAGTAAAAAATATTGAATATCAAAATATTCCAAAAAAATTAATTCTTAAATTTAAAAAAAATTTGATAATTTGATATTTCGAATATTTTTTTTTCAAATTTAATTTTTTTCAACTGAGCTTTAATATAAATACTAAAAAATGATGCACACATTTTTTTTCTTTACCACCCAAACGATTATTTGCAATTACATATTGTATTTTGTTAAGGAAATATAGGAAATTAGTACTAAAAAATAAGACCATATTAATGTCGAAGCCATATTCCCTTTATATGAATTTTTACCCAAGTGGATTTTTGAAAATACCTACATAATATGTCAAAATCATGAACTTCCAGACACTTTTATTTTTCAATCCCGAAATATCAGCACCAGAAAGTTATCTGGATCCCACAATCGTCCTCTTAAGTCATGTGAATAAATAAGTCAAAAAAAATATCGACCAAACGCCAATTTTTTTTTGGGGACTTAAAACCCGTTAAAAGCTATTTTGAAAAAAATATCGTAATTCATCATTCCAATGAAATCAATAAATTAAACCATTTTTATTTTACTCATAAATAATAAAATTACTCAATAATTCATAATCAAAATATTAAAGTTTTAAAATAATGTGTTAATATCCGATTTCATATTTAAATATGTTTTCTAAAATGCGCACATGTTTGCTTTAAGCGAAACATAAAAGATACATCATCTTGCGAGTGTGTATTGCGTATATAAAGATAAATATCTATACAAACGTCGAAGATACAAGAAATGTGTTCTTCTCAGTATTTCACATCAATAACACTTACGACAGCATAGATTCCTTTTATGGTTGAAGATGGATTTATTTTCATAGCCATAGTCAGCCCATGGCAAACAACCACAACTTCTATAATATTGTGTCATTTGAAGTGCACATTTATCATGATTATTTGAGCTTAGGCGCACCCTTTAAAGTTTTTTTTTTTTTTTCTAGGTCTCGAAATAGAAGGTATCATCTATACATTGAAGATACTCGTATATACTCATACACTTATTGTCTCGTCTTAAATTCATCATATTTACGAAAGATTTTCTTTAGGTATCCATAACTTAACACAAAGTTTCTGCAATCATAATAGGCAAGCGAGGCATTTTAAAAAAGTTTATATTGCTTTTATTTTTTGTGTTTAAATAATGTTTTTTTTTTTTTTTGTTTTTTTTTAAACTTTTTGAATCACCAATCTAAAGTTCGAAAGAAACAAAAACATTTGTTTAATGTTTTATAAAGTCCGCGAGAGAACAAAAAGGAGAATATAATATAACTTCATCAATCTAGTGCCTTTATGTTTACTTTAAAAGAATTGTTGCCCAACAACAATCAGCTGAAACAAAAAAATAAACCAGGATCAGCGAAAGGCGCAATTTAAGGGTGTACAAAAAAAAAATATAGGTTCTTTTAATATCTATATACGAAGTACCTACCTATTTTTTTGTGTGTTTAAAAAAATGAGGCACTTTTCGGAATAAACTTCTGCCTCATACAGTCAAGTATAAAAAAGGAGTTTATGGGTTAATAAATATATCATGAACGAAAAATGTCGTTCTGCCAGTAGATAAGGCGTCAGTTATAGCGATCAGGAACAATTATCAGGAAAAGTTGAAACAGGAATTTTTTTCCTTATGAGCGTTTATAGCGAACACGAAAATTACGTCAGCGAGTAGGCTGCCAATCAAGTTTTCCTGAAACTCAGTCAGGAAAATAAATAAATACATTTTTCACAAAAAATATTTGTGCAATTGAAAATTTTATTAACAAAAAAAATTCTTTGAGTTATAAGCCATCGATTGAAGCATAAATTGCGTTACAAATCAAAAGAAAACCTAGTGAATAATCTATTTGAAAGTTTTTCCTGTTTCGTTTTCCTGATCGCTATAACTGGCCCCTAAGCACTGCAGTACAAGTAAAATGGATAATGGTAGCAGACTGGAGAGTCTCCAATCACTTTTCGGAAAGCATATTTATTCTCCAAAGCAGTTTAATTTTGTTTGGGGAAAAATGACATTTGAGTTATATTATAACGGGTGATTTTTTAAGAGGTTTAGAACTTTAAAAAAAAAAAAAAACACAAAAAATTCGAAAAAATGAATGAAATATTTATTTGAATCGATAGTTTGAACCTTGCAATTTAATGTTTAAAGATAATTTCATGCAAATGTTGACCGCGGCTGCGTCTCAGGTAGCCCATCCGCTGAGTCCAATTTTGGCATACTCTTTCACACATATCGGCCGGTATCTCACGAATAAATGCATGGATGTTGGCTTCCAGTGCGTCAATCGAAGCGGGCTTGTCCCTATAGACATTAGCCTTGACATACCCCCACAAAAAATAGTCTAATGGTGTCAAATCGCACGATCTAGGCGGCCAATTGACCGGCCCGAAACGTGAAATTAACTGTTCACCAAACTCGCCTCGCAATTGCGCCATTGTTTCGCGTGCTGTGTGGCATGTGGCACCGTCTTGTTGAAACCACATATCATGCAAGTCAAGAACTTCCATTTCGGGCAAAAAAAAGTTTGTTATCATCGCTCGGTAGCGTTCACCATTGACAGTAACGCTGCGATTCGCATCATCTTTGAAGAAATATGGCCCAATAATGCCGCCGGCCCATAAACCGCACCAAACAGTGGCTTTTTCGGGATGCATTGGTAGCTGTTGCAATGCTTCTGGCTGATCTTCACTCCAAATACGGAAATTGTGCTTATTTACGTACCCATTCAACCAAAAATGAGCCTCATCGCTGAACACAATTTTTCGATAAAAAAGCGGATCCTCGGCCAGCACGAATTTTGATAGTAAAATTCAATAATTTGCAAGCGTTGTTCATTTGTAAGACGATCCATGGTTAAATTGCAAACCAAACTGAAGCTGTTTGACAGTGACACAAGGTACTAAACACACGTCAGCTGTCAAAACCAGTGTTGCCAAAACCAAACCAGCTAAAAAATCACCCTTTATAAAAAAAGTTTTAAGATTTTTTTTTTTTTGAGAACTTAGTAGGTAATTTGAAAACGGCTCGGTCGGTTTTTAAAAATCTTGGCACCCAGCAGTTTTTTAACATTATCTTAGGCCCGAGTCTATGTAGTAAGTGCCTAATTTATTTTTTCGTAAATCAGATATGAATAGCCTTATACTCAGGCTTTAAGACCCACTGTTTAATTGAAGATAGGAGCAAAACCGTTCGACCCAGTCCTGCACTTTGGATTTAAACTTTTAATTTAACTAACTTTTAAATCAGAATATATTTATATCGATCCATCATTATTTTTTAGGAATTAAAATGTTTTTACCACTCCAATTTGAATCAATCAATTTGAAGGAGACTTAACAATGAATATTTTTAGAATTTAATCCAAAAATTCCACATTCAAACCAATACAAAACAAAATCAAGTGCACACACATCGTTTGATTCTATAAAAAAAAAAAAAAAAAAAAAATCAACATTAATTTAATATGCGCCCACACTTGTTTTACAGATTCCACCCATTCGCAAAAAACACAAGAGCAACCCGAATCCAATTTAAAAATCATCAAACGCTCCGAATGGAATGCAGCAAAACCAATAGACAAATCGCCCATCAATAGTTCGGTGCCATATGTGATCGTACATCACTCGGCCAGTCCTCCAGCATGCTACACACTTAAAGCCTGCCAAAATGCATTAAGGTCAATGCAGAGGACTCATCAACTGGTTAATGGGTGGGATGACATTGGTTACAATTTCCTAATCGGAGCCGACGGTGAAATTTACGAGGGTCGTGGCTTTAGTGTACAAGGAGCTCATGCGCCTGGCTATAATTATCGCAGCATAGGAATTTGCCTAATTGGCAATTGGTCAGGTAAGGGGATGTAGAATGTTGTATATATATGTATAGTTGGACTTAGTTTGGGTTGTGTTATTATTTTAGCTACCCCGCCTTTTACGGAATGTTGCTTGTTAAGCAAAGTTTTATAACCAACTACAACAAAAATGGAAGAAATAAAAAAAAAAATCAAACAAAAATTCAAACAAATAAGCGAAAAGAAAATTTATAAAACAAGCGAGCCCGTAAAATAAAGGAATGCTTTTGGTGTATTTCTGAGGCTCGACGAAGTGGAAACTCATTTTGAAAGTACATACTTTGTTATTTGAATTTTTTAACACAGTTTTCGTTGAATTTTTTTTTTTTATTTTTTTTTTGTTTCGTCGTCATTTTATAACATGCCTGTTCGCCAAACCGTTTACTAAGTTCAAAAACATTTTTATTTACTTTTTCACCATTTTTTTTTTTTTTGTTGCTTGTTTTTCATTGTAAATTAATTTTATTTCATCCAAAAACCCGCTATCGTGTATATATAGAGTTAGTGCCACCCCAAGAGATGCTGGATAAAATGAAACAGCTTATAAATTATGGCGTCGAGAAGGGTCATATCCAAAGGAATTATAGACTGCACGGACATAGCCAAGTTAAGGCAACTGAATGCCCAGGCAGAGCATTACAAGCGGAAATTGAAAAATGGGAACATTTTGGTAGAGCTATACAGCCACAAAAAGATAGACGAGCTCTGACGTAAACAGGCGTTTACTAAGCAATTGGAATTTAAATTGAAGTATTATATATAATATATAGGAGAAAAAAAAAATAAATATATGTATATGTGTACTGTAAATCCATAATTTAAATAATTGTGCTTGGATGGACTTAAGTTATTCGAATAAATATAAATTTTAACATTATTTGCAGAGAGCATTTTTCTTTAGTTATTTTTATTACATACCTATAAGAAAAGCTTGCGTTCCAAATAAATTGCACTCATCTAAAATGCTTATTCATCAGAATAAAAAAAATTCAAAATACAAATAATTAATTAAATAAAAAAAAACAAATATGGAAGTTATTAATTTTCATTGTTAAGAATTTGAAGTAAACATTTTGAAAAAAGTGGGAAGTTCAGTGAGAAAAATGATATTTTCGGCATGCTAAGCCGACTTGAATATTTTGTAATGCAAGCCAGATTCGACAGTGGGCTATTAGTCCAGTCAATGAATCCAAAAAAAATAGTCAAATTCGGATATAACCGCCGGAAAGCTGGGGTGGAATCGGCTAAGGTGACAAATGATTGTCACATCAACCATAGTCATATGTGATTGTCATTTAGTTTTCCGCCTGGGTAAGGTGATTCAACTCAATTCAATTCAATTGAATACTTTCCAATGTAATTTGTCAAAAACATGGTTGCCATGGTGAATGTTTCAAATGTTTGTAATGAGCAATCGAAAATATATAACGAAAATGACGTCCTTGCGATATAATTCTTTTTTTTTAATTTTTTTTTCTTCATCTTCAGGAATGTAGTAAACTTTTTTGGTCACAAGAATGTTTATTTTTGTGTGTATGAATGGAAAAAAAAGGAACTCTGAAAAAGTTTTTCAATTTTTGTAGACTGGTGGTAACTCTAGTCGTACGGCGGCAGATACGTAAAATTTGTTGGAAATTGACTATCACATTTTTGATGTGATATAGCTCTTTAGCTATCAAATGTGATATCATCTTACACAGACTGAATTGTTTGAATGTGACTGACTGTCACTTATCGCAAATCACCTTACACGATTCCATCCCTGGATTTTGGTATATAGCTTCCTCATGGTGTTCTTAAGAAACTGCCAAAAGTCCCCAACGATATGAGCGCCGCTAACAATTTTAAAAATAAAATTTGAAAAAAAAAATAATAATAATTTTGGTAATTTTCAACTTACAGCTATCTGGTTTTTAGCGTTCCACTGAAAAATAATAAGAGTATCGAAAAATATAACCCAAATTAGTACTTAATAAAGAAAAATTTTGAAAAAAAAAATTATTATTAGATATTCATGTGGATTATGGAATCCGCAGTACGGGATCCGCAGTGATTCTCAGTACAGTGTTCTCTTTTCTTTTCACGGCAAATGGGTAAGAAGAAAAGAGAGCACTGCACTGAAAATTACTGCGGATCGAGAATTGCGGATTCTATAATCGACATGATTATTATTTTTTTTCAAATTTTATTTTTTGAATTTTGAATTTAAAAATCATTTATTCAAAAACATACGCACTAAAATAACTTCATTTAAAAACATGCATATTTATGAATATCTGGCTTTAAGATATGTGTTGCCGTTGTTTTTTCATATATTCCTTTTCATATTTTAGAATTTTTTTTTTAATTTGCCCCTCCCACCTTAAGGGGTGGACAAATATAGTGGACCGATATCTTAAAATCATGTCCATATAATGTACCAACATTTTATCACAAAATACACAATTTTGGAATTTAGTCGCACAAATTAAGTAAAACCCTTAACTCTTCTGATTGGTTTATTTCAAAAACCGTTATTTGTATGAAAAAAAAGTATGTTCATCTTTTTGTAGGAAATATTTCAAGCTACAAATTAGTCTTTTACACTTTTTTTTAACAACTTACCATTTGGGAGTTATTTCTGAAAAACCATTTTGGGGGCCTTCAACCCCCCGTAAAATTGTTAGCGGCGCTCATGCGCTCATATCGATGGGGACTTTTGAAAGTTTTTTAAAAACACCATGTGGAAGCTATATACCAAAATCCAGCTTTCCGCCGATTTTTTCCGAGTCAAATCCTTTATTGACTATACTATAATATTTAGAAGGTATTTTTTATGTCACAATAAAGATAATTGCATTTAAATACTTATATTAATTTGGATTTTTTCGAAGATCACCAGTTTGGAGATTTTTTTATAGGCTTATATAGCTGATGCAACAAATCAATTTATCAGAAAATTTTGGGAATAATCGTTAGCTACATATAACTTAGACGACAGCCATATTTATTTTTAATTTTTGGCCAGTTTTGTTTTTCAAACGAACCGAACAAAGTATAGGCTCTTAGGCGAATATACAGGGTGTCCCTAAATCACCGCCTCAGAAGAAAACCATGAGTTTTTGAGGTCATCTCAAGTCGAAAAACTTAAGAGGTATAATTTTCTCGTTTTCGCTTCGTCTTCGACTTAAAAGCTTTTATGACTTTTATTCTTTTTTCCTTTGACTTGCTCTTACTTTGCCAAACTACAACCGATTTTTGAATTTTGTTTTTGTTTAAACAAGAATAGTTAAAAATTTGTATCTACTATACAATTTTTTTCGGTGTGGATAACGGTTTTCCCGCAATTTATTGTCAAATACATTTTTTAAGCATTTTTAGGTTGTTTTTTTGACTTCGATATGATTTTTTTCACAAAAACACGTTATTAAGTGTAATTTTTTTAAAGTGATTATAAAAGCCCAATATGTGTTCTTAAAAATAATTAACATTTTTTACCTAAAAATTCATTTAAAATTGTTAAAAAAAAAAACAAAAAATAAAGAGAAAAGCAAATATGCTGCAGAAGCCAGATTTTTCGAGAAGAACATAGCCATAGATTTCTAACGGTCTTACTTTTACTTTGCTCTTTCTAACATTCAACACTCAATCCTCGCGTAGTTTTTTATTCGTTTTAATTCATTTTTATTGAAATATTCATATTTCCTTGATTTTCATTTATTTTTTGTTTTATTTTTTTTAATAATTTTAAATTTATTTTTAGGTAAGAAAATTTTAAGTATTTTTAAGAACACAACTTCCTTAAACAAAAAAAATTTCAAAAATTGGTTGTTGTTTGGCAAAGTTAGAGTCAGTCAAAGGAAAAAATCATAAAAACCGTTATATGTAAGTCGAAAACGAGAAAATTACCTCTTAAGATTTTCGTCTTGAAATGATCTCAGGAATTCATGATTTTCTTTTGAGGCGGTGATTTCAGGACACCCTGTATAGGGTGCTATACACAACAGAATCAGATATCTACAATTTTTGTAATTAATTTTAAGTCGAAAGTTGAGGACAAGATGATTTATTTGAAAAATTCTTTTTACTTTAAAAAAAAATAACGTCGGTCAGGTTAGCACTTAAAAAAAAAAAATTAAAAAAGAAAAGAAAGAAATTAAAAAAAAAAACTAAGTTGGGTAAACTGTTGAACAGTGAACCACTTTTTAACTTTTTACTTCCTTCACTGTATAGATGTCACATTTGTAATACAAGACATTGATTTTTTTTCCACAGCTTTTTCAATATTTATTATGTTATCAGAAAATTTTTAAAGATTTATTAAAGTTGAGATGGTGAAAAAATTATATGAACTTAACATTTCCATCTGATTCAATAAGTTCATGGTACAGAATGAACCAAGGATTTGAAATCGGTTTATTGAGTAAAAATATATTTATATTTGTTAATCCATAGGTGCATAATGTTTGAACATATATGTATTTTATTTTTGCCTTAAACTAAAGACCCAAAACAAAAGCTGTTTTAGCATTAAATACATAATTTTTTGTGGGAGAATTGTGGAATATTTATTCCATAGGCGCACACAGGTAAAATTTCCCAAAAACATGGCCAAAATTATTTTTTGTTTTTTTTTGCTGTATTATTGCATTAAGTCATTGGAAAAAGCAATTTTTACGTAAATGCACTAATTTTAGTAAATTTTTTTTTTTTAATTTTGTTAAAATACAAAAAAAAGTGAATACAAACAAAAAATTTATTTTTCTCGAAAACTAGAAGAGATAGCACCGTCTAGTTTTTAGTAGTGATGGGCATAATCGAATGATTTGAATAATCGAGACATTAGTATTCGAGTGATTCCAATAATCGAATGATCATTCGAGATATGAAATAGTACAAAATTGGAATAATAAACCTTTAAAATTTAATATGTAGATTCGCTTTGTTCGATAAAAGAAAATTTTGTTCAATACAACCCACATTTATAAATTAAATTTTTAAAATATAAAATGTATTTGCCTTGTTTGCTTTTTTATTGCAGTCCATTTGAAATAAAATATTCTCTATGCGAAAAAATCGAGTTTTTTTTCTGCTCTGGAAAAATTCTTTTTTAGGGCAATCTGTTGAGATTTGGAATGAAATATTCTCTATACCTCAAAGTATAGATCATCACCTATCTGTCAAGCCATCAACGATGGCTACGATGACGATGGATTAAAAAACCTCTAAAAAATATGAAAAAATCGAGTTTGTTTTCTGCTCCGGAAAAATGCCTTTTTAGGCAATCTGTTGAGATTTGGACCGAAATATTATCTATGCCTCAAAACATAGGGTATTACCTATCTGTCAAGCCATCAATTGTCAAATTCCATCAAAGGATGGCTACGATGACGATGGATTAAAAACCTCTGAAAAATACGAAAAATTTATTTTCTGCTTTGGAAAAATGTATGGCTCTTTATTTCGTTTTTTCTGCGTACTTCTCACTGCGTTGACTCACGTTGTTGAATACACGTATGACGTAACCTACACAAACAATCAACGTTTCGACTCTCGACTTTTCGATTACCTATGTCTATTTATCTTTCTCTTGCTTGTAGTTCTTATTTTTCGAGTTCTCGAGTTCCGAGTTCGAGTTCTCTTCTCACTCACTGCGCTTACGATTACAACTTACAAGTAAGAATAGTAAGTGGGTAGGTATAATCGGTATGGTAGATCATTCGAATGATTCAAGTGTAGAATCGAGACATCTCGAGATGTTGCTTGAATCGATTATAATCGAGAAAATCATTCGAATGCGCCCATCACTAGTTTTTAACCTTTGATTAAAAAATAATAGAAGTATTTATTATATTTAAGTCAAAGCAGTACTTATTAACATAAGTTTTTTTTGTAAAAAATCAGTAATATTAATTATAAGTTTCTGCGGCACACTTTTATTTTCACTTATTTTAATATTTTGCATTGATATTATTTTAAAAAGTCGCAAATGTTTTTGATTGATTCTGAATCAGAATACTTCAGAGTAAATTTAAAGCCTAATGTCAATGCTGAGCAATGCCCAGAAGTCAAACTTTTTCTTTACGAAACAAAAACTACGATTTCTTATTGGGTCCCAAAACTGGTCTTTTTTTGATATATAAACACTTTATCCCATAATTAAAATATCACAAAAAAAATTATTGAAATTATTCTACTTACTACCAGCAACAAATTCCATAACAATTTTTTTTTTATCAAAAAACAAATATAAAAAAGAAAAACAAAGTAAATTCACTTCGTATCGAACTCCAAAATTGGGCCTGAACGTGCTCTCTAAAAGCTACCACTTTAGAAGCATCAACTGACGAAACGATTGCAATCTTAATAGCAAGATTAATCAGAAATTAAGCTCTTGTTAATTGTTAACAACTTTACATTAAAAAAAAACAACAAAACGATTTCAGTTTTTATAGTTTTGGTCTTAAGTTTTTGAGAAATTTTACCTGAGGCTTGGAAAAAAAGAAAATTTTTAGATATCGCTGTGGGAAAAATCGGCATAAAAAGTCTGACATCGGTGATTAATTTCACTTTCGAATTGAACACAATCAGCCTTATCGCAAACTAAATTTTTGCATATTGACATAAGGAAAAAGTTCCCTGCAAAAATTATTCACGATAGCTTTTTTGCTGAAAAGAATATTTTCCCAAGATGATTCGCGATAGAAAATTTCCCAAAATGGGAAAAAAATCCGGGGAAATTTCTTTCGTGATATGGTTGAATAATTCAGAGGTATCACATACGGCTTTTTATTGCTTATTTCTTTTTTGAGTAATAATTGTTATGTCCTTCTCTCTTCAGCAATTACAGCCGTCCACAAAATAGCAGAGAGAAAAGGAATAAAAATTAAACACCAAGGAAGAAGTTAAAGTTTGTAAAATTGAACCTATAGATTTAATAATTTTGTTTTGAATAAAAGTTAATTTAAATAATCTACCTACGCTGCAGTCAAAAAACATTATTAAACATTTTAAGCCAGTGGGTCACCTTTTTTTATTTTTGTTAACTGTTTTCTATATCATCTATATATGACAGAACTAACTGTTTGAAAGTTACATACGAAAAACCTATATTTTCGACATTTAATCTTATATAACTTTTTGAAGTAAAACTTCTTTTGCGGCATGGGGGTAAAAAATTTTTCTATGGAGCTGTCAGTGACATGCCAAACCGACATACAAATTCCCGTTAGGAATTACAAAATTCAGCGTCACGATATTATATTTTCGTTAAATGCAATGGTTCGTGCATTTAATATATTCGTTAAGATGGTTAGTGAATTCGAGTAAGGGTTTTTTGTGGGAAGAATTTTATTTCTGAGGATTTTTTTCTGTTGTGTTGGATTTTCGGCCATCGGTCGATTTAATGCGAGGAAGCATAAATTAGGTATAGTTATAGGTTTATTGGTTTTGCACGGAAATATTCTGCAATCTATTGTGTCTCTCGCTCATTGGGTGTTGTTGAAGTAAAACTTCTTTTGCGGCATGGGGGTAAAAAATTTTTCTATGGAGCTGTCAGTGACATGTCAAACCGACATACAAATTCCCGTCACGAATTACAAAATTCAGCGTCACGATTTTGCAACGGTTCTGAGTTTCAAATCGGGTGCTCTGAGTGGTAGGACTTGAAAAATACTTGCCCTGTTGTCGTGAAAGAAGTTTTACTTCTAGCGCGTGTACATAAGTACGCACACTCTTTTTTTTTATGTGTAAACATCTATACTGGCGGTAGGGTGAAAAAAAAACGTAACTTATCTTGTGATCGTGATTGTGATTCTGTGATTGTGATTCACGTTACGTTACGCATGTTTACACATCTTAACCGTGAGTCCCGGCACTCACACTTTTTTTTATAGATGTCGGATTTGTGTAGACTTTTTTACAATTCATTTTCAATGGTGAGTTAAAAGTCTGTATAATTTTAAGGACTATGGGAATTTTGACCAAATATTGAGTTATATATACCTCCCCTTCAATCAGAATTTCAGAGTTAAATGATATTTTATTTCATAAAATTAGTTTTCTTATAAATAAAGAACAATAAAACGTTTATTGAATTAACCTTTTTTTTTTAAAAAAGCGGATTTTAAATGAACCAGATGTATAACTGTATACAAATTTAAGTTGGTGCATATTTAAATCATATATACAGTGAAAGTTCTACTTCCGGACAGCTCCAATAAGCGGACCCCTTAAACGGACACATTTTCGGGAACCAACTTATTTTTCGAATTTCTTATACAATTTACATACTTCCCCATAAACGGACACTCTTATAAACGGACGCGGACACTTTTTCTTACTCATTTTAGATAGAAAACCTCCCATATGCGGACACATAATTTTATTTAGGAATTATTTTATATCAAGAAATGAAAAAAAACAGAAGGTCCGTTCTTAGTATAGTTTCTGTTTTATTTAGAATACGTAAGCAAATCCTTAGAAAAATCTCCGATAACCGGACGCGAAACTCTAATAACCGGACATAGCGATATCATGTTGAAAGCTTATTAGGGGATTTCCCGAGTAACTAAGTTGGTGTAATTTTGAGAGTGTATGATTTCCTTTCATCGCTTTCCGTTATTGCACATGTCATTTCCTTTCTTTCTGCTATTAATTTTTGCAGTAATTTCATTTCTTGATACCAAGGAAAGTTCGCGCTCCATAAAAAAGGTTTTTTTTCAGTCACGACTTAAAAAATTTTATTTTATTTTTTTTTATTTTGTATAGACGTGTTTTTTAGATTTAATATTGGAAAACACAAGCCAGAGATTTAAAAAAAATAAAGAAGATATTGGCAAATGGCAAGGTGGACCCAATACAAATCAGAAAAAAATCTTTCTCAAAACTGATGGTTACAAAATTGCCCACGTGTGCATGGAATGGTTTTCAAGAGCCAGAAACCTCTCGAATTAAAATACCTTAAGTGATGTCAATTTTTATTAATAAAAATTTAGTATGAAGTTTAAAAAAAGTTTTTTCAATATCTTTCCTTTAACCGGACAGTTCTCATAACCGGACAAAAATTGGAGGACCACGAGTGTCCGCTTATTAGAGCTTTCACTGTATATACGAATAATAACAATTTTAAGTACAATTTATGAAAAATACATTTTATTGTTTCTTTATGTGTGTGTGTGTTTTTTTTTTTAAACTCCATCAAAGCATTAATCAAATTTAAACACATAATCTGGTTTTGAATAAAATTACACAAATCGTTGTCATAAAAAGTTAAACTAAAAAATTCACATAAAAAGTTAATACGAGCATCAAACATATATGCAATATACATTGTACAATATACCTACCTAAACTTAAGATGTATATTGGTTTTTCTATATAATAAAGTCATAAATGTTTTCTCATGACTCATCAGTATGTTATGTGCATTTGTGTTTATAGTATAAATGTCCTCGTTAATATACTGCTTTTTTTTTTGTCATGTCACATTATATTCAATATTGCTTTATCTACATTACACATTCTTTTTATAGTATCTTTCATTATTATAGGAAGAGATAACAAAAAGTTCATGTCATCGTTAACAATATAAATGTACGTACAGATATCGAAATAGGAAATATACATGAGAAGGATTAACTTATATATGAAACAGTCATTTAAGCCGAAGTATTTATACTGAATAAAAATATATAATATCCCTCTGTGTGTCATTTGAGTATTACGAAATCTGAATTGAACACTTTAGTAATTAAGTTATGTTACATTACCACAAGAGGTAAGTAAGTAGGTATGTTTGTTAATAATATTGAAAAACTTGAAAAATAAAAAAAATAAATTGAATTCCATAAACTAACAAGTTAAATTAACTTTAAGGGTTAATTCCATTTCCCAGTAGGAAATTTCATCCTCACTGAAAAAATTAGCTGAATTCAACATTGAATTATAAGAGGCCACTTCTTCGAAGAAACAGCAAGCACTGATTTAGTTACTGTAAAACAATGCAAAGTTTCACCAGTTCATAGTTTTGAGCACATTGTCTGCTTTGTAACGGGTGATTTTTTAGCTGGTTTGGTTTTGGCAACACTGGTTTTGACAGCTGACGTGTGTTTAGTACCTTGTGTCACTGTCAAACAGCTTCAGTTTGGTTTGCAATTTAACCATGGATCGTCTTACAAATGAACAACGCTTGCAAATTATTGAATTTTACTATCAAAATTCGTGCTCGGTTCGAAATGTTCATCGCGCGCTGCTTCCATTTTATGGTCGGCATTCTCGACCTTCTGAGCAGTCTATTCGGAAGATTGTGACCAAATTTCGCACCAAATTTACTTTGTTGGACATTAAACCACCAACACGTTTACGTACTGTGCGTAGTGAAGAAAATATTGCGGCCGTATCAGCTAGTGTGACAGAAGACCGCGAAATGTCGATTCGGCGCCGTTCCCAGCAGTTAGGCCTTTGTTACAGCACTACGTGGAAAATTTTGCGGAAGGATTTGGGCGTAAAGCCTTTTAAGATACAGCTGGTGCAAGAACTAAAGCCAGCCGACCTACCACAACGCCGAATTTTTGGTGAATGGGCTCTTGGAAAGCTGGCCGAGGATCCGCTTTTTTATCGAAAAATTGTGTTCAGCGATGAGGCTCATTTTTGGTTGAATGGGTACGTAAATAAGCACAATTGCCGCATTTGGAGTGAAGATCAGCCAGAAGCATTGCAACAGCTACCAATGCATCCCGAAAAAGCCACTGTTTGGTGCGGTTTATGGGCCGGCGGCATTATTGGGCCATATTTCTTCAAAGATGATGCGAATCGCAGCGTTACTGTCAATGGTGAACGCTACCGAGCGATGATAACAAACTTTTTTTTGCCCGAAATGGAAGTTCTTGACTTGCATGATATGTGGTTTCAACAAGACGGTGCCACATGCCACACAGCACGCGAAACAATGGCGCAATTGCGAGGCGAGTTTGGTGAACAGTTAATTTCACGTTTCGGGCCGGTCAATTGGCCGCCTAGATCGTGCGATTTGACACCATTAGACTATTTTTTGTGGGGGTATGTCAAGGCTAATGTCTATAGGGACAAGCCCGCTTCGATTGACGCACTGGAAGCCAACATCCATGCATTCATTCGTGAGATACCGGCCGATATGTGTGAAAGAGTATGCCAAAATTGGACTCAGCGGATGGGCTACCTGAGACGCAGCCGCGGTCAACATTTGCATGAAATTATCTTTAAACATTAAATTGCAAGGTTCAAACTATCGATTCAAATAAATATTTCATTCATTTTTTCGAATTTTTTGTGTTTTTTTTTAAAAAAAAGTTCTAAACCTCTTAAAAAATCACCCGTTACATGCGCAAAATATCGAAACACTCCCTTCTTTTACCTGGTACAAAAAATTCAAGTGAGTTTAATGCGGAATTAAAAGATTCTATTTTAGTAGGTAAAATTATTCGATGATTCAATCATTGAAAAGTAATGCATAAGTTCAGCAGTTCGTTGTCTAGATCCACTCGTCTGCTTTGTAAAGTATACTTTGAGAGAGAAGAAAAAATAATTCTCCCACGACGCTCTCTTTTTTTGTTTGTTTTTTCCCAGAGCAAGAAAATAATAAAAACTACCCTTTCCTTTACCTGACGCGATCAATATGAGGATTTCTGTGAAGAAAAGTAACGTATCCTTTCATCAGACATTTATCATGAACAGAGCAGTAAAAGTGTATAATTTAAAAAATTCACTTAGAAAAATAAAATTCACAGTATGTTCATGCTTTGGTTTTTATAAGTGTCGGTAAAAATTGACCATAATTTGCGTCTTAGAGACGCATTTTGGAGTTTAGGTCACTTGACCTTTTAATTGAATTATATTCAATCGTTCCAACTAAGGAGAAGTATTTTTCTAATTTATGAATGAAATATTTAGCGATTAAGCAACTCCCAATTCCCTAGTGATTTCACTACTAAATTGAAAAAAATTATTTCCGATTAAACGATTGTCTTTTCCAGGGTTTTTATTCTTATCAACGAGGAAAAAAGAATAGAACACAGAATAAAAATCCATTTTTGTAACTTTTTCAAGATTCAAATGACAGTCATTCAAATAAATAATTTTTTTTAAGAAATTTAAAACTGTGTATCAAAAATCCATGTGAAGAATTAATTATGGGTTCGTATTGAATTTTAACTCGTATTTTGAAACGTTTTTGTTTTTTATTTCACGTGAGGTGAGTACCTACTAGGCTTAAAGTTGAATATTCATCATATTTTTCATTGCCAAATATTTAGGTAGTGAAAAAACAAGTCTAAATTATTTAGCGATTTCATAAAAGCATTTTCATCATATTTTTCATCAAAAATTATTGATCTGATGAATAGCAGTTACTTTTGTTTAATTATTTCTTCGCTGAATATTCATCATCTTTTTCACCGGAGTCCTCAGTCCAACTGGTGAATAAGCAACTTCCAAGGAAGTAGTGATTTAGTAGTGGAATTTTCATCGATATGGTGGCATGTGCACCCCGCCAATGACATGCCCATGTTAAATTCCTCGATGTATTCCGCACAAACGAAGCGGAATAACCACTGGGTTTATTACATTTTTAACACAGACAACATTCTGTACAATATACCCATGAGCAATCCGCAAGCGAAGTATGCAATAAAGTGCAACAACGATAAAGACTCCTCAAAGTAGGCAACAAATTTATACTTTATTTTTGGAACTCAACGAGATAGCAGTGTTAGCAGCGTTTTATTATTTACGGATCTGGATCATCTTTTAAAACGTAATACTACAACAACTTGGGATTCTGATTTTGTTGTATTACGTGTGGAACAATGATCCTGATCCAGATCCGTAGATTATAAAACAGTTATTGACGATTAAAACGCTAAGATACTAGTTGCGGGTTTGAAGGTAAATTTTTCAAATCCTGTTGATTTAAATAACTTTGTTTAAAACTAAAATTTAGGAATGGGTTTCTGGCTTTAAGAAAATCCAGATGATGCAGTTATTGTATGGTTCTTTTTCTATCTTAAGTTTTTTTTTTTTAATATTGACATAAACAGTGGGATATAGAGACCCCATACCTATATTTTTGTTTCAATTCTTTTGACCCAACCTACACACTATGTTGATTTCATGCACATTATGCCCGACACCATTTATTTATTATTATACTGATTATTGTACTACTTTTTTGTTATACAGTTATTATTGCCAAATTTTGGAAAGCTGTATTTTAAAAACTATTGATTCTACACTGAAGAATTTAATTGTAAATAGAACGCGGTATTTTGGAATTTTACCAATGTTGCGTTCGCCGCTCGTGGTAGAAAACTTGGCTTATTCACTAGGCCAATATAATAACCAACTCAGCCAAAAATGTATTAATGTATAAAGTTGTTGGATTATTATGCGTTGGCATCAAATTAATCACTGATTTTATTTTTTAAGTGCCTCAAAATCAACAATTAAAATTTACGTGAAAGCCATAACTTGCACTTAAACCATTTAATTTCTCATGCACAAGATTTATTTTAAATAGAAAAACTGAGTACCTAGTAAGTTCGGCATTTTTCCAAGGAAATAATTGGTAAAATTTTTAAATTTTTTACGATTGTTTTGACATATGAAACTTTTTTCTTAGATTTATTTATATTATTATTAAAATATTAATTTAATGCTGAAAATAAAAACAATTATTCATTTTTCTTAACTCTTCCTAATTACCTATTTTGGAATGTTTTTTTAAATTTATTTTCTTAACATTTTATTCTAATATTTCTTATACTTTATTTAAAAAAAAAATACAGAACAGAATATATGAGTTTACTTTTTCATTTCAAAAACTTTGTATTTAACTATTTTCACGACATCTTTAATCCATTTTTTAACTATAGTAGTTGACAAAACTCATTTTGGAGCAGTAAACTTCAAGCTATCGAACTTTCAATAATATCTGCAACCTTAAATAATGTACTTATTAATTTTATTTTTTAATAAAAAAGCCTGCTGCCGAGTGCCGACATTTTTAAAACTTCATTGTAAAGAAAAATGTTTGCTAAGCAGACAGTAATATACCTACCATATACCTATTGCCTGCATTTAAATGTTTTGTTTGTTTCAAAAGCTGAATTGAATTTAGATTTTCGTTGAAAAATAAATATTTTGTCTTATTCGTCGAATGTTTAACGTTAGCTAAGAAGTTTTAGTTTGATATTTTTTTTAATAAAAAAACATTTTTCAACTAAAACAGGTTATAGGAAAAGCTAATGAATTTAGATAATGATTAAAAGTTTGCGCGGTTTAGTATTTGATTAAAAAAAAAACAGTCAAATTATTTTGTATATGGCTTAGAAAATATTGTGGTAGAATTTTTGTATTCCTATCGTAGCATCTAGATCTACCACAATTGTGGTAAAGTGACAACACTGTACTCGAATAGCGGCAGCCGTCAAAGTAGGTATGTGTATATAAAAATCCATCTTCGCTTCGCCAGGTATGAGATGATCCACCTTAGTTCGCAGGGGAACCGGTGGTGAATGTTAAACCGTAGCGACGATCTTACACACCATTGACCGCATTGAGTATCAAAACTCGCAGGGGAATCGATGCTAAACTCGAGTGTCAAACCCCATTGAAAGTATAACTCGAAGGTAAACCGATGGATATTATGCCAATTCAATATTTTGAACATTGTGACCATTACACACATATACCATTGTGTATCGAGCATTGGATAGGCAAGATAACAATGGATATTATAACTACCTACATATATGTTCGATGACTTGAACCATATCAGGAGACCATCGCAATTATACACACACTATTGAATCTTTATAAATTCGAGGCGGTAAATGTTGGATGTTATAACTTCCAATGTTCAGTGAGAACTCAAAATTGAAACCAATCCATCGAAATACCAAACATTAAAAATAATTTAATTAAAAATACCAGAACAAATAACAATTCAGCGATATTAAACTCACCAGTAGAAATATTCTCGAAACTCGAAGGCTGGTGTTAATAATTTATTTTGCTTTCTTCAAGTATTTTTTTCCTTCAAGTCACATCCTTCGCTTTATAACATCACAACACAACAAAAAACAATACACAACTGAGTGAAAATTCACCAAGATATTCGTAACATTGTTTGCAAAAGCTGATACAATTGTACTTTTTTCGATACATTCAACTAGAACAAAGTACACAAATACATTTTTATAAAATTCGATACAGTTTAAATTAGCAACAGATATATTTATATTTTTTTAACCTAGATGTTTATTTTATAATAAAATTGACTATGTTTGAGTTCTTTAAATACTTTATATTTTTTTTGTCGTATTGTTTATAAGGCTATGTTTCCAAAGAAAGTTAAACTCGTTTAGATTAAAAGATTAGCCGTTTTTCTCTTTAAGTCCCGATGGGGATGCCAAAAAAAAGCACTATAATACTTTTTTAACTGGGACCGCTCTGAGTTCTGAACTTTTATTTCTTCTTCAGCTCAGAGCTCAGTCGATGAGAAAAAAACAAGCAGATCGACCATAAAGCTGAAAGAAGAGGGGACTTTTCCTCGAGGTTGTGTCGAGTGGCACAACCTAGCAAATTCAGTTTTTCTTTAAAAAAAAAAAACAGTAAAGTAAATTATTTTAATTTTAATTTAATTTATATATTTCCACATCGAAAGTTGGTACTCTGTGAGGAGCGGTGTCCATCTGGATGGTAACAGGAGTTGTACACACACTCCAGCAACTGAAAAGCTAGTTTCCAAGCTATGCCGCTTGAACTAGACTTTGAGCCTATCCCGTTTAAACGGGACTATGGCGTGGTATCACATTACCCGCTAGCAACTGTATCATGTGACCGTGACTGACGTGTTGCCCACATGAAAACCTAGCATGGAACTCCTCTGGGGGAAGGATTCCAAGTGGATCAAATCCGGAGATGATCATACACTCCAGCAACTGCCAACCTAGCCCCCTGGCTACCAGCACCACATAACCTTGTGCTTAAAACAGATGACTAACCCTCATCACAACAATATGGACAAAGGATGATCGCCCTGCATCATACCAAATCAACAAAATAAACGCTAAAGTGTATCTTTTTATAACTGCTCATAATGTGTTAAAAGTCAGTGAATTATCTTTTCTGTTCAATTATTATTGTTTTTAGTGTTTCTACTAAGATATATCCTCATACATATTCTATATTATTCATTTTCTTTTGCCACTAACGTTTGATCTAAAATCAACTAAAATAACTCGTAAGAAGTGAAATTATGTAAAAATCGAAACTGTCTTTAAATAATTCAGTATTAATATCATGCAATCTATTGCCGCTAAAATTTGTTTTAAAATCATTTATAACAATTCGTAGAAGTGAATTTATGTAAAAATAGAATTGTCTTAAATTATTCAATGTACCTATTCATACAAAAGTGATTTCATTAAATTTGAAAATTCTACATAGAGCGCTCTCGCTCTATAAAACGTAATTTTATGTATATAAATATATTCTATGGCATATTAGTTTTAAGGTATTTGTTATTTGTAGGTATTGTATATATGTATATTTTTTATCCGTTGCATCAGCCAACACGTAACCGAAATATTGCTCCTGAGCAAGAGCAGACTATTCCATTTAAAAGAAAAAGACAAGCCATGTTGGCAACCGAAAAATTAAAAAACAACAGAACAGGACGGCCATACATTACAGCCTCCGCTTCCCGCATCGTTTATATTAACAGAAAGAGATAGATCTAATAATTCATGTATATATTTCCAAACGTCATTTTTAAAGTCTCAATAAAATACAATACAATACAATACTGAAAGAAGAGGATCAATTTTTGACACTACCTTTCAAAATTCAAATACTGTTTCAATTTTTCTTATGAAGTAAGAAAGAGATAGAAAAATTCGATTCTCGAATGAATACATTCAGCGCAATATGGGGTTAGGCAAGTTCGATTTGCAAAATAAGCTGTATTGGTACTTTGAAATGAAATAATTTTGTATGGTAAAGCAAAAAGCGGTAAAGAGAAAGCGAATTTGTTTACGGATTACCTGGAGGAAACATTTAAACCGTTCCATGGAGAAGCACACTCAATGAAAATAATAATGTGAATTGTGAATTTTACCACAAGTGAAAGGTACATAACGACAGTTAAAGTGCAGGACCTCGTAAGTTGAAAAATTATTATTAATGCAAAAAAATTATCAGAATAAGAGCCATCTTTTGGCAATTTTAGCGTTACAATGTTGTTCTGAACATTTTATAGAAAAAAGGAAAAATTCAATACGTCTTATCATATATCGCCATACAAAATTTTACAGATTTATTTTGATTTCGGAAAAACATGCAAAAAAGACTTACGAGGTTCTGCACTTTAACCGTGCGTCGATAACAAGAAATGTTTCGCTCAGCGAATTAAGTAGAGAAATAAAAAAGGAGATTAAGAGTAAATTTATTACATATCGGTTTAAAGGTGGATGTAAACGTTGTATTACATAAAATCGTTATTGTATTTTTTCTCATATTAAAATATTATCTTGGTACTTCAAACAAAATTGATTTGTTGGACAAAAAAAAAAAAAAACTCAAAAAGTACAACAAGTTAAACATTTGATACATTGGAAAAACGATTTTTCATCCCTGATTCGTAATTGTCAAACCCAAGTCCTAAATGCCCAGGCCTCACACAGGTAGATATTTTTTATTTTCTTACAACTATTTACCAACGATTTCTTCTGAGACATTGCCAGCTAATCTATTTTAAATAATACATAGCATCAGAACTAGCTATTTTCCATTTCATTATTTAAGAATTTCTTTCAAGAATTCAAATTGTACAAAGTATGTAATTTAAAGAAATTCACGCACATTATTTCAGACTTTATCTATAAAATTTTATGTAGTAGGTAGTAATTAAAAACAACAAAAAAAGATGCAAAATTTAATTTTGAAAAAATTCAAATTTTGTTTTTGAGTTTTCAACAACAAAAATTATTTGAATTTTTTCAAAATAAGAATTCAAATTTCATGTTTTATGATGATAATATTTTTTTATAATTTTAAATTAGAGCAAAAACTTAATTTACACAAACATTTTATGAAGTTATACTAGCAGACAGCTTGTTTTATATAATTTGTCAATTTTTTTTTTATATATTAAATTTGACAGAACTGAATGTTTTTCTATAATTAATATTATGTTAATTATAGAAAAGCATTCAGTTCTATCAAATTTAATATATACAAAATATAAAATTGGCAGTTTAAGAATGTAACAGAATTATCACTGCTTCTAAAAATAATTGAATAATTAAAGTATAGTGTTTTACGTATTTTTTTTTTTATTTTAACAAATATAAGCCCATATCTATTTCCAGATTACAACTTATATTTTATAAAGTTTCGTCAAAATCTCGCCACTATTAAAGGCTTATTAAAGACCTTAGTAATTTTCTGCCTTCAGATGTAAATTTTTGTCAAAATAAAATAATTAATCTTTCATCTCCCAGAGTCCAACCTATCTCTCTATAAAGTTTCGTACAAATCACTTCAGTAGTGAATTATGATAATAAAATTAAATATCAACAATATCAATTAAATAAATTCGGTGCCGATACAGCTCGTGAAGAACAAGGGCTTATAGTGACTTAAAACTCTCAACTATTCCTGTGTGCATGTCTGAAGAAATGGAGGGGCCCTGAAGTGAATTGGCGATTCCGAACGGCACTTATTTATGACAAGGGATAATCTTGAAGAATTTATCAATTTCTCGCAAGAAGTTCCCGTGAAAAGCAAAAACATTTCTATTTTTACCTGTATTTGGTATTTGATCACACGACCTTCAGCATGACGGTCCTGAGCACTTGTCATTACGTCAAGGGCAATTCCATATAGTTTCTATTCCCAGCAATTCCGATTTATTTTTTTAACAAATTGTTGGTTTCTCCTATTTATTGTTTGTAAATAATATATAATTATGTGCTACACAATTTCTATGACGCAAAAATTAAATATGTATTTCTATGTTTGTGTATTTTTGTTTAAATCATTTCACAGTTCCCCAGTTAATCCAGAAACATGAAACTTCTATTTGTGGATTACACTTACAGTGCTGTGCAAAACATTTGCACCTACTATCACCTATCAAAAATATCATATATTCTTCATATATAAGTTGTTGAAACAAAATTATTTTCATTGCTCTAGACTTTATATGTATCATATGTTACGGTAAAACGAAAAAAAATTTAAATCAATACACAAAAGCAACAAATGCAACTGCATAACAAAAATGGTAATGTTTTTGGGTGTGCAAAATACTTGCAACTGACGGCCATGAGTAATTTTGATAACGGTTAAACTAATTCATTTTGAAATCGGTTAACTTGTTTCTATAGCGACGCAAGACCTTTTTAATATAAAAAAAAAGTAAAATAACGAATCTTCATTGAAATGGCCGGAAACAAGTATTCTTCCGAAATAAAATCAACAATTTTGAGTGACTTCAAAAAAGGAATATCTCAGAAAGAAATTTCAATAAAGTATTCCATACATAAATCTACCATTTATCGGATAATTATGAGTGGAAAGTGGATATCTCATCATAGAGGAGGAAGGCCACGTAGTACAACAGCAAAAGAAGACAGAAAAATTATTAATTTCTTCCCAAAAAAACCAACAGCATCTTCTAAAGAAGCCAAAATTGAATTACAGTTACCCATTGACTCATCAACAATAAGACGCCGCGCACTGCAGGTCGGGTTGCGTGGTTTCCAAATAGTGAAAAAGCCATTTATTTCCAAAAAGAATTTAAAAGTCCGTTTGGATTTCGCACGAACTCATCTTAATTGGAGTTTGCAGAAATGGAAAACAATCTTGTTTTCTGATGAATCCAAATTCAATATGAACGGATCGGATGGAAGGCAACATGTCAGGAGGCCAAGAGGTGAGAGACTAAATCCAAAGTATACTAGAGGAACAGTTAAACATGTAGGTGGCTCTGTAATGGTCTGATGCTGCTTCTCTGGTCAAGTAATCGGATCAATTCGACAAGTAGAGGGCATAATGAAGTCAGAAGACTACGTCGAAATTCTAAGAAACACCATGCTTCCTTATGCGGATGGGAAATGCCACTTGCCTGGACGTTCCAACACGACAATAACCCGAAGCACAAGTCGAAAAACATAACGGCCAGCACAGTCTCCAGACCTAAACCCTATAGAGAACTTGTGGGAGATAGTAAAAGGAAGAATTGGATGCCAAATTTTTAAGCAAAAAGGCGATATTTATGCTGAAATTCAAAGGCAGTGGAATGACATACCAGAAACTATTATTAATAACCTCATTGCTTCTATGCCTAGAAGATGTGCAGCTGTTATATAGAATAAAGGGTATCCAATAAAATATTAGCATAAAAGTAAGAAAATTGTAAGACATGGTTCAAAATTGCAAATGTTTTGCACAGCAATTAACTAGTATTTTTACGTCTTTTTCTACCATTTTTTGTTTGAGTGAATAATTTTGTTTTCTTTTCTACAGTGATAAATTGTTATATAAATAAAGTTTTCAAAACCGTAGAAAGAAGTGTGCTGTTTGCTTTTTAGAAAATTTTTATGAGATGAGAAGATCTGCTGGTTTAAGTTGCAAATGTTTTGCACAGCACTGTACCTACAAAATTTAACTTTTTAAAATTTTCCGAATTTTTTTAAAAATTTTTCTCTTATATTCAAAAACGGTTAATTTAAATCTACCATCCGTTTTAATCCATCAGCTTTAGTTTTGCCTACAAAGCTTTATTGTATTTTAGTTAGAGTAATCGCACATTTTGCAGTTTAACAGTGTTAAAATCTAGTTATGAAGAAATTATAACAATATCTACATCACGGGGAAGTTGTTTTAATGTCCCACACTGGTTTTGTAACACTTGCGGTGAATGAGGGAATTTTTAAAAAATTGGTGACGGAATTCGTAAAAACAGCTTATGTGTAATTTAGATAAGCTCTGGGTGCCTTAAACTGTTTGTCGAAACTGCGTTGTTAGTTTGCAACTATGGTCAAGTAGAACAAGACGTTCTTTGAAGCTCAATACCCCAATGAACTGGCGAAAATCAAAAAATCCCCATGATGATTGTTATTTTTGCCTCGTTAATTTAAATGGTACTAACTCAAATAACCGCAATAAATGGATTTATTCTAATGTATACCATCTGCCAAAAGACCAACTTTCATGGAAAAGATAATTTTTGGTTGCTTCTGAAGAAAATTTTTATTTTTCTTCGCCACATGACAGGTTTTTTCTATAGGAGAATCTGTATGTCATATCTCAAAAACTAAAGCTGATGGATGAAAATTGGTTTTCATTTTCAGATTCAGGATGTACATATAATGTACTTATTTTTCCGGAAATAAAATCTTTGTTGTTATGTGATTAAAAGGAATTTTAGAAAATTTGTTTTGCATCTCCTGAACATTGCAAATTCTCCAAATATGATTTTCCACTTCCAAATAGAATGAAAGTTTAGTATCGTTATTTCAAAAATCTATTCGTTTATATTTTTTTTTTTCTATTTGATAAAAATTCCAATTCTATCAAGATTTTGTACTCAATTAATTTTCTCGAATAGACATTAGCTGTGTTCCTTTACTTTGAAACTCTGTGCTTTTTTTTTACATGAATTTTAACAGACTTTTTGAGTTTGACAGTTCCACGAAGTACTCATAACTTGTTGACAAGTGTTTCAAATGACATTTATAGACAAGTGAATTTCCGGCCATGTTCTGGAAGGTTAGGTCACTTCTTAACCAGCCATCAACGTGTCCAGCTCTTCATCTCAACCTAACTTAGATAGCCTTATATAAAATATTTTTAAATAATTAACATTGTTGAACTAAATTCGTAGTATTAAGTTTATATGAATTATCGTAAATAAATTGAAGTTTAACCCATAAAATTACATCAAGACTTTTGTGTAAAAATTAACAAAAATGCACAGAGTTTCAAAGTAAAGTAACCAGGCTATTTATTCGAATAATTTTATAAAATGATAATGAGAAAGTCGAATATAGGTACCAAAAAAACGGTTCTATTAAGGATACCATTTTTTATCGATAGATACAATTTTTTTTTCCAAAAACATGTTAGATGGTACTGATATAAGCTGACATAATAAAACTAATCAAAATCGTAGAAGACGTTTTTGAGAAAAATGAGATTTTTCTTACCAGTTTTCAAACACTTGTATGCGAGGTACCGTTATTTATGGTTATAAGAATAATTTTTATTTTTAATCAGGTAGATAATGTTAAAAGCTGTTTGCCAAATTTAATAAAAATTGATCCAGACCTTTTCGAATTATTAAGATCTCAAAAAAAAATTTGAAACTTTTTTAAAAATCAAAAAATTTTTTTTTTTAATTTTGGTACCTACACAGAACTTTCAAATTTTTTACAAATATCTCTATAAAAAATTGAACAACATCATTTGAACCGTTTTTGAGAAAATCGAAAATCAAATGGTTGTATGGGACCATTTAAAACCATTTTTCAAAAAAAAAAAAAAATATAAAATGCTAAAAAAAATACTAAATTTAAAAAAAGTTGTGGGTCAAGGGAATGCCCATTAAACGCTAGGTACTTACTTTAAAAAACATCGAGCCAACCATTTAGGCTGCATCTGAAAGGACAGACAGACGGACAGAACTTCGCGACCCACTTTTTTCGACTTCGCTATCAACTTTGATCAAAATCTCGAGTTCGATTTTTTTACGAATCCATAACTTGTCATATATGTACTTACGTATGTAATATGGCAAGTAAAAATAGAGTTGGAATGTCTTAAAAACGTGTGGATTACAAAGGCAGACACAGATTAAAATATTATAAAAATGTGCTCTTTATTCAATAGAGGTTAAATGAAAAGTGAACAAAATTACGAAGGAGTGTGAAAAGAGTAATAAGGAAAATTTCTGACAAAAGATCTTTACATATAGTTGATAGTTAAGGCCACTTTACATGATATGATAAGTCGTATGACCTGTCAATTCATTTTCTGTCTAATTTCTCATATGACCTGTCATTTCAGGTAAAATCATAGCACTTGCATTTTTTTCATGTTTACATGTTATGATTAGATATTTTACTTTTGCTTTGATTTAATTGTCAGATAGACTCACTTCAAAATTCAAAACAAGGAAGAATCATGAATTCAAAGAAAACAGCTGCAATTTTCGTGATTTCAATTGTTTTAGCACATATGTATAATTAAAAAGAGAAAAATAAGGACGATGAGGAGAAGATCCCTTTGGTGCAGGAAATGGCTCTTAAAGAGAAACGCTGGCGCAGATCACGCAGGGCTTGTAATGAATGAGTTAAGGTTTTATTTTTGTTTTCTTTGCTCCGTCATTTTTATTTGATTTGTCAAATGAAAATAGCCACGGTTCTAATTTTAAAAAAGTCATATGACTTTCTGTTTGGCAAGTCATATGATTTCAATGAATGCGTTCAGACGCTTTGATATGATTTTTTTGACATAAAATTTGACAAAGCATATGACTTATCATATCATGTAAAGTGGCCTTTAGATATTATGTTTGTTTAATAGTTTTGATATTGTAATTTCAACAAAATGAAAAAAAAAATCATTAGTTTGAAGATTTATGAATCTAATTGAAGATTTTGTTTTCACTTTGAAGAAAAAAGCAATATGAAATAAAGAACCAAGCCGTTCGTGTAAAGAACTATTCTTAAATTTATCAGAAATTGTCAAGTTAAAACGATTAAAAGTTAAATTGGTATAAGTTAAAACGATATTTGTCTTTTCAATTTAAAGAATATATTTTTTAAAACGATGGAGTAGATGACCTTACAAAATATTGATCAATGATCATCCTTTCTTTAAATCTACCTGCTTTTACATCAATACATGACTACCAATTTTTATTCAGATGTGCATTAAGCTTGTTTATGGTCTGAGGCTTGCTGACGTACACTTACCATTTCAAATAACTCTAAGAAGAAAGTCCGGAGGGTTCAAATCTGGATCGATCTGGGTCAATGTCGTCATTTTTTGACGGCACACGTCCAGGGAATTTTTTTTGCCGAAACTGGATTGTTTATTTTGCAGTGTTGTATGGCGCACTGTCTTCTTGAAACCACAAACCGGTCGTTTCGGTGTGAAGCGATTCATGGTTAAAATTGTAATGAACTGACGTTTCAAAAAAATGTCTACTATAAAGTTGATCGGTTGATAAATGTCAAAGTTATATTCAATGTTTACATGCCGACATAAAAGATGGCGCACCCGTTACATATAAATTATATTAGAATCCGTAACTTAAGTTAGCTCTGAATGTTCGTTCATTATTAAGTCGGTTCCATATCTAGTTTTAAACAGTTTGAGACCGCTAGATTTAGTCATTTTTAGTCCGAAGTCGTTTCAGACTTTGAAAGTTGTGCTACTTCTTGCTAAAGAGAGCGCGTGCGAGAGAGTAAAACATATCCCTCCTTGCCAGTTTTAGTCCGAGGAATTTCTTATGGGTATTTCTGGGCTGGCTGTCAAAAGCCTGGTTGACTTATGTCAGATGACGGAATTTGTCAGTTGAATACAAATATTAATGTCGAAAAAGGGTTGCCCAAGTTTTAATTTTATTTTGATTTTAGTTTTGAAAGATAAGCATATTTTTTATAATTTTATTAATCTTTTAACTAATCAACTAATTACAAAAAAATGTACGTCATTATAAGAAAAACCTATTTCTTAAAAAGAAAATTTAAAATTGACAATTGAGTATTTCTTTTACAATTTAGTGCTTACTTGAAGAAAAACACGCTTAAGCTTCATAATTTAAAGTATAATTAAAGATTTGTTTGTTTGGATAATAATATACTTTATGTAAGCTGGTAGGTACGTTTATTCTCTGTTAACATATTTTCTTGGGATGTGATTCTTGAAAACTTTGATTAAGATTTATCACTAATCTATGGCAACTCTAGTCGAATATATTTTTTGACGTTTAAAAGTAGTTCAAGTTCAAATTAGTCCGAAAATCGTTGCAGACATTTCTTCAATTTTCTTTCTCTTTGAGAGCATTTCATCCGCACTCTTCATATTTGATATTTGATCAGCTTTTAGTGCGAGAATTGTTGGGAACAGACTTATTGTTTGAAGTAGGTATACCATAGAATTTTGCAAGGAAATAATAATTCCCCTATTTTCATCTAATACAATAATATACAAAAATCACGTCTATTATTTGTATAGCCCTTGGTGATTAAATGACTTATTTTAAAAAAGTGGGCGTTTAAGTGCAGGACAAAAAAAATTTATAATTATAATAACAATTAGTAAGCACATATCGCTGCACTCTTCGAATTTAAGTGACCTTACTCAAAATTCCTGTATTTACTGAACTTGCAATAGCAATATAATTCATACGTTTATGAAGACTTTCTTGCTTATTTTCAACAAATTGCAATTTTTTAGTCAGGTCACTTTCATTCTAAGGGTGCGATATATATTCCTCATAATGCCTGAAAATTTCTTCTAAATAATTCGTAACAGTCATTGGTTTAGATTCTATATCGATTTATGACTCCAACATAAGTTTAACCACTGCGGGAAGGTATCCGAGGGGAAGCCATTTTTTTTTTTAATTTTCCATCATCGTAATGTAATTTTTTTGATTAAAACTTCGATTTTTTTCACACGAAACCAATACTTGCCATAAAGCGGAAGTAAACAAAAATGACTGCAATGGCCGCAGAGCAGACTCTTATACCCAACTATTTTATAGTGATTATGGTTAACGGCGTCATGTACCTACCATATTTTTCGTCTTCAGCAAAAAATCCTATTACGATTTTTTTCCTTTTTTTTTAATTAAAAGAATGTACCTAAAGGAAACAGTTACCTATACCAGAAATAAGGATAAAATCGTTATTCTTTGTTGAAACAAATCTAAACCGAAAAAATCACGCTTCAAACAAATCAACTTTGTATAACAATATATTCTTTTTCTTTTCTTTTCTCACTCTTTGTTTTAAATCAATTAACGTCAATAAGGAGAAAGAGTGTTCTCTCGATTTTCACACACCTTAATAGGATTCAACTTTGTTCGAAATAAATACATACATATACATATCATTGAAAAAGAGTGTTGAACATGATTAGACATTATTTGCTTCAGCTTCAGCCATTATGATGGGATGATTGGTTCTTCGTATAGAAAGGGAAACCTAAAACTTATGACGGTATTCGCTACCATACCACTTTCAAAGAAACTATGTACATATGTATACCTTTAAGACACACAGCGCGGCGTGTTTAAACAGGTGAAAACAAAGAAGTTTGTTTTCCTCTACCCCAACATAATTGGAAATGTGTTTATAAGGAAGGAACACTTACAGAGCTTACAAGGGCTTAATGTTTCTGATTGTAGGTATGTAGGTACTTGTTGCTTACGCTAAGGTAAACAAATTAACAAGAATTCAAACTTCATTAGCCATAATCAGGGTAAGTATAATATAATAGTAACCCTAATTATTTCTAATGTCCTTATAGCAATCATTTCGATCTATTACTAAAATAATATTGTTTTATTTAAAATGTACATCGTCAATTTCCTCTGCTACCTAGGTATAATGTGTGTTTTTAAGTGAGGTTTCAGACTCAAAGGATGTCATATTTGCGCGAATACCTATGATTGGAAAAAGTTATTACCCGCTTATTTGTCAAATAAAAAAAAATCAAGCAAAAAAATCAATCAATCAAGTGTCAAATAATCGCTCTATCTATAGAGAATTATAAACAATAAAGAGATTGTCATGTACATACACAAAAATGATAAAAAGAGGAAACCCAAAATGATTGATCTTTTATTTTTTTCTCAAATTACAATTTTTTTCTTTGGGTATGAATCTCAAGCTAAGGCAGAAGACATGCTTTGAAGAGAAAAACAGAAACAAAATTGAGATATTTAGTTTTCACTGTCACAGTTTTTTTTTTTTTTTTTTTTTTTTTTTTTTTTAGTTTTTCCAGATATGCATGACCGTAGCCAGACAAAATATTTCTGGGGGAAGGTTGATTATGTGATATGGTGCCATAAAATCATTATTTGACATAATTTTGGTGAACCACTTTCTTTACCTACTTGAGTATGACATTGTCTCTATTTGTTCACTATAATATAGTATATATCTATTGGTTCTACTGTCAAAAAAGTGTGAGTGCCGGGACTCACGGTTAAGATGTGTAAACATCAACATTCGTCCGAATGCCTCATAGACCGAGAGCCTACATCAAATTTAGGGTGTGGATGATAGCAAACATTTTTTGTTTGGTACTTTTATATAGATCTTAACTTTTCATAAGCAAATTTGAAAATCGGTAATGATGCATGGAAAATGAAAGCGCAGTCCATGTACTATATGGTCTAAGCAACTAACCACATTTCAACCCAAACTGAACTCGACTTTTTGATTTCGTATGTAAACACTCAGCGTTTAGTTACTGAGCGTACATAGCGTTGAACGCACTCCATTTTCGTGAAGCTCAGAACAGAGATTATGGATAATTCATAAGTCTGCTATTAAACGATGAATCTAGTTGCATGCGCCTTCTTCGAATTCTTCTTTGTTATTTCGTCCGCTGTTTCAAGCGCTATTACACGTTGAAACCAAAGTCAGGAATCTAATTTGACAGTTCTCTTTATTTTTCATTTTCGTGTTGGGCTGTGCTCAAGCAATAAAAAAACTTTTTCTGTTTTTATTTTTGTTTTCATAATTAGATATATTGAAGAAAGAAAGGTTTGTGTGCCTTTAAATGAATATCAGTCAAGAAAAGCAATAATTTTTTTTATATGTTGTTTTTAAAGATGAATTCTCACTTCTGGAAAGCCTATAAGGCTATCAAAAACAGTGCGTTGCATCGAAATTTACTCTTTAAACAACAAAACCATATGAAGCAGAATAGTAAAAAACGGACAAGAGAAAAGAGAAACGTCAAATAGTTGCACCGAAAATTTTACTCACGCGACATCGGTCACTTTTTTTCCGTACCATCTTTTCGATTTTTTTTTCTCTTTTGCACTTACGTAGTTCGAAAAGTCGCATGCGTCTAGATGCATCGTGTAATAGCAGACTAATCTCTGGCTCAGAATCAAAATCACGACCACGGCTACAAGATAAGAATCACGACTACGAGATGAGTGGGCGTAAATTTTAATTTTTTTTTTAAATTATGGGTTTTCTAAGTTGACGCAAAGTTTTTCAAAAAATTCAAAATTTACACTGAGCCATCTTTGGTGTCTACTTTAAGGTACATACATTCATACAATGTATGTGATGTATGTTCTGTGAAATAGGCCGCTGGTCTCAAAACAGTCATGTAATTGAAAAAAAGTAATGCAAAGAATACAAAATACGGATAAAGGTAGCTGCAAACAAACGCGAAAGCGGTGGCGATCACGATAAAATTGTGGATGCCATACACATAAATCAAAGGAAAGGCACACATCTACACGATTGAAGTGTGCTTTGATTTTTATATGAGGCATCCACATTTTTATCGTGATCGCCACCGCCATCGCGTTGGTTTGCGCGTAGCCTAATGCTAAAGAAGCGTTAAAAAGAGTCTCGTAAAACTTGGCCCACGACTCACAAGGCAACTGGTCTTCCATCTTATCTTTTTTCTCTTTCGCTTTCATTATGTTTGAATAGAGTCAGACGCAAAGAATCATCATGTAATAGGGGCTTAATATATCCTCTAAGCAGCCAACCAAATTTCAACCCGAACTGAACTCGACCTTTCGATTTCAATACTCAACGTTTAGTTACTGAACGCACATATTGTTGAACGCACTCAATTTTCGTAAAGCTCAGAATCACGATCACGACCACGATCACGATTACAACGTTACGTTACGTTTTCTTTTCACCCTACCGCCAGTATAGATGTTTACACATCAAAAATACCCGCATAAACCAAAGATTGGTATTTTAAGTAGGTTATTACTTATTAGCATAAAAACCTTGACTTGCAACTGGAACTTATGGTTGAAAGTAATCTCTTCGTTATGTCGTCTTAATGAATAAGTCACAAGAAGGGGAATTACATTTTTGTAAATCAAGTATATTTATTTATTTATATATAAAAGGAAATTAGGATGTAACTTAATTGACCTGAAAAACACGATTCACTTAAGTGATTTAATTTTTTTTTGAGAAAAAAATCCCCTATAATTTTCGCTGCGCAATTTTTCATGCAAGTTATTTTTTGTTCAAAAGGGGAACCCCAAATAATTTTATTTATTGTTATTAATAGTGTGCCATTATTATAATCAAAACTACAAAAATAACATTAAAATTAATCGTTTACTGGAAGAACCTTAGCATGCCTATTAATCTGTTTTTTTTTTTCGAAAATTACATTTTAAATTAAAAGATTTTTAATTTTTCGTGTTAAGACGTTTTTTTTTATTAAATTTATTGTTTTTATTTACTTTTGCAGTAAGATACATACATATTATATTATCTTACGAACTAGTTTACAGATTCAAAAGATTGCAAAAAGAATATTAATACACATTTTAAATTAAGATTTATTCTATTACCCTTATTAATAAACTCAAATCAAACATTAATTATTTTTAATCAATGAATTGTCTGATGGTAATTTTATCTAATAAAACAAATAAAAAGTTTATTCATGTTAATTTGATAATTCACCAAAGAAGGTGGATTAACGAATAGTTAAGCTATAAAAATGATTGAGACTCGAGATATGCCAACAGGTATTAAGGTTCCCCCACACCAACGCGAATTTTTGGTGGCGACGACAAAAACAACATTAAGGGTATTCACGCAACGTTGTAAGTTTACAAATTGTGTAAAATGATAAGTTTACACAAAAGTTTGTGTGAACGCCCTTTTAATTCATTTTGTTAAATGCAGTGTAATTGAATCAGCTATTCGTTAAACGTCAAATATGAAACTTCAAAATTTGTATAGAAATAAGCGTGTTCAGATTTCGAAGTTATTTTTAAATGTAGAACCTCTCCCAAACTATACCTAACTTGAAATCGGAGCAGAATGTCTCGGAACGGAAAAAAATGTAAGGTACACAAAAAAAAAAAACAAGCCTGATGGGAATTACATGAGAAAACGATTTCGGGGTTAAATGTAGAACTGTAATAGTAGCAAACTCATGGCGGTGATCGAACGAAAATAAGCGAATACAAGAAAAATCTATTGCACGCCCATAATGGTGCAGGATATCTACTTTTCCTTCAGTTTAGTTCACTTTCGTTTTCGGCAGTAAAAGTTGTCTCGAGCTCAACTCAACTGAAATTTGATGAAAGAAGAATAAAACAAATAGCTAAATGCTTCCTTTCACTTCGATGACAATGCGGAATTCATAACAAATACAAGTAAAATCATTTACTTTTGTACATCCATATGACCCATTATATGTATTTGTGTAAATAAACAATGCTAATCAATAATAGTCAGGAAATGTGGATGTCCTAATTATTTTTTTTGTATAAACAACGTTTTTATTCACAACTTTCATCGCAAACTAATCTCAATGCGATAGTTACAGAACACGGGCAGAGTTTTTTTTAGTTTTCTGAGATACCTAATTATCATATTTCTGAACACGCCTAATTCTAAAAGTCAAAATGACGCTTGGTTAAGTTTACCAAAAAATTTGGTTAATTTTATTCAGCAAAATCCTTGGAGAATTTTAACCAAATTGTGTAAATCATTTCTCATACAAAATTTGACAGTTCATTTACCAAATGGTAAACTTATTCAGTGTTTTACATAATTGCGTGAATACCCTTAATAACAACACGTGGTTGTCAATGAAAACAACAAGTTGTTATTATTGTTTTCGTCGTCGCCACCGAAAATTCGCGTTGGTGTGGGGGAACCTTCAAAGTGTAACTTCAGTGTTGCCAGGAACACCGGTTTATCGTATTTCTCCCAAATTTTAAAGATGATTCCGATAAACTGATTTTTTATGTTAATAAGGTACTTTCACCCGATTTTCATAAAGTGTCTTCCAGGTGACATGGAAAAGCCGATTACACAGAAATTAATTTTTTTTTTTATTCAAATTTCAAAATTTCGAGTTTGAAAATTAATTTTTCAAAAACTATTACCTAACTAACACAACTTAATTTAAAATGAAAATTAAAGAAAAAATTTTTGGATTTTCAAAAAGATATAGCATGACATTGTAAGTTTAACCGTTGTTTTTAAATAATTTTTTTTTTTTGTTTTAAGTCAATTTTTTAGAAAATTGCCTCTCCCACCTTAACGGGGGGAAATAGACCCCCACCCCCCTCAAATCCGATTTTTTCTTGTCTTAACCCAATCTACTTGCTCTAGCTTTTTGGTGGACTTTATACCGATCACCCTGTATAAAAAAAAAAAAAAACATTTTTACTTTTTGGTGTTAACCAATTGTAGAATGATGGAATTTAAAAACCAAATTGTTCGCAATAAAATGATCTACAAAAAACATCTGAAGTGTTTTTTTCAATAAAAACTGCTAGAAAAAAAGTTATAACCCTTTAAAGTAATATTTTTTGAAAATGTTCGTCGTTTATTGGCTACATCTTTTTTATTTTCAATTTAACGGTATAGTGTCCTCATCAAAATTGTAAAGGATTAATTTTTTTACAAAAATTGTTTAAATTTTTTTTTGTCAGACCTATATTTCTCAAGATATTGTGAAAAGGTGTTTTTTCCCCCTTTTCAATATGGCGGCCAAATGGAGGGGGTAACAGGCCCGAAAATCATTTCTTATACTCACACTGATGCAACCTACACATTAAAAAAAAAAAAAACTTTGTCCTATACCTACTAAATGCGAGGTTCGGGCAAATTTTTGTAACATTTCAATGGACGCTCAAACTTTAACTATTTAAGTGGTTGAAATGCGATAAAAACAAAAAATTGAATTAGATTTTTTTTTGTTCCAAAGGGATGACTTTAGCGTTAGGCAATAACGCCCAAATCAATTTGGAAATATCGCCCTAATTTTTTTTATCGCCCAAACAAAAAAATTGAAAATATCTCCCAAAATATTTTTCCAAATCAAGTTGGAAATATCGCCCAAATACATATTTTCAATGTAAATTGTTTTTGTAAAATTTGGATGTTATTTCTTCAATTTTAAGCGACATTTTTAAAGTGAAATTTCAATGATAAGATAATCTTAAAAAAAATCGCGGCGCATAATGAGGTATGTATGGGGGGCATTCTGCCCCTCTGCAACCCCCATGCTTGGGCACATTATAGGATTTGGGGTAGGTGCGAGGTTGGATGCAAAGTCTCTTTTGCATTTAAAGAATCTGGATTTAAAGAAACTTATGCATACACCCAGCCTCGCATCTATAACACCAGGGGGGTTGCAGGGCGGCAGAATTCCCCCCATACATACCTCAGTGTTTATACGCCAGTTTAATTTTCAAAAATCTATTTTGTAAATGTTAGTATTGAGTTTTATTATTATTTGGCGTTATTTCCTAAGATTTGAGCGTTATTTCCTTTTTCTGGATTTTGTTGGGCAATATTTCCTTATTTGGGCGTTATTTCCCATTTGACGTTTAAAATTTTCATTTTGGGCAATCTTTCCTTTAAAAAAAATTAAAAAATGAAAATAACGCCCAAATCGAGCAAAAAAAACCACAACAATTGTTCACAATTTCTTTGGGCTATATTTCCAAAACGATTTGGACGTTATTTCCTTGGGCGTTATTGCCTAACGCCGCGCCGATGACTTTATAGCGCAGCATTTTCAACATTTATCTATAATATATATTTATAGGATGCAAAATGATAAAACAAGGAATTTTTGTTTTTGAACGACTATATTTCAGGGGGGGACTTTGGTGATTAATTGAGGCCAGTGGCGGATCCACGGGGGGGGGGGGTTTCGGGTCCGGATCCCCCCATGAGCATTGAAACCAAATATTTTTGTATAAATTTATTTATTTATTAAATATTTACTTCTCTTTGACCTAAATTTTGTCTTAATTACAGAAAGCCCATCATTTTATAAAATTTCGACTTAAAATTTCTTCAAGTGTGATGAATTGGTATACCTACCTCAAAAACTTCAAATGCAAAAGGAAAAAGGATACCTACTTACATTAGATTGCGTAGCAGTTTTATACGGTTTTCACACCGAACCAAAATCTCGGATTTCGGCACAAGATTTCCAAATCTCGTTGAATCGTTCACACCTAGATTTTGTTTGAAATTTCAATCAAATTTCAGTGTTGATAGAAACTAAAAAGAAAGAAGATTTCGCAGTAATCTACTATCTGAAAATGTATGGGAAATCTTGTTGATTTTGGTTAGATTTGGTGGTTTTTGATCGAAATCTAAATTTTGATTCGGTGTGCAAAGGCTATAAAGCCTATATGATGGAAACTTAGTTCAAGGGCTTACGGTATGTTAAATTTTGAAGATTTAAGCAATTTGTCATATCTACCTCTCCAAAGCAACGTATTAAAATACTATTCGATATTATAAGGGCAAAAAGAAGTTAGCAACACCATTTTCGATTTTGAAAAAGAAACTGTGCTGCATTGTGCTCAACTTGTGCTGCGATGTGCCGTAAATATTTTTGAAAATTTTGAGGATGAAATTTTTCCAAAATAAATTTTTTCTAAAAACTTAAAGTTGTGCTCAAAAAATGATACAGCCGAAGAGATACAAAAATCGCATATTTCCGACTTTCACGACCGAACGCAAATGATGCGAAGGAACTTAGCGTGAAATTAGCACCGTCATTTTCGATTTTCAAAAAAAAAAAAAGTTTTGCTGTATTGTGCTCAATTTGTGCATGCGATGTGCCGTAATTTATTTTTTAAATTCGCAAATTTGCAAATTTTAGGGATAAATTTTAAATTTGCAATTTTTTTTCCAAAATCACGATTTAAAAAAAAATTATACTTGTGCTGTTTTAAGCTGCTGCTGTTTTTGCTTGTTTGTATTTTTTTTTTGAAAATCGAAAATGGCGGTGCTAACTATAACACGCACATAAATAATGTAGCACAAAGCCCACGCAAGTTTTATTTTTCTTTAAGTTTTCTATTTGTAATTGGACCCCCCCCCCATGACCAAATCCTGGGTCCGCCACTGATTGAGGCTCAATTTTTGTTTAAATTGTAAATGTGGTAAAAACAACAAAAATAGCATGAGAGTTAAGAAATCCGTTTTTAATGTTATATGCATAGGTAGATATTTAGAGGATGTGCTTCGAGGATCACCTAGATTTGCATAAAATTGAACAATTTATAGGATAAAATGAGGTACAAATAATTTGTAGCTCTACTACTTTTAGCATAAATGCGGTATGTATTGCTAACTTGATATCAAGTTAGCGGTATGTATTGCTAACTTGATATCAAGTTATAGCACTACACTTTAGGAAATTAAAAAAAACTAAGTAGGTAAACCTACGCAATTGATTGAAATTTTTTGTAGTAAATTAGTTGTGAAAAGATAGAAATTTTTTTGACGAAGTTAAAAAAAAAAAAATTTATTTGAAATCTTGAAAATCAGTCTACAGCATTTTTTTTTAAATTAAAAATTTGTTTATAAAATTATGTAAATCATTAACTACACTTTATAAATTTTGTAATTGATAAATAATTTTAACAACTCTTTGATTTTTGTATTAAAATATCAAAACGGCGCTCTCTAGCGCTAATTGAGTCACTGAACTAGGTTGATTAATGATTGACGAACGTGGACGACATTTCTTTTTGGAGGATACTGCGAATAATAATGAAAGCGTTGGCAATGAAAATGTTTTCGCAGACTCTGTTGTTAGCGATGATCCCTAAAATGTTTGTATTTTATGATACCTAAAACCATTTTATATTGCTTTCTCATCCGAAATATGAATTACGAAAAAAGTATCCAGTAATTCGAACACCTCCGTGGTAGGAATCAAGGTCAGTCTCTAATATTTCGAATTACCGACGTCCTACTGTAGTATCGTAAGCAAATACCTATATCTTCTATCTTTTTTTGTATATAAATTTGATCAAGACTTTTTTTGACATTGAAATCCATCCAATCGCTATTAAGAAATTTTTAAGTAATTACGGAGGAATAGTACTTTTAGCATATTCAATTCATGAACTGCGTTCTGTGTATCTGTTAGTTTCTTCAATTGAAGATATTTTCGTTATAATATTATAGTTCTTTTTTCGCAAGCAAAAAGCTTTCTTCTATTGATTCTATAGCTTTCAATAAACTGATACAAACTTATGTATGTTTATATATACACGTATGTATTTACCTGATGAAAACTTTATAAATCAATTACCTTATCCTTTTTCCTTTCCATGTAACAGAAGATGTATAATATATTTCGATTGAGAAGCAAAAAGAGGTTTAATAGTTCAAATAAAAAAAAAAATCCTTCGAGGCCAACAAACAAGACGAAAGCAAGGATAAGAACTTCAAATCAAAACTGCCGGAAAAACCTTCACTTCCTGTGTGTATATATATGTAGGTACTTTTCCATAAGATGTCTACCTAAATCTTTTTTCCGAACTGACGATGACGGGTTTCAACACAAATTCAGCCTTTGACAGATTTCTCTTTTCGCTTTAGTTTGTTTGTTTTTTTTTGTTGTTTTTTTTTACAGCAATTAAATTAAAATGATTCCTGCTGACGCATTCTTTCTGTCCCTCTGAAACGGAAATGGGTTTCTTCATTTCTTTCAGTGAATTTTTTGGTCATCGATACTCGCTTTATACGAATGTGTTTTTTTTAAAGAAGTGTTGGCATTTTTGTTATCACAGTGATAGAAATCTGAAGTTTCTTTTATTTTTATTTTTTTTAACAGGTGTTTCATCATGGAAGATTTTTTCTCATCCATGATTTTTTACGACTGCATACTTCTGAGGGATTTCATTGGAAATGATGACGAAAGTTGACAAGTTTTTTAATTTAAATTCCTTTACGGAATGAATTTACGAAGGTAGTTGATATCATAGAATGGGGTGTTTTAATATTTTTTTTTTTACATACAAGGGATGGTTTTTTTTTTTTTAAGGTGCACCATTTTTTTTTATATTTTATAATATATGTATGTATGTATATGATGGAGTGCCAGTCAAATTTTTAAAGATATCTTTAGTCGGAAAGGAAGTTTGACAAGAAAATCATCTAACAGAAATTAAATTGAAAATTTATCGATCGATTTTGATTTTTTGTTTTCAATATTTCAAGCAAATAAAAAAATAATAAGGGTGGATGAACTGAATATTATATTATGTTTCTCCCAAGACCAAAACTTTTCTTATGTTTTTGGTTTTTAATTTTTAAATATGATAACTTTTAAATTGCGGAAAACAAAACCGACAAACGAAAACGTACTTCCTCTGTTACTTAAGTCAAATATTTCAATACCTGAACCAACGTTTATTATAAATAGTAGGTATACGGGTAAAAACGAAGTCCAAAAAGAATTCTTGGAACAAAAAATGACTTTAGGATAATAGCTCGTTTACCTTAAGAATAAAAAAAATCAAAAAGAGCCCATACAAATATTTTATAGAAGATTTTTTTTACTGTTAGATGAGGAAGTAAGGTTTTTAAATCTAAAATGTATTTGGCACTTACTTTAAAATTATTTTTTAATGCGGAATTTAATGAAAACAAACAAAGCTGGTCATTTGCTTGAAGTTTTGTTTTATACCTAATGCTTTTTTGGTGTGTAAACATCTATACTGGCGGTAGAGTGAAAAAAAAACGTGGCGATTTCTTGTGATTGTGACTCTGACAGCTGTGCATGTAATCTTGGGTATGTTCAACACTGGGTACGTTCAATAACTAAACGTTGACAGTCGTATTTTTTTAGATTTTTGTCTACTTAGACACTGTCTAACTGTTTTTAAATTGGTGGAAATATGCTTTATTTAATAAAAATAAATATCACATTATTGGCGGTTATAAGACAATCTACTCTTGTGTCTAAGTTAGGCAGCTATAAACAACAATAAACAAGGTTTTTGAACACATTTTCTAAAGTTGGACAGTTGTCTAAAGTTAGACAACGTTTATAAATAAGACCATGAAGTGTTTTTATACGAAATCGAAAGGTCGAGTTCAGTTTGAGTTGAAATTTGGTTGACTGTTCCAACAAAATGTTTGCTTCACAGAACGCGGGATAGCAGTACCAACAAAATCGTAAGGCTACGTTCAAACCGAAGCGATATGGCGGTGGCGATCAAGATACAAATATGGATGACGCATATGTGAATCAAGGGAGAGGCGCACATTTACGTGATATGTGGCTTGCGTTGACGTTCCATTGCTGCATTCAGTTACGCGATTTATGTTGAACGCAGTAAGCACAATTTGCTCGTCATAACTCACGATTCACGAGCCACGAAGCGAGTATTCAGTTTTTGAAAAAATATTTGAAAATTAATGCCAAGAAAACATAAAAATTAAGAGAGACATTTTTTATCGCGTCAACGTAGCATGTGTCAACCTTAATCGCAATGGGCGAGTTCAATGCATTACGTTTTAATCTGAATTTTGAGAATTCTAAATTTTAAGAGCTTCTGATGAGGCATTTGTCATACAAAGTTTTTTTTAGTGTAATGTTTAGTTACGTTTCATCCGAATTTTCAGTCTAAATTTTCAGATCAGGAAGTTTCATCTGAAAATTCAGGTGACAGTTGTTGTTGAAGCTTAAATACTACACATAAAAGTTTTACTGCCTGAGTAAGTAGAACTTAAGTGGCCAACATGGGAGACTTAAGTCTCACTTATTCCGATAAGTGTACACTGCGAAATCTGCGAAATTGGGAGTTAGTTTTCCATATTTGGCACTTAGGTGACACTTACTGTCACTGGCCCTAAGGCTCCCTCAAGCCAACACGAAACATTCGGAATGACGAAACTTTGGGTTGTCGATATTTATCTATATAGGCAAATAAATGAGACAGTGGGATTAAACGAATATCGCGTTGGTTTGGGCGATCCTTTAAAAGAAAACTACAGAAAATCTTTTAGTTCCTTTTTACATGAAGAAACTGAGTGTCTAAGACTTTCAGTCAGAGAGAAAGAACTAATAGAAAGAGTCAAATTCGACGGTGGCTAACTTTTAGCCTCCAAGCTACAATGTTAAGCGCACCGTCTTGCATATGTATAATTATAATTATTATAACTCCATATAAAAAAAATGTGGGGACTTAATACATATGCAAGAAGATGTGCATACTCACCACCTTTTTTTTTTTGGATTGCCCGAGGTGAAAACATGTATACATCGATATAGGAATTCAACACGTTATAAAAAATGTAAACAAAAAGTTTCGAGGAGACGGAGACGAGGAAATTTGACAAATTTGTGCCCAAATATGTAACTGAACCCATTGGATTGATATGAAATTATTTATCGAGCTGCGACAACGTCGAAAAAAAACAAACAATAGGTAAAATACTGTAGGGTATGGCACTACAAGAACGTGATTATACACAAACAAAGCGTGCTCTCTTACCAGCACGTGCCATACCGTCTTTAGTTGCATTGTACCCTCAGAATCACAAACTTTTTTGTCTTTTTCAAGTGTTGTAGTAAAAAAAGCGCATAAGAAAGTTTTTTTTTATAAGTGAATATAAAATCTGTGGCAATAAGACAGAGTAGCTTATGTTAAAAAAAGAGTTTTCGAGAAAAACGCATTTTTTTCTACAATCTATGTAGTAATAGGATTTAATGTCAATTTTTTTTAGGCATTATAAGATAGCTTTTCAACGGGTAATGACTTCAAATTTCAAAATGGTGATTGGACAGAAAAGTAGCTCTCAAACTTTGAACTACTAATAATCGAAAAATCGCTTATGTCGACATAAGCTACTCTGTCTTATTGCCACAGAATATTCTATTTTCATATTTATTTCGTTAAATTGTATAGAGTTATGAGTAATTTTATATATATGACGAAATATGTTTATCAAACTAGGTGTGGGGTCAGTTGGTTTCTGTTAGAAAAATCAAATTCCGAAGAAGAAGAACTGGAATATTTTTGCCTAATGTAGAAGGAATCATTCGCTGAAAGTTTCCTGGTGAAGGAGTGGGTACTTGACGAAAATGGGCTTATATACAAAATGTACAGTAGCCGGAGATGGGTTCTTCTTTGAACGCGTCAATTGCAACAGCGATTACGAATCTAACTTATTTTAAAACAATAATTCCTTTTTCGTGACCTTTAAATTTTATAGTATATATTTTGATCCTAATTTTGTGGGCTTTAGGTCTTCTATTTAACACAAAGTTAAACAAAGAAGCCCTAAAGCCCACAAAGTTAGGATCAAAATACATATATATTATTTTAAAACCTTAATTTTTTTCTATTAAATAAATTTGTTTGGTATTGCTAAATAAATTTTTCTTTTACTTTGGTCTACAGTTTTAAATAAAATTTAGGATTGGTTGCCTTTATGGGCTTGGTGCAAAATAACACCACTCACTAGTCCAACTTGCCCCGCTATAGAGGCGATTTGGACCACTTGATCCATTTAAGGCAGTTTTATTATTCTGCGTTTACAAATTTTCAATTTTTTAAAACTTCATTTAGAAGCCAGAAGTCCATTCTTTCTTATGATTACAGCTCCATAGTTGTACTAGTTCATAGTTTGATAATTATGAGACTGCAAGTACAAATTGGTCCAACTAGCACCGCCTTACCCTACAGTTAAATTGTTTTTAATATCTGATTAAAAGTGCTACAAAAATATTTCTGAAACATTTTTCTATAGTAAAAAGTTTAATTTAAAAAGATATTTTCTTGGTCTACAGTCAACAAAATAAGAAATCGCAGGAAGTATGGCATTTTATTTTTTTTGTCAATAGAATTTATTTGTGTTATACAGGGTGTCCCGAAATCCCCGCCTCAGAAGAAAACCATGAGTTCCTGAGGTCATTTCAAGTCGAAAAATTTATGAGGTAATTTTCTCGTTTTCACTTCGTTTTCGACTTATAACGGTTTTAATGATTTGTTTGCTTTTTCCTTTGACTGGCTCTAACTTTGCCAAACTACAACCGATTTTTGAAATTTTTTTTTTATTTAAACAAAAACAATTAGAAATTTTTATCTGTCATACATTTTTTTCTGTGTGGACAACGGTTTTCCCGCAATTTATTATCAAACACTTTTTTTAAGAATGTTAAGGTTGTTTTTTTGACTTCGATATGATTTTTTTCTAAAAAACGCGTTATTAAGTATAATTTTTTTCTTTTTATTATGAAAGTCCAATATGTGTTCTTAAAAATACTTAACATTTTTGTACTTAAAAATACATTTAAAATTATTAAAAAATAGAAGACGAAAAATAAAGGAAAATCAAGACTCTTACTTTATCCTTTCTAACTTTCCTTTGTTAAATCAGACATATCCAACAATTTTTTGTTGCACTCTTTGAAGATAAACAAATTAGCGCAAAATTAAAATTTGACCTCATTGATTTTCATTGGTTTTAAAAATATGCACTACTGGATCGCACGAACTTGATCTTGTAGTTAGCAAAAAATTAAAAAATTGATACTAAAAAATTAATTTTTGTTTAATTTTGTTTTTTTTTTTTTTATTAATATTTTCGATTTTTTTAAATGCAATATTGTTTGAACTCTTAAGAAGGATTGCAAATTATATAAGAAAATCGGTCAAGCTATACCAATTCTATAGGTTAATTAGTTACTGATAAGTCGATTTTCTCAAAAAAATCCAAAATCTTATCATTAAGTCCGAGCGTATACACTGTAATTAAAGCTTAAACAAGTAAACCAATTCTCTTTAAATTTGATATAAAGCATTTTTATATGATTTAGGCCCGTTAATAAAGCCATACAAATAGCCTAATTGGGAAATAATCGCCGTAAGGCTATATTTTGGTATATAGCCTCCTCATGGTGTTTTTAAGAAACTGTCAAAAGTCCCCATCGATATGAGCCCCACTAGCAATTTTACGGGGGGTTGAAGACCCCCAAATTGGTTTCTCAGGAATAACTTACAAATGGTAAGTTGTACAGAAAAAATTGTTAAATATTAATTTGTAGCTTAAAATATTTCTTCCTACAAAAAATACCTATTTTTTTTCTCATAAAAATAACCGTTTTTGAAATAAACCAATCGGAAAGATTAAAGGTTTTAATTTTCTATATAAAGTAGGGCCACTTAGTTCAACAAAATTCTTTAAAAATCAATATAATTAGAAATTAAGTGATTAAACAACTTCTAAAATTGTTTTGACACAAAAAAGATAAACACCATCTGATTTATTAAATAAATATCAATTTTAAGAAAACAAATGTTAAAATCATTGGAGCGATTTTTAAACAAAATTAAAAAAGTTACTATCTAGTAATAGGTACTAAAAACTTCACAAATTTTTGCCAACATTGTTCTGCAAATATCAACTCTGGGGTATAGACAGTGTGTGGATTCTAGTGCATCTGTTTAGGTTACGAACACCTCGGTAAAATCGATTTTTGAGTAGAAAAAAGCATTATCCTTGTAAAAGTGATTGAAGTGAGCTGAGGTCCTTTTTGCAAATAAAAAATGAATAATATATTTTACGAATGAATAAGTAGCAAGTGTTGTACCATCATGAGGAATGGGGGCAATTTGTTTAAATAACTTGCCAAGGATAGTGCAATAATTTTTTTTTTAAATATGAAGTATCAAAGTTAGCTTACAAATTTTTTTTGAATCATGACTTAGTCAAACTTTATTTTTTTTTTTCGAAACTTATAATATTTATTTTTATATTTGTGATTGCGATCAATAGCATATGCGGTTATTTAGGATTACGTAAAAAAAATCACCACAAAATTTGGAAATTTGTGCCCACAGTACCTAAAAATGTGGCCAGGGTATCGATTTTCACTATTTTTTTTAATATTGCTATTATTACTTAAACAAGCGAGATGGATTTTTTTTCTTATTTTTTTTCCAGAACAGGTATAAGCTATACCATATCAACCGATCCCCGTTTGACGTTGAGTTTCGGGACACCCTGTAGGTATATAAAATTTTATAAACATTTTGAAGGAAAAAAATTGGAACGCCATTTTTTAGTGGTTATTAATGAGTTGAAAAATAAATTTTTGAAAAAATTATTCACCCATTTTCGAAATATAGAATTTTCAAAAAATAGTTTTTAAATTTTTTTTAAATCTAAAATTAACTTTTTTTGAAAATTTTAATATGCAATATTATTCAAACTTATTAGGTGTTGTGTAAAAAATTTCATTGAAATCGGTTCAATAAATAATGAGATAGTCGAAAACCAAAAAAAATGGTTCTAAGGGAGATACCTATTTCAATCAATAGATACCTTTTTTTTCCATAAACATAGTTGATGGTACTGACTACTGATATAAGCTGAAATAAATTTAATCAAAATCGTAGTAGTAGTTTTTGAGAAATTAGCTCGTTATTGTTAAAAAACTGCTAGCTGCCAAGTTTAAAACAAAGCGACCAAGTCGTTTTCCATTTATTAAAAAAAAAAAAAAAAAAAATTGGAAAATTTTGGTACACAATTCTTTTAAAACTTTTTGAAACATTTTTCCCTCAAAAAATTGATCAAAATCAAAACCGTTTTTGAAAAAAATCAAAAAAATGTTGCCAGTATACAGGAAGGATTAACTGCCAGATATTTATATTGTAGAATTTTTTTTTGTCGTAGCAAGTTCAGCCTGCTCTTGATATGTCTTCTCGTTATGCTATGTTGTTGTTGCGAGATTCAACTCTACATACAGCTTCATTATCGCTCTGTGACTGTTAAACTGCTTTCCACCACTTTTCCTTATACTTGCTGTGGTGGTTTCGGGATCACTGGTTCAATAGTTTTTTTTTTTTTTTTTTTTTTTTTTCCAAAAATTGAATTCTGTATTTTCTGTGGTTTTGGGCCTGCCGTTGCTGGCAATGGGGTGAACCAACGCAACTTTGTGACAACGCCGATATTCAAAATTCTAAAGTAACATTGAACTTTAACAATCGTCATCTAAGGTCCATATACCACTTTTCACGATTCATTTCCATCGTACTGATTACAGCCAAAACGAACCGATGACTAGAATGCTTCGGAAGCTAATAATACAGCCATTATTGATCCAAGCCTCTCCAAATGCTACCTCTCCAACCATAGTACCTAATTCTTTCCTCATGCCTACATCCTTATTAAGCCTAGTACATACTTCCTCGTGATGTGAACAACCATCAGTGGAGAAAGTGAATTTTTGGCACAATTTGTTTGACTTTTGCAGCTTTTATGGTAAAATTGTCAAAGCTACACCAAAAATCAAGGAGTTCCCGTACATTTTGCGCGTGAATATGGTTCACCGCTCGTGAACGCAAACTCTCCACTTTTTGTCATGGCTTCACGAGCACGCTCACGGGTGAACAAAAATGCTAATTTGTGTGGATTCACGATATGATTCACAAGTATGTACTAGGCTTTACTTAGTTCCGTAGTTTTAATTTAGTGTTAAGAATTCAATTGTTATCTAGTTTTAAGTCATTGCTACATGCTTGCTTGTATTAAGCTTATTATAATAAAGTTAATATCTCTGTTTTGTTTTGCTAATTTTTTGAAATGTGTGAACGTGTGACAATAACGTGATTATGAATTCACACTCACGAAATCTCAATTCAAAAACACACGTATGATATAAATCTAAATCAATCAAACAATCTATTGAACCGGAACCACGTTTATTGGATTTTATTAAATTTTGCAACTTCGTCAACAATCTCTTCCTAAACAAGATATAGGTAGAAAAAAATACTCATGCCTAAACCGGAAAATATTGTTCGTATATTCTAACGCTTCAGCATCTCGTAGTCTCGCATATACCTACTACTCCTGTCAATCATGCTATTATTTTCTGTTATAGTAGTTAAACAGTATTATGGAGATAAGCAAATGCCAATCACCGCTTCGAAAAATGTTATCTTTCACGTACAAACCTCTTCGGGTGCCTATGACAACCCGATAGGATAGTATGTTATAGGTAAAGTAACGTCAGCAACACATTACATTAAGGATATATGTATGAAAACGAAATTCCCCCAAAAATAAATAAACTCCTTAAATCTCTGGTATCATTTAATTAGACGATACTGCCATGAGCTGTTCGATTCCAAAGAAGGACGATATGACGACGACATCGCACGACGCCGCACACACGATATCTATATTGTTTGTATTGTAGATATGTGTTTTTTTGTAAGCAAAGAAAACTCACCGGAGAATGAGACGTTTCTAACAAAGTCTTCAATGTCTTCAGCTAATGGTGATGTAGGTAGGGAAAAGAAACCAAAAACCTTATCAAAAATTAATTCGTTTTTATTTTTTTTCTTCTTTTTTTTATTCACTGCTCTTTGTCATAGCTGTCTTTATCTAATTGGCAGATCAGGAGTAAATTTTGTTTGTGTGACAGAAACGTCGGTCGGTCGATGAAATTATAGAAGAACTCTGTAATAAATCCTTCGACTGTCAATATGCAGTAAATAAAGTGTTAAAAAATGGAAAAAAGGTGATAAGGTGATGAAGACATGACAGTAGTTAGTATAAAAAAAAAGGTCTTCGAAAAGCAACATAATCTTTTTCTTTCGTATGTGTACATAAAAGTCAGTCAAAAAAAAAAAAAAGAGAACATAAATGAAAGACATAAATTATGTACATGAAAAGGAATAAGTAAAATATAAGAAGGTATAAATCTATAGTTACGATACGTTCGAATATATAGCCCAGGAAAATTAGACTTTCACTTTTAAAAAATGCCAAAATGCTGGATTTTGGTGGATACCTGTTTTGTATCAGCCCTATTAATAATCACCAAATTGATATAAAACAACACTTACACATGTTTTAACTTATACAGTGGACTCTCGCTAACTTGAACATACGATAACTTAAACAATCCAATAACTTGAACATACTTTTTTCCCTTTTATGTATTCTGAAGCTTGAAGAAGCAATTTTTAAGACTCTTTACCTTAAACTTTTTTATTGCTGACTCTATAAGTTGAATAACTAAGACATTTGAAACTCTTTAACTTGAACAAGTAATTTTATATCAACAGAAGTTTACTGTAATTCTTAATAATAAACGTACCTTAAATGATATTTGACAATGAGCGGATAAATTATCTCACCAATTTTGGTGTTCAACGAGCGGATAACTTTAACGTTCACAATTCAATTCGAAGCTGACTGATATGACAGTTAGCTTTCAAAAATGAAGGAAATACTTGAATACTTAGTACAATTGGGGGAACTGCTCCCTACTTTTTGGTGTTACTCATTGAACAAATAAAATGAAGACCGAATAAGTTTATTGATATTTTATTTTATCCAACGGATAAGTCCACTATCCATGTGTTAGGTAAAACGTGTATTTACGAGCGGATGGTGTATTTTTATTAATTGGGCTGTATATGTGTTAATTATTACCTAAAAAGTAAAAACTCGAAAACACTGATACGGGCGGCGCGGCGTTGTAGTGACGAATTGGGATTCAACAGCTAAGGAAAATGAAACTTGACGAACCGGCTATTGGTTAAGAAAAGTCAACTTGGAATTGATAACACGAACAGTGATGCCAGATCGTGGGATTTATCCCTTTTTGTGGGAATTTCACGTTTAAAATAAGTTAAAAGGGAAAAAGGGATTTTTCACACCTCATAGTACAAAAATAAGGGATTTTACGTTATGCTTAAATTTTTTCCTAAATTGTTCATTTTATTAAAAAAAAATTTTATCGAACTATGAACAAACAACCTAATTTAGATTGTGACTTTTCACTACCCCATGATGGTGGTGAGATCGATGAAGGGAACAGAGCTCCTCACCCACAAAATCATCGTCATGGCGTAGTGAAAAGATACAATCCCTATTCTGTCGTATAGGGTCAAATAAAACATTATCATGTCTAGAAAAAAACTCATTCTAAATATCTGAATGCGTTCATTTTCATTTTGGCGTAAATCTATATGTGGTGAACCTATACATGGAAATATCAAATTTTAACCTCGGATAAAATGTATTCGAAGTTTTAATACATTTCACAAGGCCGACGCTGCTGATGCGAAACGTAAAATCCCATACACAAATTACACAACTAAATTATAAACGAAAACTATAATGCTTTTCGCTAATAAATGTCATTTGAGTTTGTTTTTTTTCGCATTAATTTCTGTGCTTTTATTTTTGCCTTTTTTTGTCGCAAATGGTTAAACTCGTGCATTCAATGTAAATTTTCAATATTTATATTTTTTACCAATGCGGAATGCATGTTTGTTTCTAAACTTTACTGCGTAATCAAAATGTATGGGATTTTATATTTCCTAATAAAATACATAATACGAAACTGCAAATTTCAATGAAATATAATTAATTTATTCAGTAGTGGGTAAAATGTGGGATATTTTTAACAAAGGCGAGGGAAAAAATGGAATTTTCGGGTATCACTATGGGAAAACCTGATCCCAAAGTCTGGCGTCACTGAACATGAATCTAAGTAATGTTGCAACTTGCAATGATTGAAACTTCATTGGAAAAGTGAAGCACTGGTCCGTTCAAGAAGCAAAGCGAAGTCTTCCAAGTTTTTTAAGAAGAAGATAACAAACTATAGCGACATGGCAGACGGAGATAACGCATTTTTCAGGAACATTGTTCAATCTCGGGGCAGAGACATTAGTCTTCCCCACAATAAAATAACAAATTCAAAAAAAAAAAAAAAACCTTGGAAAAAAGTCCCAAAAAAATGTTGGAACAAATGTCCCACCAAAAATAATTAATGTATCGCACATGTTTAGTACAAAAGTGACACAATTCAAAAAACGTATTATTTGAGTTAGAACCAAGAAAACTACAGTAAACTTCCACCCTTCATTTTTATCCAAATATTTCTTTCCGGACCCCCATGAGCATTTAAACCAAATATTTTTATATTAGTTTATTTTTTTATTAAATATTTATTTCTCTTCGAGCTATGTATATTGTTTCTACGTTTGATCTACTAAATTCCAGAAAACCCATCATTTTATAAATTTCGGCTTAAGATTTCTTCAAGTATAATGAATAGGTAAACAAAAACTTCAAATGCATTTTAGTGGAAAATGGAGTATTCTTTCATTAGATTGCGTAACGGTTTTATGAAGAAAACTTAGTTCAAGAGCTTAAAGTCTGTTAATTTTTGAAGACTTGCAATCAGGTTTGGCCGAATTAACTACACTTTATTTTCTACATCATTAACTACGCATAGTTAATTGAATAAACTGCACGCATTATTTACTACGAATTGATGCGTTTGCTACATACATAGTAAATCTAGTGTTAGTTAGTTTGTATGACTTTTATTTCAAATAAATATTTAACAATGCTTAAATAAACTTAGTCTGATTGGTTTAGCCTAAGGCCGTCTACCAGGTTGACAATATAATTATGTAAATTCTGAATTTATTTTCAAATTAATATAATAATAATTAATATATATTATTAAAAATCTCCTTCTAAAATTCGTTTTCTGTATCGGAGTGCAGCTTCTGTGTAATTGTTCAAAATATCCCATCCTTTTTCACCGTTTAAAATGCTTAATGTTTCCCCTTCTTCTAAAATATCCTTTGAAAACACCATGATCCAAATCTCCTTCAAAATTGGGCAGACTGCAAGAAAATGAAACACATCTTCTCTAATTCTCATGTTGCAAAGTTCGCAGAGTATTGGTAGATCGGTCCGGTGGGGTATAAAATTTAAATTAACTATCTCACCCCTCATTTTAAAGATGGTACTGATTTTGTTCACGGAGTAGCAGTTAAGAAAGTAGGTTGTTTCATTTAGATTAAAGTTCAATTTGCTATAGTAATTCCTAAACAGTGAGGCTCCGGCATCTTCAGTATATCCTTTAAACGCAGTTTGACCCAGTTTCTCCAACATCAAATTAAATTTCTCTCTTAGAGAAGAAGGTTGTTCGTTTACCTGAAAAACTAGATCTATTCCACATTCTGATCGGATTTCCTTCCACACATTGCAAATACTACCATTCGTTCTTATAATATTTCTCAGTATTGCGTTTGGTAATCTCGATTCCTCTATCTCCAATACTTTTATAACATAATTAAAGTGTAGTTCCAAAGTACGCAAGAACAAAGGTGGTGCACCAGTCTCAATATGTAACATATAATTTGGAGTATTTTTCGGTAAACGGAATATTCTTTTTAAAAAGTATCGAAGGAACTTTTCAACAGAGTCATAAGATCTATAACCCCATACTTGTGCTCCGTAAAGTAAGATTGATGCAGCGGTGGAACGAAATACCGTTTGTTTTGCACTGATATGTATAATTATTACTTATGCAACGTTCCCATATCGATGAAATAGCTCGTTTCGCATCTGCTAATTTTTCCTCAAGGTGTGCGTTTACATTTAAGTTTGCAGATACTAACATACCAAGATATTTGTATTTGCTTACGATCTCCTCATCTTCACCATTTGACTTCCACTTTTCCAAACTAGAGTAGTGGCCACCTCCATCTCTAAATACTATAATCTTGGATTTCTGTAGGTTGACTGTTAGATTCCAAGTTTTGCAGTATACGTCGAGCCTGTTAATCATTCGCTGAAGACCGTCCACAGAATCACTCAAGAAGACGATGTCATCGGCGTACATCAGAGCTGGGATAGTTACTCCATAGAAATTTATTCCACCTCCACCATCATTAATATAAAGTATAAAGAGTAATGCGCTGAGTATACACCCCTGCTTAACTCCCATTGAGGTCTCGAATTCTTCAGAGATAAGATCTCCATCCCACACGAATGCAACATTACTCTCATATAGTGCTCTCAAATCGCGAATAGTTTTGGTTGATACACCAATTTTGAGCAATTTGTAAAAGAGAGTTTCGCGCGATATTGTGTCAAATGCTGCACGGAAATCGACAAAAAAGGCATACAATTTCTTGTGTTTCTCTTTATACATAGCAGCGATGTTGGTTAGTGCAAATATTTGGTCAATCGTGGAGTAACCCTTTCTAAACCCAGCTTGGAATTCTGTGAGAATATAAATTTATTAGTAAATCTAGTGTAATAATATAAATTTTATAAAAAAGTGAACATTTCAGCTCCAAATTCAAATTTCAAAGTGACAGATGAAAAATCATTTGACATTTGAAACTACGTTTGCTACAATTTGTTTCATTAACTAGATTTAACTACGTTTAAATACATAACTACGTAGCAAATGTAAAAAATTAAGTTTATTATGCAGCAAACGTAACAATTTTTAGTAGATAAGGTGTGTAGTTTATTCAATTAACTACACGTAGTTAATGATGTAGAAAATGTAGTGTAGTTAATTCGGCCAACCCTGCTCTTGACCCAAAGAATTCCTTAGGTAGCTTTTTATTCTCTTTAAAGTTCAAAATGATCTTTCTAAAGCTGCTGTTGTCATGGGTAGCACTGCCAAAACACGTAAAATAATGTTAACATTTTTGAATGTTTTATCTACTTTTTACAATTTGTTCAGATATCTGCCTCTTGGCTTCATGGTTCACTAATAGTCCAATAAATAGAGATGTTTTACCCTACAAAAGGTTGAATAGTTCTAAATTGTTGATATATTGTTTAGTATTATAGTTATTAGTTCATCTATACCAACAAAAAATCCTCAAAAAACCACCGATAATCTGATAATCTTTTTTTTCAGTTTTTGGCCTATAAATTCTTTCTGGTGTACTTTTTCGCAAAAAAAAAGTAATATGGTTATTTGTAGAGAACAAAAATTCTAACAAATATATGATTTAACATCAATTTTGTACAACCAATAAAAGCGATGGAAGAAAAAAGGCCAAATTTCAAATTTCCCCATTTTGCAAAATTCTCAGTTTCTTCACGTTTTACATCGCAACTCCTTAACATGTGGTTATAAAGCAAAAGTATTCTAAAAATCAATCTTGTAGAGAATTGATGACCCACAAATTATAGGTGCACTACTCTTTTTATTTTGCGACCAATTCCGTCGGGTCAGATTTTAGAAAGTGTTTTGTTATTTTTACATTTTTATTACTACTTTTCTCTCTGTTAGTATGTTCGGTACAAAACATGCGCAATCTATTTTAAAATATCTCCCCATAAGCTAGAAACGTGTGGCGCATGCGTGTCACCCGCTATACTCCTTACTTTTATTTATTATTTGCGTCCCACTTTTTTTAATATGTTCATATATTAATATGTATTTTATTTTATTCACTTAATGTTAGGATGTAAACACTTACAATTGTCTTATGATATGAAAACGGCCTAATTTTACTGTAATTAACAATTCGTCTCACGTGGTTACGAACAGCCAATATTTTTTTATTTAATAATATATGTGTTTTTTCCAAACAATTCTTTGATCCGTGAAAAATCATTAACCGATTTTCTGTGGTTTTTTGAGTATTGTTTTTTCATCTACCAATTCTATACTAAATGACGTATTTAGAACGGGTATGGTATGTTTTGCAAGAATTGTCTGGCAAACTAACGTTTCGCGGGGATTCATTTCGCCGTTTTTCGTTCCGCATTTTGTTTGTTTAGCATTTTGTTATTTCGCATTTTACGTTTTGCAAATCACGTTTCGTTTTTTAAATGATTTGACAAATTATTATTTCGCATTTTTCATTTCGCAATTTTCATTTAGTTTTTAGTTCGATTGGATTTTTGAATTTCCGCAATTTTTTATTTGGCATTTTATTGTTTTGTTTTTTTTTTTTTATTTAGCATTTTATTATTTCGCTTTTTTTTATTTGGCATTTTGTTGTTTCGCTTTTTTTTTATTTGGCATTCAATTGTTTTGCAATTTTTTGGCATGTATAAACAGTGAGGTATGTATTGGGGCACACTATAGGATTTGGGGTAGGTGCGAGGTTGGGTGTAGTTAAAGTGTTGGACAAAAACATTTGGCTTTATTTCTAAGTCAAATTTGGACTTATTTCGTTATCGAAATGAAATAAAGCCAATTTGGCCTTATTTCCATTTTCAAAACGAAATAAGGATAAATTTGAGAATTGGTCTTCTAGCGTTGGGCCTTATTCCACGTCACCGAAAAATACTCAAAAATGAACGATTTTCCATATAAAAAAATTATTTCTCAAAACCACATTATTATCAAAACAACTAAACGGCGAAATGATCTATTAGCGAAATAATAAAACGGCGAAGCGATATTTTGCGAAATAATGAAACGAAAAACGAAACAACAAATTGCTAAATGATTGAAACTATTTTTGAAAAAAGCGAAATAAAAAACATGTGATGATTTTTGTGACCGTTATAGATATTTGAAACTTAATAGTGGGCTCTAGGTCAGTTAAAAGATGATGTTATTTATTGCAACGTTTCGAGCATGTTTATGCTCTTCATCAGGCCTTTATTTGAACAAAAATAAATTAATACATACAAACATCAGTATAAACACTTTTATATATATATACTATATGACATCAAATTTATTTACAAACAATATTCAAAGATTATATTTTTCTCATGTTATTATTAATGATTTTAGTAAATTATTTCACTACCTATAAACAAATTAAATAATATAGAAAAAGTTATAAATATTTAAATTTAAATTTACTGGCAACGACAGCGAAAAAAAACGTCCATTCCAAAACAAATTCACCCATACTTTGCCCTACTGTTTGTTGTTGGTCTTTTTATCAGTTGGCTATATGCACTGCTAAGCTTATCACAATCGGACCTTCGGTTGACAGCGTTGTTGTTGTTGATAATATGTAGCATCTCCAGCAACATTCTCTTTGAATAATGTTGCTCTGTTTCCAGAATCTCTACATTTTCCAAATCTGGTTTGTGTTTCTCTTGTAAACAATGGAGAGCGAGTGCAGTTTTTTGTGCAGAAGCGCTGTTCAAATCTGATCTATGACCAGAGAGACGATTTTTAAGTTTTTGTTTCGACGTACCTATGTATACAGATGTACATGCCGATTCATTACCCCCCAGCAAATATAAGTTTCAAATATCTATAACGAAATAAAAAAACGCCAAATGTTAATTGCGTAATGATTGAAAAACGTAATGAATAAAAAACCAAACGTAAATTGCCACTTATGGATTGCGAATTAAATGAAATATTTAACGATTAAAGCGAAACAAAGAAATGCCAAATGAATTTTGCCAAACATTGTTGACCCATTTAGAACTACCCGACCTTTTGTAGGGTAACCCCTTATTTTTTGCCTCTATTTCCTGGACTACAAACAGAGTTTCAAAAAATACTTTTCTTTCATCGGTAAAATGTATAAAAGTAAAATATTTCCAAAGGTATAGTTAAACCCTCCCCTCATGACCGAATCCTGGATCCACCACTGTACAATAATACTGAAATTTTTTAAAACATTCTTTATACAAAATTGATCAAAATCAGTTGAACCGTTTTCGAGAAAACCAAAAATAAAAATGTGGTTCTATGGGTTGTGCCAAAAGCTGCAGACAAAGAAAACAGTTAACGTCAATATACCTAAAAACCATACTCCAAATAGTCCAATAAAATGTTACATATGAAAATTTAGGCAGGAAAAAGATCTGTTTTTTTAATTTATTATTTGATTTATTTAATTCTTAGCCACCTTATAGCGTTAACAGAAGCAAGTTCGTGCGATTCAGACGTGCATTTTATTTTCCATCAATTTCAATTTAGTTTTATTTTGCGATCAATTTTAGATAATTTAAATTAAAATCTGATTTTAAAAATATCAGTTGGGGGGGGGGGGGGAGTTGAAAGAAATTACATATTGTAATTCAACTGACGTTTTTGTTTTTCGAAAGGAACTGGTCAAAAGCGTAAATACAACATGGGGGATCCCATTATGGTAAATTAAGTAGAAGAATGTTAAATAATAAATACAAGTTTGCAAAAGTGATTGCATTTTACTTTAAATTATTTGTAATTTATTATCAAATAAATTAATCAAGTCCATGGAATTTAATATAAGTTATCTGACTTAGATAAGGCTTTAATTCGTATTTTTTTTTTCAATTACCATTAAACAAACTCTGGGATCTTTAAGGGAATCTCAATTATAAAATTTTGAAAGAAAAAAAACTTATACTTCACTTTAGTTTAGTGCATGTTAAAATTTTTAAGTTGATTAGATAACAATACATTATTTAATTTGATATGTGTATATATATTTCATCAAAAAGAAAATCCACCAAAAGACTCGAGCAGTATTTGATCAGTCAACAATAACATTCGAAATGGTTAACAAGTCCTTAATAATTTGCATAGCTTTGATCTGCTGTAAGTATTTATATAAAAAGACTTTAATTTATTTACATTTTTTTTATATTATATATAAAGGTATCCAAGGAACTTCAAGCATCAAAATAATTAAAAAGTCTGAATGGGGTGGACTTAGTGGTGTGTCAAAAAGCTTACTCGAAAACAACTTGGAATATGTTGTTATTCATCATTCTGCTGGATCATACTGCAACATTACTGAGAAGTGTATTGAACAAATGCGAAATATACAATCGTATCATATGAAAACATTGGGATGGGATGATATTGGTTATAATTTTGCAATTGGTGCCGATGGAAATATTTACGAAGGACGTGGATTTGGCATTCAAGGTGCTCATGCTAAAAGCTGGAATGCTAAATCGATTGGCATAATGTTTATTGGAAATTATAGTGGTAAGAAATTAAATTATTTTGTGGTGGAATTGTTTTTGTCAGGCTAATCGTTCTCCAGAAATCGTGAAAAAAATTTTACGCACCCCTTTCCAAGATGTCGAGAAAATGGGGGATTTCAATCCCGAAAACCAATTTTATATACTCTCAGAGAACCCACTTCCCCCTCTCCCTTCCCAACACATCTTGACCTGTCCAAAAAAAAAGGCAATTTAAGGGAGGCCCCCTTTACGCATTTATAAAAATATATTATCTTGTCCAAAATGCAAGGTTCGTGCAGCATTTTGTACTATTTCAATGAACTGCTAGTTATTTCTTAATTGGCAGAGTTCACAATTGCGAATATACCTAATTATAATAACGAATCTTCCAACAATTACTCTTAAAATGTGGTTTAGGTACTCTTTAAATTTAAAATTGTTTTTTTATTATTTTTTTTTAGATCACACACCAACTGACTCTCAAATTTCAAATGCAAAAGAATTGCTCAATTTGGCTGTTTCTCTAGAATATCTATCACCAAATTATATCTTATACGGTCACAGACAAGTCGGAGCAACAGAATGTCCGGGAAATAATTTGTTCGCTGAAATTCAAAAGTGGTCTCATTGGAAGGTTAAAGATTGATTAAAAAATCGAATAAGGGAATTAAAATAAAATTTTAGCTGAACATACGCATTTTTTGTATTGCTGTAGAATTAAAAAAAACATACATAGGTGCTACCCCAAGTGGATGAACATTGATGTCTCTAATTGTACACTTGTTTGTTTCACAATCTAAGGTTACTATATAAACGAAGGTTAAACTTTGAGATTTTTGAGATATATATACAGGGTGATTGGTATAAGGTGCACCAAAAAGTCAGAGTGAGTAGGTTGGGTTAAGACAAGAAAAACATCGTATAGGAGGGGGGTCATTTTCCCCGCGTTTAGGCGGGAGGGGAAATTTTCTATAAAAAAAAAATGACTTAAAATGGAAAAAAAAATATTTAAAAACAACGGTTAAACTTACAATGCCATGCTATACCATTTTGGAAAGCCAGAAATCTCTTCTTTAATTTTAATTTTTAAACAAGTTGTGTTAGTGAAAAGTTTTTGAAAAATTAATTTTCAAACTCGAAATTTTTTAATTTCAAACTAAATTTTTTCAAAATTTTATGTAATTAAGTATAATTTCAGTTTTCAACATTCAATGCTCTTATTAATTTTCAATAAAAAACAGAAAACCGGATGCTAAAATGTATTTTAGTTTTTGAGAAATTAAAAAAAAGTGTTGAGTAGTTAATCCAGTCAATTTTTGTTTAATATTTGCTAAAAACCGGATGGTATGCAATAAAAAATAAAAAAGGGACAATCCGCTAATTAAATAATTGACCTAAGCAGATCAAACTTGGAAAAACAAAGCAAAACCATTTTTTTTTTTTGGAAAAAAGTACTTTTCATTTTTTTAATTTCTCAAAAACTAAGAAACATTTTAGCATCCGGTTTGCTGTTTTTTATTGAAAATTAATAAGAAAATGTTATAGCATGGCATTGTAAGTTTAACCGTTTTTTCCGTTTTAAGTCAATTTTTTAGAAAATTTCCCCTCCCGCATAAACGGGATTATACGATTTTTTTCTTGCCTTAACCCAACCTACTCACTCTGACTTTTTGGTGCACCTTATACCACTCACCCTGTATAATTGTCAGGATATAATATGTATGTATGAGTGAGTGAAAAATCAATTTGGCATTCAAAATTCAAAAGTTGATGAAAAATTTCAAATTAAAAAAAAAAAAAACAAATTTTTAAAAATGATTAATATATCAAAGTCCGAGCAAGGGAGCTTGAACTTAATTCTGATATAAATTATCAGCAAGCCGTAATTTTGTCTCAGTTTCTCAACATTTTCAAACAAAAATGAGCTCTTAACCAGCTCCGGCCTCTGTGTGTCTTTACTGAGAATTGGAGATCGATATCAATGTTTTCTGCTTCGTCTGTGTTTGTGTACCTAAATATTAGATATGTATGCCGTGAGTGATTAAAAAAAAAACGAATTATTGAAAAATTAAAAACAAATTTGTTTCAATATTTTGTACCTACATATTATGTATATATACATATTATGTACACATATGAAAATTGTGTACTTGAAATAAACTTTTACTGTTTTATATAAATTAATAAAAATAAATAAAAAACAGTAAAATATATCAATAGCTATAATCAAATTAATGAAAAATAAATAAATAAACCAACAGAACAAGAAAATAAATGAATGAATAAATAAACATGCATATAGGTACCTAAAAAATTTGAGCAATATTCGTAGTCATTTTTAATCTGTTGCCAATCACAAAGTGAGTTTATATTAGTTTTCTGATATTAATATTAATTTTAATGGTTTATCATGTCAATATTTAGAATAGAATAAATCAAAAAATTAATATTTTTAATAAATACAGAAGATAATTTGGTAATGAATGATAGTTATACAGGGTGTCCCGAACTTGGTTGGCATTACTTAGCGGTGTGGTTCTTGATTATATTCTAAGAAAACAATCGTTCTACAGTAAATCTCTATCTCCAATTTTGACATATTTATCGTGGATTTAATAAAACACTTACTTTGGTATACCCTGAACCATGTTAACAAAAATTGATCTGCTAATCCTATAGTGGTAGAAACTTCGTTAAGGACTTTATTTTTCGAAGAAATACTAGCGTTTAAATAAAGTTGTTATGTTGTCTCAGTTTTAAGATATCCAGTTTCAAGCTTCTTCCATTTTTCCTGCCCACACCAATTTTTTGACTTTGAGGTCGAATTTCTCAAGAAAATGCTCAATAAACTTAACCTTTTAATATTTTTTTTTTCTTATAAACTTAACAATAATAAAAATAAAAATCAATGACAAGATCGTGGAAAAACCCACAGATTTTATGATACTGGGGAAAACCGGCACCAAAAACTTAATTTTAGAAACAAACATTAAAATGGATTTTTGGTTTTTAAAAAGCTACAAATTATTAGGTGTGTTTTTTTCATTGCTGCATAGCCAGCGCAGAAAAATTTCCCTTGGCAAACAAAAACAATTTGATTGCTGGCGAAAAAGAAGTCAGTAAAAAAAAAAGATGGCTGTGCTGGCGATAGAGCTTTCAATTATTGAAATGAACGTAATAGAGTGAGTGATCGTTTTATTCCGACTTGTGCTGCGCTGGCTATGCGCAGGAATGAATAAAACACACCTATTGTTGTTAGATTTTTTTTGTTGAATTTAAATAAATTGTTACCCATTTTAAGTAATTTTTTTTTAGAAAACTGTCCCACCCGTCTAAACGGGGGGAAATACTACCCCTCTACTATACATTTTTTTTTGTCTGGTTTCAACCTACCATGCCCTAGCCATTTGTGAGATTCTGCTGGCATCACCCTGTATTCAATTTGATGTAACTTAATTAATTGAACACTTAAAACTCCAGTAGGGGATAGAAATAATAATCTGACAAATTTAGGAAATTAGTTTTTCTTCAATTAGAGCTTATTTAGACCCATCAAAGGTGATTTTTTTTAACGCCTACCCTAAAAACCACCCTAATGTTACATAGTACTTCCTTAAACTAAACTACGTTTTTATTAGGTGGCATCAAATTTAGGCTTCCATAACTAATTTAGTTCTTTTAAAATCAAATAATAGGTTTACAAAAGGCCGGGGGGAATTGGATGAAAAAAATGACGTCGGTGCTAAGAAATTTTCATGTAAATGCAATCCCCTGCGGGCTTAGCTAATCCTAGAGAATTCTCGGGGATTAACTTAAGCGCACAGAAAAACTGTATTACCGGCGTGAATTACATACTTGTTATCGATAGTTTGTATGAAAACTCCATTTTGTTTCTGTGATGGCATCGCTAATCCCCGTTGTCATTTTTCTCAACAAATTACCCCGGGCTTGCAAAAAAATTGAAAATCGTTGGAGCGGTTTTTTTTAATAGTTTGTTATATACAAAATTTTGAAAAATAAAAAAAAAAATAGAACGCAATTTTTTAGCCTTTATTATTGTGGAATTAAAAAATTAATTAAAAAAATATCATCCACTCATTTTCGAAACATAGAATAAAAAATAATTTTGAAATTTTTTTTTTTAAATCAATAATTTATTCTTTTGAAAATGTTGATATGCAATATTATTAGAACTTATTTGAAGCTTCTGTGCAAAAAAATTCATTAAAATCAGTTCAACTGATAATAAGATAGTCGAAAATGAAAAAAATGGTTTTATGATGAGATACAATTTTTAAACGATAGATATTTTTTTTCCCAATAATATGGTAGATCGGACAGATATTACTTCACACAAAAATTTTTATCAAAATCATAGGACCCGTTTTTGAGAAAATGAGATTTTCAATACCGGTTTTTTTAATATTTGTACGGGAGGTACCGTTATTTTTGGTCATAAGAAAAATTTGCACTTAAAATCTGCTAGATAATATTAAAAAACTGCTCAGTTTCATAAAAATTGACTGAGTTGTAAACTGAGTTTAAAAATCTAAAAAAATTTGTTTGGAAAATTTTGGTATGCAAAACTTTTTAAACCTTTTCAAACATTCTCCATAAAAAAATTGATCAATATCAGTTGAACTGTTTATGAGAAAATCGAAAATCCAAAAATTGGGAAGTAGGTACCATTTTTAACCATTTTTCGAAAAAAAAATTTGTATAAAAAAAAATTACTGAATTTTTTTTAAAGTTTGTGGGCACGTTTTTGAGAAAAAATTGATTTTCATTTTTTGCTAAAAAAAATTTGTACGGCATGTACCGTTATTTTTGGTCTTTAAAAAAAAAATGAAAAAAAAGTGTGTTCAAGAATATCGACCGACCCGACAGACAGACAGACGGACAGAATTGCGAGACTCACTTTTTTCGACTTCACTTTCATCGTAATGTCAATTTTGATCAAAATCCTGAGTTCGATTTTTTTTACGAATTATTAACTTGCCGCATATAGTACCTACAGCTTTGGACAAAGTTGCCAAAAATCATCTACAATGTCATTAATCTGGTGAAAACCGATCCTGATCTCATAAATTAAAAATAAAATTCGCAAGCCCCAGCCTCGCAAAGCTTCAATTCGCGTTGACAGAGCCATATAGTGAGAAAGTGTATAAGTCTGATCCTTTCAAATCCTTTCGCATCATTATGACCGAAATTAATGAGGAATAAGATGTTAATGTATCCAGCAGACTTGTGCAATGTGCAGACTTGTCAGAAGACGCCTCAATGATAATAAATTATATATGCGGCAGAGTTGTAAAAATGCAGTCTTTTCGGTACTGCAGTTAATTGACTAAAAAGACTAATTTCCTTAAGTCTTTTAACTTACAAAAAGACTTTAACTGTAATCCGGGCAGTCGCAGTCAGTACTAATATTAGTACTGTGCAGTTAAAAAAGCAGTTAATTGACTAAAAGTTAATTAACTGCAGTACTTTTTAACTGGTGTTAGTCTTTTTAGTCAATAGAAAGTCTTAAGTACTGGCCTTGTTTTGGTTTTAGTCAGTAAGTCTTTTAACTGCAGTTAATTATAAGTTAATTAACTTATTTTTAGTCTTTTAACTAAAATACTTGAGACTTGTACTTATAAAACCACAGGATGTGATATTTTGCAAGTACAATGTTGGAAATGGCATGTGGAATGTGGCATATGACATATTGCATGTTATATGTTACATGCGGCATGTGCCACTTGGCACGTGGTATGTAAGCCTTTTATAATTTTTTTAGCCTTTTTATTGAAACTTAAGAATTGTATTTATAAAAAAACAGTACCTACATATATGTAATAAAAAACATATCATTAAATGTTTACATTTATTTTATATTGAATGTCTTTATTATATTATACACAATATATCAAATACATACAAAATCTCATGTAATTGAAGTTATTTCAATAAAAAAAAAATGTCCAAATGTAAAATACATACATACACATACATTATGGGAATGAAACGAAAAACAATTTCTTTGAATAGATTACATAAATAAAACAAAAAAAAACATTGCAAAAAAATACATAACAAAATAATAATAAGGTACGATCGAAGCCTAACGACCGTGTTCCTCAACCTAATATTAAACAAAAAACTTCAAAAGCACCTGAATTTTCTTACTTCGATTTTTTCGTGTCAGGTAACTTTTAAAATTTGGTTTTGATTCGATTATTGATTTAAAAACAAAAATTTTGATCTGTACCTTGCCCAACAGACAACATCACTGGTCAGTCTGAACAAATACCCTAATTTGAAAAAAGCGTTCATAAAATATAATACTCCCGTACCATCATCGGCAGCTGGAGAACGACTTTTTTCAATAGCGGGGTTATTGAATGTTCCTAAGCGAGGAGCACTTACATACAACAATTTTCAAAAATTGTTGCTTCTGAAAGTTAACTCCTCTATAACTTAAAAAGAATTTTTCATTTATTTTTTAATTTGTTTTCATTCCATGAATTAACTTTTGTTATGTCTGAACAAATACCCTAATTTGAAAAAAGCGTTCATAAAATATAATACTCCCGTACCATCATCGGCAGCTGGAGAACGACTTTTTTCAATAGCGGGGTTATTGAATGTTCCTAAGCGAGGAGCACTTACATACAACAATTTTCAAAAATTGTTGCTTCTGAAAGTTAACTCCTCTATAACTTAAAAAGAATTTTTCATTTATTTTTTAATTTGTTTTCATTCCATGAATTAACTTTTGTTATATATTTTTTTGTAATGTTTTTTTTTGTTTTATTTATGTAATCTATTCAAAGAAATTGTTTTTCGTTTCATTCCCATAATGTATGTGTATGTATGTATTTTACATTTGGACATTTTTTTTTTATTGAAATAACTTCAATTACATGAGATTTTGTATGTATTTGATATATTGTGTATAATATAATAAAGACATTCAATATAAAATAAATGTAAACATTTAATGATATGTTTTTTATTACATATATGTAGGTACTGTTTTTTTATAAATACAATTCTTAAGTTTCAATAAAAAGGCTAAAAAAATTATAAAAGGCTTACATACCACGTGCCAAGTGGCACATGCCGCATGTAACATATAACATGCAATATGTCATATGCCACATTCCACATGCCATTTCCAACATTGTACTTGCAAAATATCACATCCTGTGGTTTTATAAGTACAAGTCTCAAGTATTTTAGTTAAAAGACTAAAAATAAGTTAATTAACTTACAGTTAATTAACTGCAGTTAAAAGACTTACTGACTAAAACCAAAACAAGGCCAGTACTTAAGACTTTCTATTGACTAAAAAGACTAACACCAGTTAAAAAGTACTGCAGTTAATTAACTTTTAGTCAATTAACTGCTTTTTTAACTGCACAGTACTAATATTAGTACTGACTGCTAACTGTTTTTTTTCCAGTTAAAGTACCCACGCACAGGATTAACTTGCATTCAATTGTTAAGTTAATTAACTGCGACTTTACTGACTGCAGTACCAAAGTACTGCAGTCTTTTACAGCTCTGCTCACAATGGTCTAACAATAATATTGGCCACTCGATTATTCTGAACTCATTCAGACCACTCCCAAGTATCACTGATTACACCAGCCGCAGCCCACAGTTACAGTTCCATAAAAAACTTTCAGGTACCATTCCTTCCAGATCTCTCTGGGAAGACCTGACTTTCCTGGAAGATGAATCGATCCACTTCTATACTGACGGTTCTAAAACTGATGACGGGATTGGTGGAGGTGTATACTCAGATAGGCTGAAACTAAGTCTCTCCTTCCGTCTCCCCAATCACTGTAGCGTGTTCCAGGCGGAACTTTTGGCGATAAAAGAAGTCCTGTCTTGGGTCAAAGAAAACGTGATATCAACCACAGATTTCCGTATTTTCTCGGATAGCCAAGCAGTTATTAAATCTCTGGATTCTGTCTCTACAAATTCAAAAACTGCCCTTAATTACCGATCATCTCTCTTGGAGATGGCACAGCAGTTCAACATTCACCTTTTCTGGGTGCCGGGTCATAGGGACATTCCAGGCAATTGCAAAGCAGACGAACTCGCCAAAAGTGGAACTTTAATACCTATACTGTCAAATCGGACAAATATTGGTATACCCATCGCTACTTGTAAACTTATGCTAAAGCAAGATGCAATAGAGAGAACAAATCTTAGGTGGAGTAATATTGCCACATGTCAGGCCACAAAACAGATCTGGCCTGTGCTGGATCTGAAGCGCTCTAGGAACTTAATATCTCTAAGCAGACTGCACATTAGCTCCGTCATATAGGTGTCATTATTGGACACTGTCTAATAGGCAAGCATGCAACAAGGCTTGGTGTATTTTCTAACGACTTCTGCAGGAGTTGTAGGGACGAAGAAAAGGAAGAATCGATTCCTCACCTTCTCAGTACATGCCCTGCTTTATCTCAAAGACGGTGGCTCCACTTAGTTGAATTCTACTATAATGATGCTAGTGATCTGGCAACTTATGACATTAATAGTCTCGCTCGCTTCGTAAGAAGCTCTAAATGGTTCAACGAGTAGGAAGAAAGTTTCCTAGATTCCTGTGGTATCACAATGGGCCAACCTATGGTTTAAGTGTGTCCAGCGTTCTGCTGACAACCACATAAACCTAACCTAACCTAGCCCAGGAAGCATGGTACTCTATTCCCCAAAGCAGATGCTATTAAAATAATTAGTGAAAAGTTTACTATGCAGATGCCAAGCCACTGTGAAAAATCGTGATTGGTCAACGAAGTATTAACTTGGTAAATAAAGATAAGGTATTAAGTAAAGTTTTATTTTCTAAAATTTTATTTTTTTAACAGATCTTCAAATATGTGCTATTTCTATGTCCAGCAGATATAATGTCATAACAAAAACATTTTTTGTTTGTATAATTTAGCCTTAAGGAGTCTACTTTGAATTTTGGTTTTAAAGAATATGAAATACATATCTGAGTCAGAGAGAAAGAACTAATAGAGAGAGTCAAATTTCCTCGTCTCCGTCCCCTCCAAGCCTTTTGTTTACATTTTTTATAACATGTTGAATTCCTATCAGTGTGTACATGTTTTCACCTCGGGCAGTGCAAAACAAAAACAAAGGTGGTGAGTATGCACATCTTCTTGCATATGTATTTGTCCCCACATTATTTTTAATAATTATACATATGCAAGATGGTGCGCAAGTCGCAACATCGTAGCTTGTAGGCCAAAAGAGAGCCACCGTCGAATTTGACTCTCTCTATTAGTTCCTTCTCTCTGTCTGAGTTTCCTACAAAGAAATATAAATGTTTAATTTATTAAATTAGAAATAAACTATGCTTTTATAAGAAAATTCATGAGTATGCTATTTCTCTGTCCAAAGCTGTATATATTGAAAATAAAAAACGAGCCTTAAAATTAGCTCTGGAAGCGCTGTTTAAAGTCTTTAAAGAACTAAAACTGTTTCTTGGGATTTGAAGATCCTTATGACCTGCGCAACCTTGCACCTTAGGTGGCACGCATATGTGAAGAAAGATTTTTACCAACTTGGTGTGAGTGACTGCAGCTTAAATTTTGGACCCGACCATTTCTTGAACTGGAAATTTGGAGCCTTTTTTCAAATTAACAGCGTGACGGGTTGTTGAGATAACAGCATATCATGCTAAACGGAAACGAAAGTCAGCAGTACCTCCACGCGATAACACCCACTATTTAATGAACAGCAAAATCCGGAATATTTTTTTTTAATAAAACAAATAAAAACTGCAACTTCCTGTCGTGGTGAAAATTGGACTTCATAAAAGTCTAAACTTTTCAGGGCTTAAAACAAAAATTTTAAACATTTTTAATATTATACGTTATTGATGGTGGTCAGTGGTGAATTCTTTTCAGCCAATATTCACTGGCTCGTATGGCTATATCACACAAAAAAAAATAAAAATTATCTAATTTGTAAATATAAAGGTTTTTCTTTAAAGACTTAAAATTATTCTTAAATTCCAAGAAACTATTATATCATAACATCGTCATATTATATTAATTTATAGAGTGCCCTTGACTTTTAAAGCAAATTAATTGAAAACTGCCTCAAGCATTTTGTCACAGACAACTTAAATGTCAAAAACAAACAAGGGAAGCAATTTATCAATGTCTTTTTTTTTAAGCTTAATTTCTATACCTACCTATCTAATGGAAAATTAAAAAAAAAAAATTTACTTTGAGCAATGATAGTTTTTTGATTTTATAATAAAATATGATTTTATCCCAGGGAATTATTATAATAAACATAAATTATGTGAATCAAATTTTAACTACAAAAAAAAAATCAAACACAATGCCTTCGAGGTTTACTTTGTATCGCGATATTATTAGGTATAGGTACATAGGTATATAAGCAAACTCAGTTAGGTCTCCATTGTGGCCAGGTTTGTACTACCGGAAAGAAGGCATTCCCAGGGCATTCTGTGTCTCTGACTTGCCTATGTCCGTACAATGTGTAATTTGCAATCACATGGTTGTGTTCTACCGCATAGGCGATAAATTTCTGTGCAACTTCCATCATTGGTTTCGGTGGTAATTTCTCTGCAAGCAATATATAAAAGCATGGAGCACACGCTCTTTTATTGAATTCACCTCTGGAATATTTGCGCTATCCAATCTTACCCATAAAATCGCCTATTAGCAGTAATCCAATACTCTTGTCGTTATAGTGAGGAGCATGTGCACCAACCACACCGAATCCACGACCAACGTACACATTGCCATCAGCACCGACAGCAAAACTGTAACCTATATCGTCCCACTTTCGGTCATCCATGTGAAAGTCCTGCATGGATCTCATGGCTGCCTTGCATGCGTCCGTTGTAAGGCAGACATCCGGACGGTGAGAATGATGAACAATAACATACTCCACAGGACCATGGATGTGGGTTCGGTTTTTTGGTAGGCGAGCCACCCACTCATCGCGGCTTATTATTTTCCAGGACAAGGATTTCTCTGTGAAGGCCGCGGCGTAAACAATGAAGCAAACTATCATCGGAATTAACCATTGTTAGTGGCTATATCAGTGACTATCTGAATTTAATTTTTTTACTTGCTCCAACGGTCGCCGCAAAGACAATGCAGGAGAGTAGGCAGAGACACTTGTTCATGGTGGAACGAAACTATTACTACTGACTGACTGACCGCATGTTAAGTTCTATAAGGAAATGATATGGCAGGTTGGTTCAGTTGGATTATGAATCTGTTTTGCAACTTTTTGGCTTCCATATCTAATCAACTGACGACGCCGACACCCGCGCCGCACCGGCCACAACTGATAAAGAAATATAGTTGTTAGTGTACCTTAACTACTCGTATTAGAAGTGTTTGTTCTTACGCATCGCAATCCCACGGTATGTACACCTACTTGAAAAAATATGAATCGGGAAATCATGCTTTTATATGTAATTTTAAAATTCATTTGAAGTGCTATTGTCTTTTTACCTGTTTGCTGCGACAATGAATTGTTTTGCGGCGAAAAATTATAACGATGTGCCTACTTAAATGACACACTTCAACTCGGTTGATTGAAGACACATTTTCGTTTAATTTTTTGAAAAGGCGTTTTTTTTTTGATTTGAAAGTTTTCTCAAACTATGTAGGTATCAAATTTTTTAATCAAAATAGACACGAAATTGTGAATGGTGAAAGTTTCGAAAAAATTCCCACATTGAAACAGATCTTTTAAGCATCAAATGAAGAACATAATTTCGGAGATTGGATTTTTTTTTGGATTCGCAATATTTTCTAACTGATTACTCGTATGGTAAAAATGTTAAAAAATTTTTTGTATAGAGGATATTATAATCTATAAAGCGTGTATAAATTAATTTTCGATAGCTTCGCCATTTAAGAGAGAAATATAAAAAAGCGATATATTTGGTGTTTAATCAATTTTTAAAATAATGATCTTTTAAAGGAATACATTTACATTTTGTGGCAAAAATAAGCGTTGACGCTTTGACGTCATGGTCATCAAAAATTGAAGAACTGTAAACGCAACGTCAATGTTCAACGAGTCAACGCATATATTATGTAAAATGTTGAGGATCACACGAATGAAGTTATAGTCAGTCATTGTTGCCCCAAAATACGTTGACGAATGTGTCAACGAAATTTATACTATTCGATGTCGATGGGCTATAAATATGTTAAATTTCGACGATCACAAGACTTGAAAACATTCAGAAAACGCCGTCGCATTGAAAAGAGGATAAATAATAATTTTTCGCGTTGACATGACGATCACACGACGTAGACATTTTTGGTCTGTTTGGTAACGTTAAATTTTCTTGCGAATTTGCACAAATTTTCACAAAATTTCACAAATTGCTGTCAAAACCCATAGAAAAAAAACTCAGTTTTTGGGAAATTTGTTGAAAAATTTTATTTCAACTTGAATTAACTTCATTTTATAAAAATTAGTTTAATACTTCATATAGCTTCGTCAATTCATAAATTGCCAAATTCCAGCCATCGAAGGATGACTAAGTCCAACTTTCTCCAAAATTTTCTGAACAACAAAAAAAAAATTTATCTACAGGTCCAAAAATGCCCCAAGTAACATCGTTGGAGCTATTAGATGCAAAACTGTTCTTTTACAGCTCTTAGCTGAACACTTTTAGCTCTATTAACTTTATAACGCATCAAGATTTGAAAATATGCTCCATAACAAACTTTACACGTCTTCTATCGAGCAACCTGTCAATAACAGACAATTTAGAGACGTTATACAGCTGCTAGCAACACATCCCCAAAATACTAACGCATTATCTTCTGAAGTGTAAAAATTTAGCATTTACAGAGCTGTATAAAAAGCGGCTGTAGAGCCGAATTACTAATATTTGCACACAAATACTTCGTGAAGCGCATGCGCATTTTCAAGTTTTAAAAAAAATTCTATAACAGCTGTATATGAAAATTCTATAGCAGTCATGTTATAGGGTGTTCCATACTAGAATACGAAGAAAATAATTATTTCAAAAGAAAAAATTAAATCAGTTTAAAATAAATTAATTAATTTCATTCTGCATGATGTGTCGTTCTCGTTATATTTGTTATTAAAAGGAATGTTTTTTGCCAAATGGCGGGTGAGTTATAAAAAAAAGTGTGAGTGCCGGGACTCACGGTTAAGATGCGTAAACATCAACATTCGTCCGAATGCCTCATAGACCGAGAGCCTATATCAAATTGAGGGTGTGGATAATAGCAAAAATTTACTGGTATTTTTATATAGAACTTAACTTTTCATAAGCAAATTTGAAAATCGGTAATGATGCATGGAAAATGCGTTCTTTAGTTTACGGACAAAGGCCCCAACCACGCTTATAAAAAGTTAAGATCTATCTAAACATACCAGTGAATGTTTCCGATCACTCACACCCACAAACAGCAGTGGGCTCTTAGCCAATCATTAAAATTATATTTAAAAATATTTTCCAGTCAATGACCTTATTTCGTCTAATTTGCCAAAGAAGTATATACTGAGCGTACATAGCGTTGACCGCACTCAATTTTCGTGAAGCTCAGAATCACGATCACGACCACGATCACGATCACGATTACAACGTTACGTTACGTTTTCTTTTCACCCTACCGCCAGTATAGATGTTTACATATCAAAACTTTATTTGATGACAATTTCGTTTCTAAAAATAAGCTTTGAAAATTTTATTACCTACATACAAAAATATACCGAGGACCTAAAATACATGTTTGGAATAAAATATTCTTCAAATAAAAATTTTCGTTCATAGAAATAATTCTTTTTTTTATTATTATCCACTTGCCGAAACTTTCAATTTCTGAAACACCCTTTTTATTTCATTAAAAAAATATAAAAACCAGAAAAATGCCATATTGTTAAAACTAGCTCCAAAAGTACAGAAAGCAAATCTTTAAGTGATATAAGAGCCCGATATCAACAGTAATTAATATTTCAGCTCTATAACAATCAAAAATATAGCTCAAAGTGATTTAACAGCTTTATTGAAGAAACCTTCTTCCCTTATGAAAAATGGCGACGAGAAAAAAAAATAATGCAATATTTTCTTTTATTCATTAAAAAAAAAAAAACTATCCCCGCGCTCTCACTCAAAATCAAACTAAATTGTAGTTTTAACCAATATAAATTTATTTCGACTGAAAATTTTTTTTTTAGAATTTTAATTTTTTTTAAGTTATTATTTATTTTTATTTGACAGCTTAAAATACAAAATTTCGAAGGCGCGTTGTAATTTAACAAATTACCCGCATAACGTTTGTGAAAAAATTTAATTTGCACTTAAATTAAGCTTACATTTCACCGAAAAATATTTAATTCTTTTATTATTTATTTTGGTAGGAAATTATAATTGGCATATCATACAAAATTAGGTATTAAACTATCAAACGATTCACTTATCCTATATAAGTATTAAAGCGTGTCTGCGTTTATGTTTGGTATTATATTTATTACTCAAACCAATACGAACAAACATCTTTCAAAAGATGCTCTTTAAAGGTATATGACATAGACCTTCAGAGTTACTTGCCACTAATAACGTGCTTCTTAAGAGCAAAAAAGTGGTCTCAAACTCAAAAAATTAGCTGGAAATGAGCTCGACTTAAGCTCTAAATGTGTTTCTAGAGCTCATTATTAAAAAAAGGAGCTTTAAGATTAGCTCTAGAAGCGCTGCTAAAGCATTTAAAGAACTAAAAATGTTACTTGGGGCAATTTTTTGACTATTCAAATTTCTTGGGATTTTCGATCTGCCCTCCAATCTGCTTTTTTTTTATTTTGAAATTAAATCCAGAAGTATTTTCTCTTTTTTCAGAATGACAAGTCAAAAGAATGCAAAGGATTCATGAATTCCCAAAATATTGCATTGAATTGATTGCAGTAAAATGAATGGGAAATAGGAATCTTTTTGATTCAAAAGTGAATGGTGATTGCATAATTTGAAGTCTGAAGTCTCAAAGTGAAATCAATGAATGTAATATTTTAATTGAATTCAATCAATGATTTTTAAAGACTGCATTCACAAAAAAATGCATTATTTTACAAGCCCGATAACTACCATATTTACAGACTTCACCAAATATTTCACATTAGGTTTGTAAACCAACAAGCAGGTTAACACAAGCGATAGAAAATTCTTCTGTGTTAACGTTGAAACATAGTTAACGAACTGAAGAGCAGTCTGCCAACATTTCATAACTCTTAAGGCCTAGTAAATTCTTTCTCGTGAAGTGAACAAACATCAGTAGATGAAGTGATTTTTTTTTACATTTGTCGCTGCTATACAGACTTGTGAATGCGTTGTGAACGTTTGACGTTTGACCTAATGTCTAATACAAAATAAATATTTGTTGTTCATCAATTTATTAAAATGAAATACGAAACCATAATTATCGCTGTAATTTCTGTTTTAATTCTCAGCACAATTTGCTTGACTTTTGCAGCTTTTATTGTCGAATTGTCAAAGCTACACCAAAAATCAAAGAGTTCCCGTACATTTTACGCGGGAATTGCTTCACAGCTCGTGAACGCAAACTCTCCACTTTTTGTCTCCACATGGCTTCACGAGCACGTTTATGGGTGAAAAAAAATGCAAATTGGTATGGATTCACGACATGATTCACAAGTATTTACTTAGCTTAATCTGCTAACTGCATTGACATGGTGTTGAGTCGTTGACTCGTGTCATAGTGATAGCGCTCTTTCGATTATTAAACTCGTAACTACACCAAACAAAAAGCGAACGAAAAAGTATTTTTACAAAGATACCTATTTGTATAGGTGATTTGATTTTAACAGCTATTTTGTCATCATTAGTTTCTGCTAAAATTTTCCTTAACAAAATTCTTGATTTTGTAAATGATCAATCAAGTGATATGTAGTGTATATACTATTATAAGAGTGATTAATTTTTGTATTGTCATTTATGGTACTTTTTTCCATTTTTCAACTAATTTTTAAACACTTCAATGTTGAGTAGCCTTTTTTGAAGCTATACACGAAATGATGAGTGTATTAAAACAAAAAACAAAACACATGTTCTTTTCAAAATTGTTTCTTATTATAAATTTTTGAAGAACAAAAAATGCCGAATTGATTTATATCCTCACCTACAACTGATTTCTTGAATTATTTCGAGGGTACAAAGTATGCGTTGAAAACAAACAAAGAATAACTATAGCTAAATATGTATTATACTTCTTTGTAGTTGATCTAGGGAAGTAATAGGTAGATGAATATGAGAGGTTAAAATGTTGAAAAGAGCAAAAATCAGTCATTTTTCGCATAGACGATCACACGACGCACGCAGGCTGGTAAATGAATGCATTCTTCTGTGAATGCATTGCCATTTCCCTCCATAAGCCCTACGTGCTCTAGCCCCATTAAAATTTTTTCCCAGTTTCCACAGGGAAATGGCGATGTAAAGAATGAAAAGAATGCAAAGAAATCAAATGTTAATGTAAAGAATGCAAAAGAATCCATGAATTCTCAAAAGATTGCATTCAATTGATTGCAATAAAATGAATGGGAATAAAAATGATTGCAATCTTTTTGATTCAAGTAAATGGTGATTGCATAATTTGAAGTATGAAGTCTCAAAGCGAAATCATTGAATGCAATCATATTATTGAAGTCATTAACGATTGCATTCACAAAAGATTGCATTCTTTTACAAGAAGTTAAAATGTTAAATCAGTCAAGCTATCAAATTCCACTGAAGGATGGCTACGATGTCGATGTGTTAACAACTTCTTACAAATCACAATTTTATGAAATTTTATGTTTTACTGCTTAAAATATGATTTTAAGTCATTCGGGTGAGATTTAAAACGAAATATTCGTTATTATTGTCTGTCAAGCTATAAAATGTCTAATTAATTTTAAGGATGCTGTTACGATGTCGATGGATTAAAAAATCATACATTTTTGAAATTGACACGTAACCTGCATTAAGGTTACGTTGACCAGTTCTAACTGCATTGACAGGGTAATCACACGGTCACACAAAATAATCAACGCATTGTCACTAAATTATATGTCAACGCGAGTTTAAACGCAGCCATTAACGCATTGACAGCAGGCCCGTCATGTAATATGGGTAGTGTGGGTAGTAAAACCCACTCGAGATTATTTCAACGTGCGGTTGAAAAGGGAAAAATTAAGGTGATATTTCTTATATTTCTAACAATTTCTTAAAATTCGGAGAAAATTCCGTTCCGATCAAATACTATATGATAGGGCTATTGACCTTTGACTATTTGTGTTCTGGTATTAAATTTAAAGTTTATTTGCTCATTGAATTTTGAAAGAAATTTGGAAATTCAAAAAGTAGAAGCTGTTGTTGATGTGCTGGGCGCTTCCCGTGATTCCTAATTTGAGGCAATTTGGAAAAATTCCATAACAAGGGTTGTTGAATGTTAATCTTGAAATTGAAGAACCAATTCAAAACACCGACAAATTTGTACAGAAATATTTGACTAATTATTATCATCACTAAATGCAAGATTCGTAGATAATTCTTCTCGTTTCTTCAAACTACTGGAACGAATCGCTGCAGGCCAAAGAGTAGATGTCGATGATGTAGTTAAGTTCTACAAAGATGACTTTAATAAACAAAGACTTATTAGCGATAGGGACGTATTCCCATAGTTTTTTTTAAAAGACAGTATGAGCAAGCAAAAAATTTGACAGAAGTAGTTGATTTTTTTCGAAAATACGCCTGGAGTCAAGGGCTTGTTCCCGAGTTTATGGGATTCGTCCGATTGCTAATCACAATCCCAGGATCATCTTGCTCAAATTAACGAAGTTTCTGCGTTCTTCGTCGTTTAAAATCTTACCTTAGGTCAACAATGCTGCAGGATCGGTTCAACAATATTGCTATATTGCAAGTTTATTCCGACCACACGGACAATCTAAGTTTGGATGAATTATAAAATAAATTTATTTCAAAACACTCCAAACGAAGTGCGGTTTTCGCATTAAAAAACCAGTGTTTCATCAAAAGAATAAATAAAAAACTTTAAATGAAAAAAATGTTGACTTTTTTTTTATTAGTGAATTTAAGCTTTTACATCTTACACCCAACCAACTACCCACTCGGGCTGAAGCTGTTCTGCCGGGCCTGATTGACAATATTTTACGTTGACAATTACATGACTTGACAACTTTGGGACAGAATTTTACGTCAGTCAGTCAACGCGTTGACCATTTACGTGGACCGTCTAATCGCAGCTTTAGAATCTTTAAGAAAATATTCCACTCCATCTATAAATATATCGGAACAGAATTTAAAATTTTACAAGGTAAAAGACAAGCTCGAAAAAATAAACCGCATGCATTTTAAAGTTGATAATTTATGGCGGTATAAATAAAGTTGAGCACTTGCTCAAATTGCATAACAGCCCATGTCGTAATGGTAAGTCCTTAGGACTTTTACGCCAAAGGCTTGAGGATTGAATATCAGCTTCTGTTCCCTAAACTCAGAGCGGCTTATTGCGAAGAATTGACAGATCCTCCAATAGTAGATCTTGTCATAAAAAAGTACGGTTTTAGAAGTAAGCACTCGACAATTGACCAAGTGCATAGAATCACTGACGTCATCGAGAAAGCTTTTGAAGAAAAGAAAATTTGTTCTGCAGTCTTCTTAGACGTATAGCAAGCCTTTGACAAGGTCTGGCACGAAGGCCTCAAATTCAAATTAATACAAGTTTTGCCTGATAGACTTTACACGATAGAATCTTTAGTGTGAGGCATGCGGAAATGAGTATTTTGATTTCAAAGAAATAGTGGCGGGGGTGCCACAAGGTAGTGTCCTATCCTAGGTCCAATTTTGTACCTTTTATTTACACATGGTATACCTCAAACAGAAGACACTAGGTATTGTACCCACGATTGCTGACGACACTGCAAACTAGCAGTGGGCAAAACGATCAACGAAGCTACAATAAAATTACGAGACGCGCTTAATAATGTCAATGAATGGACAAAAACACGGCGAATAGTGCTCAACGAATTTAGATCAGTCCATGTGGACTTTACGTACAAGAAAATCGACAGATTACCTGTATTTGTAAATAGAACTCGGGTTCCATTCGCAAATGAAGCTAAATATCTCGGTATGACTTTAGACGCGAAATTAAAATGGAAGCCGCATGTAAAAAACAAATGCGAAAAATTAAAAATTAAATTCAGAGAAATGTACTCGTTACTCGTAAATCACTCTAAGCTTAATATAGAAAAAAAGCTGATTTTATACAGGCAGGTACTTAAGCCCGTCTGGACTTATGGTATACAGCTCTGGGGTTGTATTCGCGATTCTAATTTAAATATTTTACAATCTTTTGAAAATTAATTGCTAAGATCATTTGTAAATGCACCGTGGTATATTAGAAACGACGACCTATACAGGGATCTTGGGATCCCCACGGTAAGAAATGAAATAAAAAATTTTGCGCGAAAGCTTAGAAAACGACTTTTAGAACACGCTAATAGAACTATTATCGAAATTCTTGACGAGACAAATTTAGTACGCCGCTTGCGAAGGACTAAACCTTCTGACTAAGTGCGGTAAACGGAAAACCGCTTTTAAAATCGCGGAATACGCAGGAGCTATCGCCGGATAGTTACCTGCAACACGTTGTATAAAAAATAAATTGCTAGATAAGTTTCAACTTAGTTGCAATCGGGAGGTGGTTTTAGTGAAGTAAGAATCTCACACTTATATGAGCACGCGTTTTTAGGTCCTCATAGAGCCTTTTGAAGGTTTTAACACCTACCCACGGAAAAAAAAAGTACCTCTCACTTTGTTATTAACAACAATTGAATATAACACATAAATGAAACATTTTTTTTGTCTGAATACTAATTCTAAGAAAAAAATATGTTAAACTAAATTATTGTTCTACTTCTAAGAAGTAAATGTAAACTAAGCTATTATACTAAAGTTCTAGGCAATAAATGTTTAGCAGTTAGACCTAAGAATATTTTCGTAATAATACAAAATTTTCAATACGAACGTCTATTGGAAAACAAATAAAAATTAATTCTGCTCTCTAGGCGTGTTTTTTTGCAAGCCGGAATTACCGACGCCATGACAGTAAAAAACATGGAGTTTTCATACAAACTATCGATAACATGTCTGAAATTCATGCCGGTAACACAGTTTTTCGGTGCGCTTAATTTAAACCCCGAGAATTCTCCGGGATTAGTTGTTGTTGCATTTAACATGTTAATTGTTTAGCACTGACGTCGTTTTTTTCATCCAATTCTTGCTTGCAAAAAAACACGGCTTCTGTCTAATTTAGAGACTCAATGTGAACTAATTGTTTCATTTATTTCTATGGATCCATAAAAACTTTCACCTTTCGAATTCGGCATCAAATTAAAGGTCCACTTCATTCTTACCGTCAACATGCACGCGGAAGTAGTTGAAGGTTGTAAGTTGTACTAGGCTGTGGTTCTCCTAGAGCTGCCACTCCACCCAATTTATTTTTATTTTACTTGCTGAAAACTCTGAATTTCGTAGCAGTTGGTACATTTGGTATGAATGAAACTAAATATCACATTAGTATTTTCACGTCAATTTATTTCTTCCAAGGATAAAGAAATAAGGTATAAAGAGCATCAAATGGTAAATGCATCGAGACAATTCTTGAATTCTAAGCATCAACTCGACTTCAAAATACTTCCAAGTTCCAGTTCTGTCCTTTGTATATATGCGGGTGTCAATCATTGGTTGATTACAGACAAAATTAGTAACATGACATTTAAATAGACAAACAAAAATGGGCAGAAAAGTCAAATGCTCGCGCTGGGAGGATGACATTAAAGCTAAGACCGCACTCGGCGGAACTACACTTCAACGGAATTGAACTTCACGACTTATCTGTAGGAATTTGTTTGAACTATATCGCACTTAGCGACAACTGCACTTCACGGCGCGACACTTTGCGACAAAGTTGATAATCTGACCTAATCTATCTAATCAGATCTAATCACGACATGAAGTTTCGTTCAGTTTCATGCGAAAGGCGCACGGGGTCGCTAAAGTGCAGTTCCGCCTTGTGCGGTTCTACCTTAAATGTCAATTCTAATGACAAGCGACCGATGGAGAAGTATGGAGGAGGCTTATGCACACATAACTTACAAATTTTATGTGAAATTATCTAAATTCTAAACAAGATATTTAATTTTACTAAGTGAACATTTTGAAGTAAAAAAATAATTTCTACTGTAATTAGGTACTAATTAAAATAACTTTGTAATTTGAGAGCTAATGAGTGAATAAAACTTGTTATAATATTAATTTATATATAGGTACACTCTATATACATATTTAAATTAATAAATCTATCTCGGTCCATAACCTGCCAAAAATATTTTACTTCATTTTTACAACACCAACAACAATATTTGCTCATAAATATAATATACGCTTTCGTAGACGAATGAACATTTTTGTTTGATTAATTTATTTTCATAATTCCAATTTTAATAATTAAAAAAAAAAAATATATGAACAGAGTTGGAAAATGGTGTTTCATGCACATCTGTCATTTCAATGACAGCAAGTAAATATTTATGTAGTTGTAGTATGTAGCTACATTAAAAAAAAAAAAAACTTTTAATGAAGTATGTATATGTAATTAATTACTTAAAACTTCTTTTGGCACATGGTGAGTAGATATAGCAAAGACTAATGAACCAAACATACAATTTGTTGTTCATTTAAATCATAAAGTAGAAAAGAATGACATGAAGGATGGCATTGTGGTTGTAAACTTGATGCCAAAATCATAAGGTTTTCATATAATATTGAAAAATATATACTTTTCGCCATCAGGAGGCGTAGCACAAAGTTATTTATGGAAGGTTTTTTTTTATTATGATTTTCATGTTATATTTACCAAAAAATATAAAATATTTATATGAAGTTTTATCAGGGTGTTTTTTTTATTTGTATATATGAAGGGCACTCAGTTCATTTATTATCGATTATTATCGATTCGACGACAATTTTCATGATATAAAATTGAAAATGTGTTCGGTGATTCTATATATTTCTTACTCGGACCAATCCCTAGTTGTAGCCAACCGTTAGATGGTTGTGGAAATTCTACACAAGATGGGGCATCAAAGTTATAACTCTGCCAAATACGATTTGACTTGCTTCAGAAGACCAGCGGGAAAGCGCAACACACCTTCAGCCACAAGCTGCCGCGGCATTTTCCTCAATCTGCCCGACGGATCGCAGCTGACAACGAAACTATCGGTGAAATATCTGGGTATCAACTTAAGGAGAGGTTACGTCTCAACCCTCACGTAACAGCTACTCTGAAGAAATTGAATTTCACTTTCCACCGCATCCACCCTCTAATGCGGAAAAGGAATGGACTGAGCCAGAAGACAAAGTTCCTTCTCTATATAAGCAACTTCTCAGACCGATCATCACATACTGTTTTCCTGTATGGTTTACTATTTCCAAAACCAGCATGAGAAAGCTTGGAATGTTTGAGAGGAAAATCTTGCGGATCTGCACTGGATTCCACTTTGACAAACGGCGACGAAAACACGTCAGCAACAAGCGACTCTACTGTCTACGAGGCATTCGGAATAATACCCCTAGATAACTATATGATCAGTGCTGCCAAAAGGCTGACGACCAACCTTAGAAATCAGCCGAACGCGCTGGTGAGAACAATCACAAGCGAAGAGAGACACCCTGAGCCACGATACTTAGATGTGACAACACTACTGGACGAAGGAATTAACGGGTGATTTTTTAAGAGGTTTAGAACTTTTTTAAAAAAAAAAACACTAAAAATTCGAAAAAATGAATGAAATATTTATTTGAATCGATAGTTTGAACCTTGCAATTTAATGTTTAAAGATAATTTCATGCAAATGTTGACCGCGGCTGCGTCTCAGGTAGCCCATCCGCTGAGTCCAATTTTGGCATACTCTTTCACACATATCGGCCGGTATCTCACGAATGAATGCATGGATGTTGGCTTCCAGTGCGTCAATCGAAGCGGGCTTGTCCCTATAGACATTAGCCTTGACATACCCCCACAAAAAATAGTCTAATGGTGTCAAATCGCACGATCTAGGCGGCCAATTGACCGGCCCGAAACGTGAAATTAACTGTTCACCAAACTCGCCTCGCAATTGCGCCATTGTTTCGCGTGCTGTGTGGCATGTGGCACCGTCTTGTTGAAACCACATATCATGCAAGTCAAGAACTTCCATTTCGGGCAAAAAAAAGTTTGTTATCATCGCTCGGTAGCGTTCACCATTGACAGTAACGCTGCGATTCGCATCATCTTTGAAGAAATATGGCCCAATAATGCCGCCGGCCCATAAACCGCACCAAACAGTGGCTTTTTCGGGATGCATTGGTAGCTGTTGCAATGCTTCTGGCTGATCTTCACTCCAAATGCGGCAATTGTGCTTATTTACGTACCCATTCAACCAAAAATGAGCCTCATCGCTGAACACAATTTTTCGATAAAAAAGCGGATCCTCGGCCAGCTTTCCAAGAGCCCATTCACCAAAAATTCGGCGTTGTGGTAGGTCGGCTGGCTTTAGTTCTTGCACCAGCTGTATCTTAAAAGGCTTTACGCCCAAATCCTTCCGCAAAATTTTCCACGTAGTGCTGTAACAAATACCTAACTGCTGGGAACGGCGCCGAATCGACATTTCGTGGTCTTCTGTCACACTAGCTGATACGGCCGCAATATTTTCTTCACTACGCACAGTACGTAAACGTGTTGGTGGTTTAATGTCCAACAAAGTAAATTTGGTGCGAAATTTGGTCACAATCTTCCGAATAGACTGCTCAGAAGGTCGAGAATGCCGACCATAAAATGGAAGCAGCGCGCGATGAACATTTCGAACCGAGCACGAATTTTGATAGTAAAATTCAATAATTTGCAAGCGTTGTTCATTTGTAAGACGATCCATGGTTAAATTGCAAACCAAACTGAAGCTGTTTGACAGTGACACAAGGTACTAAACACACGTCAGCTGTCAAAACCAGTGTTGCCAAAACCAAACCAGCTAAAAAATCACCCGTTATTTCTATCACCGACGACGAGGAAATCCAATTCTACGAGGACGTAGCGTCAAACTACCACAGTGACTAAAAGACACCCTTACCCCACATATCACCACAAAGGCAACCAGATTTGGACATTATTACTGGTTGTAGCCAAAGATATCCACCACACTTCAAAAACAGGGAACAACTGTGAAGAAGTTCGAAGACAGCTGCAATCAAAGAGATCGCTAGGTCCTTTCCCGGTATAGTCTCTAATAACCCCTTGAAAATTCATTTGTCATCAGCATCAGGAATTGTTTGAAAACCATTGGTAAGATTGCCAGAACCCGCCTCTGGTATGCTCAATGCTGAGTTTCACAAGAGCATCCAAAGCAACCCATGAAAATATCGTATAGCAGAATCGCAGTCGACGCTGAAGAAAAAACCATTTCTGTAAACTATTTAGCGGCGATGCTGAATGGAATTTTACTGTCAGGCAGATTGCGCCATTCAACCAAGACGACATAGACTAACAATTCTCTCCAGTCGATCTTAACGAAGTGAAGATAGCCATATCTAGGCTTACCATCCGTCAGAATTTCGCCTGACGCGTCAGGCTTTTAATGTACCATCAGGCTTTCGCCAGTTTTCGTTCTTTGTCTAGCTTTTTTATAATTATCGCACAAAATATAATCGTTAGAAGAAAAACGTTTACTGAATGCTTTCAAATCGAAGTGAACGCACATTCATTTTTTTCATTTAGCTGTCACTTTTTAGAAAGAGACAAAGAGTTGTGCAATAGGGTGATATACAAAAAACACTTTTATCGAAATTCAACCGGGACCGGGCGAAATTATGAAATCTCTGAAAATTTCATGCTTTTAGGACCAAAACTCGAAAAGTTATGCAGCTTTTAACATTTGAGAAAAATTTCGATTTTCAAAGGTAAATTATCTATGAATGTTTTTTTTGATTTATTTTTTTTTATAAAAATGAAGTTCCACAAAGAAAAAAAAAAATGTTTTTTATTTGTCAGGCATTTTTCTCAAAAATCAGGCTTTTCTTCCTTTACTGTCAGGCTTTGCTGATTTTAGAGCTGGTAACCCTAGCCATATCTAAATTCAAGTCTAATAAATCTGCTGGAGCTGATGGAATTGGCGATGACCTCGTGAGGAGTATGCTCCAATTCATCTGTAAAAATATGAACGAAAAGAAATAAGACCCTCTGAATTGCGCCCACTACAGAGGCATCAGTCTCTCATTAACATCGCCTACAAAATTTTGTCTTCGGTATAATGTGAATGTGAGGCCGTTCGTCGTAATAGCCCATGGCGTAATGGTAAGGGCGTAGGACTGTCAAGCCCAAGTTCTTGGCCCTTGGGTTCGATTTTCAGCATATGCCACCTAAAAACAATATTTTTATTTCACGTGTACCGCTTCTTTCGAGGAATTAAAAATTCTCCAAGAGCATCTCTTGAAAAAGTGCCTCCCACCTTAAGGTGGAACTATAATAGTCGGATGCCGACGTAAGTGGTCGTACGAAACGAAATGAATACAAAGAATTCATATGACGTGCCCATAATTGAGGTCGTTTCGACCAATTTTCGTTAACTTTTGCTTTCGGAAGTGAAGAGCGCTCACCGACCGCTCCATGCGTACTGTGAACTGAGAGAATTTTCTTCCGACTATTATAATTCTACCTTTAGTCGTTAGGATTCGACAGAATATTGTGGGTTCCCTCCGTTTCTCCCAATAACTCCCGGTGGCCCTGGCGCAGTGGAAGTAGTGCTTGACTGCTAACCTGGATGTCTGGGTTCGATCCCCAGTCTAGGCAGCATTCTTTTCTATATTCCCTCAACTGAACGCCACCCCTGGGATTTAATGAGAAAATCAAAATCTAATTTCTCAATCCACTGTGCCAAAAAAAATCTATTCTATCCTTCTATTCCTTCCAACATTGCCTAATATATAAGACTATAGTTCTTATGTTGTTTTTTTTAACTCACACAGTTAAGAGTTGTAAGTAATTTCATGTAGTGCGTGCGTGCGCGAAAAATTAATTTCTAATTTGCTAAATTTGTTATCATTGTAACTTTTATAATTCGGTAATTCTTCCGCGTTTGGCATTTTGTAAAATCGCGGTCAAAATGGTCTCCTGGAAATATAAAATGCCTCATGATAAAAATGAAATAAAAAAAATTTTACATGAAAACAAATAGCTAATAGGTGGATATTCTTTCCATTAAAATCTGTGGCGCAAAATCAACATATTGTTAAGGGCTAAGCATATTGCTAAACATTTAGTAATTTACTAGCTCTTCGAAAATTATAATCCTTTTTTTTTTTTTTGTCATTTTACTAACTAGTAAAATACTAATTCCCTTTTATTATAAACGGTGCATCTGAACTTGTCCAAATAATGACAGTTCGTGCACGAAAAACAAAGCAAACAGACCTAAATCTAAGGAACGGACCTAATAATTTGAAATGTCAGAAGTCAAAGTGACAACCTACAATTTATTCTGTTATTTCATTTTGATTTTTCCCTTGTTGCTGTTTGTTGTACGTTTGTATTTATTTAATAATATTATTTGAGTTTCCTTTTTAAAAATAATAATCTATTTTTCACCAAATAGCGAAAAGTTTTCTGTTTTGGAGGCAGAAAAGAATGGAGCAGAAGAAGAATATAATAATAAATTGGCTGACGGCAAAGCCATAGCTAATAAATTCAAAACTTTATACAAAATTGTAAAAATATGAATGTAAATAAATTGAATTACTTACTTATTTAATAATGAATTGAGGATTTAGTTAAAGTAGCCATTTTGTGCTTTTAACTTTGGTAAAAATGTTAAGAGATAGTAAGTTGCTGAAAACGTTTAAAATTAGCAAAATCTTCTTTTTAACTTAGCAACTTACTAAAATGGCTTTTTGTTTATTCCATTCTGGATATTCTGGGTGGATATTTTGCCTTTTCTGTCATTTTTTATTCTTTATCCGGAAAAAAAAGAAACACAACACACCCATTATGTCAGATTTTGAAACAAAGACGCTGATTACACGAGTCTTTTTTTCGGTCGTTTCGTCTTTCGTCTTTTTGACAGCTTGTAGAAATGTATGGATTTGTTGCTTCATTCCCCCTACATTTCTACACCCCTCACCCGAGCTGTCAAAAAGACGAAAGGAAAAACAACTGAAAAAACGAGTCGTGTAATCAGCGTCAAAACCATTAAGGTATAGAAATAATAGGCGGTAGCTGTCGGAAGCTAGTGTCAAATCCGAACGAAAAGTTGCTTTCCAAAACGTCAAATTCATAAGTCATCCCATAATGCACTTGAGTGGTTGGAAGTGAAAGTGAATTATATTTTATATAAATTAATTAAAATAAAAGAAAATTTTAGATTTTACTTGACTGAATGCTTGGACGCAATGCCACCAAATTCTTTTCAATTGATTTTAATTCCACCAATTTGACTTTTGAAGCTAGCTATCAATCCACTTAGCGGTCGGTAAGCGCCCTCACGTCCGAAGGCAAAAGTTAACGAAAACTAAACGAAAAGTTCCACTTCGCAATTATGTGCGCATCATATGAATTTCTTGTTTTCGCTCGGTTTCGTACGACCACGTACGTTGGTTTCCGCCTATTCTAGTTCTAGGTGTTTTTTTTTAGACGTGACGTGTGGTTTTTAATCTGGCAATACTTTTTTCGAAGTTGGTCTTTTTGACAGCTGTCACTTGATTTATGCTCAGTTTGGTTTGTCATTTCATAATGAATAGAATTACTCCTGAAGAACGTTTGCAAATCGTGCAAATTTATTATCAAAACGAGATGGCCACCGATCCCGATTTTCACAAGAAAATTTTGTTCAACGATGAAGCTCACTTTTGGTTGAATGGGTACGTTAATAAGCAAAATTGACGTATTTGGAGTGATCATAATCCACAAACCATTGTTGAGACGCCGTTACATCCTCAAAAAGTCACTGTTTGGTGTGCTCTATGGGCAGAATATTTCTTCAAAAATGAAGCCGGCCATAATGTTTCAGTCAATGGGGAACGCTATAGAGCGTTATTGGAGGATGTTGATGTGGACGACCTTTGTTTCCAACAAGGCGGCGCTACATGCCATACAGCCAACGAAACAATCAATTTATTGAAGGAAACTTTTGATGAGCCTATTTTCTCGCGTCGTAGGCCTGTGGCGTGGCCTCCAATATCGTGTGATTTAACACCGTTGGACTATTTTTTGTGGGGTTATGTGAGGTCGCTTGTCTACGCAGATAAGCCCGCGACGATTAACGCCTTGGAAGAGAATATTCGGCGCGTTATTGCTGACATACGGCCCCAATTGCTGCAAAAAGTGGTCGAAAATTGGCGTTCTCGGCGGGAATTTATTCGATCCATCAGCGGCGGCCACTTGCCCGAAATCATTTTTAAAACATAATGGCAAAACCTTATCATTATAATAAAGCTAAATTCTTGGCCATAACATTAAATTATATGCGTTTTATTTCTTCTTGTAAACAACACGCCAAAAAAAAACGCCCTTTATAAGGTGTTCACTAATTACTTCAGCCTGACTGGAACTGTAGATGCCATCTTTGATTCTATCTATAGGGTGTTCATCCGCTGCCACCAGGATAAAAAGATAAGTACCTTAGTATGAGAACACACATCCCCCATTTCTTGTTTTCTACTTCTAACAACTTTTCGAAGGGATGGATACCCAAACTTCAGTTGAATTAACCCAATAATCACCGCAGAGATTAGTAACTATGAGTTCATCGACAGCGGTGTTTTTTGAAAAAAAAACCCCATGGTGCACTCTTAAATCCACGTGTAACCCTTGGGAATACTATACAACCTTCGCATATACAAACGCTATAAATAATCTTGATAATAAAGGTACTTGAAAGATTATAAGTAAATATTATTTAATATTTATTAATCTGATTACAATAATTATCAAAATAATAAGAAAAACATTGAAAACGAAGGTACTTCCCCTTAACCACAAACTAGCTACCAGGTGTGTTATAATTTAAAGACTTGATTTAAATCTAGTTTACGTCTTGATAATAAATTAATAAGTAAGTGTCTTTTTTGTTAAAAATTTAATTAAATGCAACATTTAAGTCGCAAACATTTGCCTTTAATTTTTTTGTTAGTTAATTTTGATATCGCTTAGTTTCTGAAAGGTTACTTTATCCTTACAAAAGGTCAGGCAGTTTCGGAAATTGGTCAGCTATAGATTTTTTTTTATGAATAAAAAAAAAAAAAAGAATTCAAGGTCACTAGTATTAGACTTTTAGCACCTCATTTGTGGAATTTCGCATAAAAATGCATATCGTCTGAAAGGTTATTTTAAACTTATAAAAGGTCAGCTATATTCGGAAATTGGTCAGGTATAGATTTTTTTTAAAGATTTTTTGCATTTTTTTGCGAAATTCCACAAACGAGGTGCTAAAAGTCTTATACTAGTGACCTTGATTTTTTTTTTAATTCATAAAAAAAAATCTATAGCTCACCAATTTCCGAAACTAGCTGATCTTTAATGAGGATTGCGTTATCTTTCAATTGATATATATTTTTTTCGAATATCCCAAAAATGAGGTGCTAAAGGTACACGTGGCCTTTTATAATATAACCTAAAAAAAATAATATATATATATAAAAAAATCTATAGCTGACCAATTACTGAAACTTCCTGACCTTTTATGACCTTTTACTGACATTTTAAATTGCGTCCTTGTATTTTATAAATTCCACTAATGAGGTGCTAAAAATCTTATACTGTGACCTTGAAATTTTTTTTTTTAAATTCATAAAAAAAACCTATGCCTGACCACTTACTGAAACCAGCTCACCTTTTATCACGATCCGATGGCCTTTCAAATGGTATACTTTTTTTGTGAAAATGAGGTGCCAAAAATCGCTAATGACTTTGAAAAAGTTCAAGCTTGAATTACAAGTTTTCTAAGCCTGACCAATTTCTGAAAATAGCTGAACTTTTATGACCAATTAGTGACCATTTAGATGGCATACCTTTTTTGCGAATATCCCATATATGAGGTGCTAAGATCCCGGAGCCGAAGAATGGTTATAAATGGCACCTCCCACCATTTTTTTGATATTTTTTTCCTTAAAAAACTATTCAACTGATTTTGATCAATTTTTTTAATAAGATAGTTTTAAAAAGTTTAAAGTGTACCAAACATTTTTTTTTATTTAAAAAAAAATTTCAGAACTTCAATTCTCCAAAATCTCCGAGATCAAAATGTGCTGGGCAAACCTATGTATAAGCAGTGTAAAATAACGATTTTTTTTTCCAAATCGTCTGGCTCATTTCAAATTATTTACTTATATTAATATTATTTACGTTTTAAAAATCATTAAAAAAAATCATTAAATTAAAAGAAACAATTTTGTATCTTGATCCTATAACTTGAACACCTTTGGTTTCGTATTTGTTAACGAGCATCCACTGCATATTGACTTTTCCATGAACGATTTTTAAAATATTTCACTCACATAACAGGCTCAATGTCACCGTTCATTTGATACCAAACTCGTTCGAATAATATACACTCTTGGACAGAAATTTGCACTTCCCATATCTTTAATCTTTTGGGCAATCTTCAGAGACCTTAATTGAACTTAAAATAAAACTGTCATTTAACTGATTTATATCTTTCTCTTTCGCTTAAAAAAAAAAAAACGATTTTGTTTTTCAAAAAAATCCACATTAATGGTAGGTATACCTTTCATAGAATCGTTTTTCTTTTCGTTCTTCCTGCATACGAAATGTGTTTGATCAACGTCAGTAAATTTCTCTGACGTTTCATTTCATTTGCAGTTTGCGTTTATAAAAACATCTTGCAATTGCATTTTTGACGCAAATGACAAACACACTAAACACGTCAAGTTTGCAGGGTTGCCATCGTACATGTGTCATCAGTTTTCAAAACCTCAAAACTACTTTGCAATTATTTCATATAAGCACTAACTTTGCATTTCCGAATACAAAAAAAAAAAAATTAAGCAACCTAGTTGATTGTTGTTTTGTTTTTCAAGAAAAAAAAAAAGAAATTGATTCTGGAAAAAAATTTTGTTTTGGAAAGTTCAAGTTTTGAGTCATATTCGATTTCGAAAAAAAGTACTGTATTGAGCTTAACTTGTGCTGCAAATATTTTTGAAAATTTCGCAAATTTGCAAATTTTGAGGATGGGATTTATTCCAAAATTAAGTTTTTATAAAAATTTTAAGTTGTGTTGTTTTGTGCTGAAAAATGATACAGCCGAAGAGATAAAAAAGATCGCATATTTGCAACTTTTAGGAACGAACGCAAATGTTGCGAAGGAACTTAGCGTGAAATTAGCACCATCGTTTTCGATTTTCAAAAAAAAAGTTGTGCGTTGTGCTCAACTTGTGCCTCCATGTGCCTTAAATTTTTTTTTTAAATTCGCAAATTTGTTTTAGCGATGATTTTTTTTTTGCAAAATTACGATTTTCAAAACCATCAATGTTGTGCTGTATTTTGCTCAAAAAAATGATTCGCATATTTATAGCTTTTAGGACCAAAAATAAATTTTGGGAAGCGTAAAGTTAGCACCGCCATTTTCGATTTTCAAAAAAAAAAAAAGTTGCGCTGTATTGTGCTTGCTTGTATTGTGCAGCCATTTTTTTAAAATCGCAAATTAGAGATTTTTTTTTTTTAAATTACGATCTTTTAAAAAGTTATATACCTACTTGCCCTGTTTTTAGCTCAGTTTGTGTTTGTTTGTGATTTTTTTTTTTTTTTATCGAAAATGGGGGTGCCAACATAAATAAATATAGCATAAAGCCTATACGCAAGTTTAATTTATCTTTAAGTTTTCTATTTGTAGTTGGTACAAAACTTGGATCCACCACTGTGTACAAGATATAAATCTAATTTATGTTCCTATGCAAGTGTAGGTACATAAATAATAAAGATATGATATAACAAAAATGGACCTACAAAAAAAAATTACATTACATGACTGACTAAACTGATGAGAGGATAAAATATAGAATGCAAAATTGTTAAATTAATAAAGTCCATGAGAAAAACTCCAACCAAAATCCCTTTCAAGTCCAAGTACAAGAAATGAGATCCCTTGCAATAAAGAACATCTGAACAACCTGAGACCAAAGATAATTTACATGTTCTATTATAAATTTAAATTTATTGGTATTTACTTTTGTGCATTTATTTTGTGTGTAGTGCATTTTTGTTCATAATTCCTGTTTTTGTTAAATGTTTAAATTTGCCCTATTTCTAATTTATTTAAATGTGTTAAATACCTTAACCCTGTTGTTGTTAGTTTCTGTAGTTTCATTATCCCTACCGGGTATTTTTTTTATTATTTTTTTCTTTCTTATTGTTTCATTTGTGCGGAAATTAATTCTGAATTGTGTGTGTGTATTTTATTATTTTCTAAATTTTCAAATAGTTAACATATATACAATTCCATACTTCTTGTGCGCACATGTGATGGATGCAGGTATGTGATATTCCTTATTTTTGTTTTATTTATTTATTTTATTTTGTTTTATCATAAGTTCCTGAGGTAATTTCAAGTCGAAAACTTAAGAGGTAATTTTCTCGTTTTCGACTTATGACGGTTTTTAGTTATAGTTATTAAATTATACTTAATAACGTGTTTTTGTGAAAAAAATCATATAGAAGTCAAAAAAACAACCTACAAATGCTTAAAAAATGTGCTTGAAAATAGTTTGGGGGGAAAACCGTTATCCACACAGAAAAAAATATATGGTAGATATAAATTTCGAACTGTTCTTGTTTAAATAAAATTTCAAAAATCGGTTATAGTTTGGCAAAGTTAGAGCCAGTCAAAAGAAAAAAAAAGAAAAATCATAAAAACCGTTATAAGTCGAAAACGAGAAAATTCCCTCTTACGTTTTTCGACTTGAAATGACCTCACGAACTCATGGTTTTCTTCTGAGGCGGTGATTTCGGGACACCCTGTATTTTGTTATTTAAGTTAATTATATGTACATACATAGTTGTATAATATTAGTCAAATTGATTTTCACTTTTATCAATATCGATTTTTGTATTCATTAATTTTCCATAATTTAACACGCCTATACACCAAGCTATATTGTTTCTTGTTTTTGTTTTTTTTTTTTTTTCAATAAATACACTGTTCGAAAATGAAATGAACGGTTTTCTAATTCGCTTTGTGGATAAAGAGAAAAATTTCTGAGTTACTAAATTTCACAAATGGGGGACCTATATAGTTGGCGGATGGGATGTTAGAGTCCTATAGATGATTTGAGTTCCGCAGGTGAGGCTTAGACCCAGTGTTGACCCCTTTTTTGCCTCATGCGACTTTGACACGACTTTTTAAAAAAGTGCCTATTTTTACCCTTTTTTAAAAACTTGCGACTTTTTTAACCCATATCTCTAGAGAAATGCATGACAAGTTCTCTGTTTTGTTGAAAAAATCTTCCCAACTAATTATTGAAATTAATATTTTCGTTTAACAAACAGCAAACAATGGTACCTATTCCCCATCACACAATGCCAGTCACGCAGATTTTCAATCTGTATAAAACGAAATCGAATTGAAATGTGTTTGGTTCGAATCAATCGCATTCACGTTCTTGTCGATTCCTAAAAATAAACTTAATATCTATTTTTATTTTAAAAGAAATTCTAATGATAATGAATTAATAAAGAACGAGTTAATATTACATAGATCATTTTTTGTAAATGGACTGAACACTGATCACTTTTGTTTTAGCTCACCTAAAGTTAAGTTGTTATTTACCACTCATAATAAGTAGGTATATGGAAATAGATGTAATTCAACAATAATTTTCTGCATAAAAATGTATTTTACTTTATCAATTGAAAACTTATTTAGTGCCAGTTTATTCAAAGTTAATTATCTTTAATAAAAGATTATTGCAACTGGTACATCAAAGATGCATTTTAACCAACATTTTTATTAAGGAATCCAAAATTTGAGTTTTTAATCATGGAAATCGCTAATCAGTCGATATTTATCGGTTAGCACCATTTTATTAGAATATTTTTTTTAAGACATGGTGCAGATTTAACTGGTCCTTATAAGGGTGTGAAAAACTGATTTATTTTGCTTTGGTTTTTTTTAATATAAAACTAAAATAACTCCAAAGCTTGTTTTATTTATACGGATTTCGTTTGATTTTGCTATACATTAAAATAATTTCAAAATGCGACTTTTTTTTTTTCTCGTGACCCCTTTTTTTGCGACCTTTTCAAATTTCTCAGCGGCAACACTGCTTAGAGCATATATTTTGGGCCTGTCGCATATATCTGATCACGCGACAGCCAAAGTGTCATCTCAGCAATGAGATTGGCAAAGGAGAGGGATGCTCAAAGGAACCAATCAACAACAAAAGTACCAGTGCATTTGAAGGACGAGTATTATAGGTTGATCAATCCAGTTCGTTTGCTTCCAAACATCTTTTAATTAATTTTCAATTGTAACGTACCTTATTTTTATTTTTAATTTGTCCATCCTCTCCGTTTGATAACTTTTCTTAAAAGTCTACCAAGCATATTTAATTTAGAATTTTTTGTTTTCATAATTTTTAAGTAATTTTTGAATTAGGGATGATTTAAAGTACGGTATAGTCCAGTTAGGCAGGTTAAAGAACCCACCCCACATCCGAAGATCTAAGCAAATTTGCAAGCATGCCTAACCTGGTCCTCGTCTTCTGGACACCCTTTCATCCGTTGGTTTTTACAGATCCAGTATCTGTATAGGATGAAAGGGCTAACAACATTGTTTGCTGTCTATATTGTTACAAGCTATTGTCTTGTTCTTAACTTATCAATCATTAAATTGATAGTATATTTAATATTTATTAGTCTGATATCAATTATCAAATTAATAAAAAAAAAAACAAATTCAAAAATTCAGGTACTTCCCCTAACCGTAAACAGCTACCAGGTGTTGCATATATGTAATCAATTGAAAGTGTTAATTTAAATCATGTTTACGTCAAGATAGCAAAATAAATAAACATGAGTAGGTACTTTTGAAACAAAAAAAATTAAAATTAAGTCTCACTCACCTGCCGTTATGGTCTTTGCGAGTTTATTTTTTGGAATCCCGCTAAAGTTACAAATTGTAAGAAACGAAAATTAATTATTTACATCCGAAATGTCGATGTGGCGAGGATTAGTTATAAAGACAAATCAAGGTTAACGCGGTATTTAGTAGGCGTATATTTTTGGACGCGTAACTAAGTATAGGTACACTTAAAAATTAATTTACAGGTTAAATGATACAACTAAGCATCCCATCATTTTAAATTTGCCTTTTTATCTCACATAATATGTATATAGCTACGACAAAAATTCCTTCTTATGAGATAAGTTTTAGACCAATCAACTTAGACACAAAATCATCACAATAATTTTGTAACAGGCTGGAGTTTGCATTTTGTTATGTCTCAAAGTCTAAAGTCAAATCTGTATTTTTTTATTGGGAAATACATAATACAGTAAAACCCGCTTAAGAGAAACGGGAAAATGTCACGGTCTTTCTTTCACTTAAGCGGGTTTTTCACTTAATCGAACCCCGCTTAAGAGCAAAAAAAAATTCCACTGAACCGGATAAGTGAAACAAAAATTTCACCTAAGCGGATTTAAAAATTCCAAAAACGGTTGCGACATATCAGAAATTAAAATGTCATTTTCGTGGTGAAAATTTGGTGGAGGTGAAAAATCAAAAAGAAGTGAAAGCGTTCAGTAAATTATTGTCTCTGTTTGTTTAAATTTTTGTTCACTTAAGGGAGTTTTCTTCAATGAAAAATATAAAATTTAACTGAAAATATGCTTCAGGTATCCGGGGGTTTTTCACTTAGGCAAGTTTTACTTAAACGGAGTGTTTTAAAGGTAATTGGTTGCCAAATACTCCGGGATAAAAAAAATGTTTCAGATAAGCGGGTTTTTTTTTCTTAAACCGGTTTCTCTTAAGACGAATTTTACTGTAACTAGAATTTTTTTTTTTTTCAGTAAAATCATTTGAATGTTTAATAAAATAATTTATTTAAAATCAAATCAACTCATTTTGCCTGAATCTATGTTAAGATTGATTCGTTTGCGAAATTCAGAAAGAAGAAAATGGATTCGTTTGCGAAATTCAGAAAGAAGAAAATGGATTCGATATAAACTTGATATTTTCAAGAATAATGATAAGATTTTGAACAAAAAACATAAATAGACATATTCAAAAATATTAATAATAATAATAAAATTACTAAAACAGTCAAGAAAAAAAGGTCAAACATTTCGCCTCTTCGAATTAGCGACATTTTTCTTGTAGTCCAGTCAATAAAGGTTTAATTGACTCGGACTGACTGGATTTTGGTATATAGCCTCATAATGGCGTTATTAAGAAACTGTCAAAGGTCCTCATCGATATGAGCGCTGCTAAAAATTTTACGGGGTGTTTTTTTTTAGGAATAACTTCCAAATAATAAGTTGTAGAAAAAAAAGTTTCAAATACTAAATTGTAGCTTTGAAAATTTCCTACAAAAAACATTAAAATACTTTTTTTCATAAAAATAACCGTTTTCGAAATAAACCAATTGGAAGAGTTAAGGGTCTTACTTGGGCGACTTAGTTAAAAAAATTGTGAATTTTGTGATAAATGCATCAATTTTTTTTCTGTTGTCGGTACATTATATGAAATTGATTTTAAGTTATCGGCCCACTGTACTTTTCCACCCCTTAAGGGGGGAGGGGCAAATTAAAAAAAAAAATATTGAAAATAGAAAATGAATATAAAAACAACGGCAACACCTACAATGTCATATTTTTAAGAAACCATAACTTGCCTTAATAGAATTATGACTATACTAAATCTAACACAAATAACCAAAAAAACTCGCTACCTGATATCAATTGTATGTCTATAAAACATCGCGATGCAAAACAAATTAAAATAAGAGAAACATAAATTTCCACACAAAACAGCCTATTTCTGTAAAACAATCTTTGTGTTTTTTCTTATCAATTACGTTATACACACCTTTTTGATATTTTTATACATTATAAGACAATTATCTATCTGTGCGTGTATTTTATTCTTTTAAAAGGTTATCAGTGTGATTATTAGTTAACAATTAACCCCAGTTAATTGCCATTTATATAAAAAAATATAAAAGAAAACATTATTTTTTGTTTTAGTTCGTTTTTTTTTTTTTATTTTCTCGTCAGGAGGTAAGTGAATTTTTGTCATGTTTCGAAACTTAATTACATTTGTTTCAATAAATTTTTACACAATATAATTTCAATTATCCTTATATTTTACGCTTCACCGCCGAAGCACACCGACTAATCGTCATCGTCGCCAAAGCGCCACACCAAACGTTTTGTGGAAGCAAAATAAAATAATATGTAATAAAAAACCGAGTCCTGCACATTCAAAATTATTTAATAGGTATATTTACGCTACGTCCCTACATATAAAAGGAGTAAAATAACGAAAATATGATTAAAAAAAAACAACAGCCAAAAATGAAAATAAACCGAAAAATATATTTGACAAAAAAAAAATAAAAACAAACAAACGGCGCGAATGGGGAATGTGTAAAATTTATTGCTAATTACAACAACAATTAAATATAATTATCATAATCAAATTTGTGATACAATTAACGTAATAAATTATTCGGTTTATTTATTTTTTTTTTTTTTTTTTAATGCGGCTTTGTTTGGTAACCATGTGTGCCAGGGTGGGCCAGTTGAATATGGGGATTACTTGGTTTTTATTAATTTATTTATTTTTTTTAATTTGCTAGCTGTGACATTGCATGAGTTCGATTAAGGCAAGTTATGTAAACGTTAAAAAAAAAAAACAACGAAGTTGAAACTTCAATCAAGAGGAAATAAAAGGGTGATTATAATACCTACATAGCAGGCTTGAAAAAGAATGCATTCTTTTGTGAATGCAGTCTTTAAAAAACATTAATTGAATTCAACTAAAAAGATTGCATTCATTGACTTCAATTTGAGACTTCAGGCTTCATATTATGCAATCACCATTTATTTGAAAAAAAATTGCAATCATTTTTATTCCAATTCATTTTAAAGTAATCAATTGAATGCAATCATTTGGGAATTCATGCATTCTTTTGAACTCTTTGCATTAATTTAAATTCTTTTTGCATTCTTTTGAATTCATTCCATTCTTTTCATTCTTTGCATTGCCATTTCCCTGTGGAAACTGGGGAAAAGGTAGGTAGAAATTGGAAAAGAAGGTAAGGTTCTAGTCGGGTATCGGAGATGTAAATCGATATTATAAAGAAAACGTGGCAGCAAAGTTACAGAGTTCAGCAAAATTCCTTAACAAAATTCGAGTGTGGTTAGGGGATCACTACGTTTTCCCGCGATCGTTTTCCCGTGTAACGTTTGCCCGCCGATTTGAAAGGTAGTTTTTTTGCTACAATCCCGCAGCACGATATCCCGCGTAACTATTGCCTATAAAATTTTCCACGGGATTGGCGGCGGGATAGGCAATTAGTACTTTTTGACAAGACTATTTTGCATTTATGCAATAAATATTTTATGTTTGTTAAAATATTTATTTTATTTTTTTTTCATTTTAAGCGGTTTTTTATTTCATACGGTTAAAAGGGCTATTTGGCAATTTTCATAAAAAAACTACCAAATGATAAAAAGAAACTTTTCATACACTCAACCTCGCACCTAGTCTAAATCCTATAGTGTGCCAAGCAGGGGGGTTGCAGGGGGCAGCATGCCCCCCCATACATACCTCACCTTGACACAAGAAAAGACTTTTGTACAAGAAAACTGCTATTGAAATGAATTGTGTTCATTCGCTCTCGATTAGTATTGAAAAAGTAGGAATCGGCGGGCAAACGTACACTGGAAACTGTGATTCGGGATATCGTTCTGCGGGAAAACGTTTTGCGGTAAAACGTACGCGGGAAAACGTGACGCGGGAAAACGGGACGCGGGAAAACGTGCCGCGGGAAAACGTAGCCAACCCGTGGTTTGAACAGCCTATTATTTTTTTTATTATTGCTTGTACCAAACCCAGCCTATTATAGTAAAACCCGCTTAAGAGAAACGGCAAAATGTCACAGTCTTTCTTTCACTTAAGCGGGTTTTTCACTTAAACGAACCCCGCTTATAAATGAAAAAGAATTTCACTTAAGCCGAGTCCGGATAAGTAAAAAAAAATTTCACTTAAGCGGTTTTTAAATAACAACAACAACAAGCAAAAACGGTATGTGACATATCAAAAATTCAAATGTCATTTTCGTGGTGAAAATTTGGTGGAGGTGAAAAATAAAGAAAGAAATGAAAGCATTCAGCAAATTGTTTGTTCTGTTCGATTTAATTTTTTTTTTCACTTAAGAGGGTTTTCTTCAATGAAAATATAAAATTTATCCGGGTTTTTTACTTAAGCAAGTTTCGCTCAAGCGGAGTATTTTAAAGGGAATTGGTTTATATATAATCGGGGATGAAAAAAGTGTTTCAGATAAGCGGGTTTTTCTCTTAACAGGGTTTCTTCTAAGCGGGTTTTACTGTACAAGTTCTGGATCAATAAGTACAAAATTTGGAAGACCACGGAAGCCATTTCAAGAATGCAACATCAAAGTTTAAAAAAAAGGAAAGTTCGGGATATTATCACACCAAATCTCCTAAAGAAACAGTACCTGTATATGAAATGAGCCTACGATCTTTTGGAAAAAAGGATGCAGCAAATTTAGTACGAGAACTTTCCTTTTCATCCAATTAATAAGTTGAAGATACCTCAACTCCAAAGATTTCGTTTCGCCCAGGTACGACAGTTGGGCTCATCAGTTAGATGCTGTCATACCCTTCTAAGACGAAAATTATGGTCGATGATTACCGACTCAAAAAAAATTAAAAAGCATGAATATACTGTGAACTTTATATTTGTACCTGGGCGAACGCAATCTTTGGAGTTGAGGTCACTTGAACTTATTAATTGAATTATATTCCATCGCTCCACTAAAACAGAAGTAGTTTTCTAAATTTCTTCACCTTCGTTATTTTTCCTTTTCATCGCCAGCTTGTGCAACAAGTAATTGAAACAAGTAAGGATTAAAAAAAAAGTGAACCAAAGATCTCTCCTAAAGGAGCTTTTGGCCTTATAATAGACTCCAAATTGGGCTACCAACAATACGAAATTATAAGACGAAATGCTAAAGATGCTGGAAGTGACTTATAACCTTCTTAAAATCACGTGAAGAAAGCTTAGGAACAATGCCATCCACCAGAAGAAAGTATTTCAATCACAGAAACTTCTGCGGAAGTTAGTTTCCAAGCCCTAGTCAACTTAACATCTAACGCTGTGGCTCCATTAGCAATATTTGAGGCAATGTCAAGTTCAATGGCAATGACAATTTATTGCCTGGGTGGGCCTTCTATTGCCAGCTAATTTCAGTTGTCATATGTCAGTGTAGAAATTACGACCACAGCCAAGTGTTTTTTGCTTTTTAAATTCACAATTTTTGATAATAAAAAAACTTTAATTCACTTAATTTTCATATTTATTCTCATATTTTCAACTTTAATTTTAAAACGAAGCACAATTCATTCAAAATCGCGGAGAAACCATTTTGAAAAAGGTGAAACGTCAAAATTTATTGCCTCAACGATGGAAATCAATAATTGCCGTCCATCAACCGAGCAATATTGTCATTGCCATTGTCAAAGCGTCTCCATTAGCAATATTCAAGGCAATGGCAATGAGACAAGCAATTTATTTCCTCAAGTATTGCTAATGGAGCCGCTGGGTAAGAAAATTTGTAAAGCTCAATCGGATGTTTTTGAATTTGGTAAGTTTGAGCAATTACGGTTGATCTATAAATGGGGATGTGACGGAAGTTCTCCACAAAGCCGGAATAAGAAATTTTTAGCTGAAGACTTTAACGATGAACATATGTTTTCTGTTAATTTGGATCATATAAGGTTGGTGTGTGAAACAACAAATAACGTTATTTGGCAGAATCCTAGACCAAATTCTACAAGATTTTGTAGATCCGTCCGTTTTTTCATGCGACAACAGAAACAAAAAGATGTCAAAAAATCAGAAACCACAAAAATGCAAAAAAAAATATTAAAGACCTTGTTTTCAGTTGCATTCCGATCAACAACTTGAAAGTCAAAATAAGCCACATTTTTATAATGACCATGGTTGATGGTCTGTCTGTAGCCTGTAGTGCTTTGTTACAACACGACTCATCACAAAGATGCTACATATGTGGGTGCAGCCCTAAAGAAATGTATGAAAGAACAAGACCATTCTATTTCACCCAATTTAGATGAAGAAATGTATAAGTTTGGAATATCACCCTTGCACTGACGGATAAGAGCATTTGAATTCCTGTTGCACATCTCTTACAAATTGGACATACACTATTACCAACCCAAGTCATTAGACGAACAATCTCAGTGGTAGAAAGAAAGTTATATACTATATACAAGAACAATTCCGAAAGGAAACCCGGAATTTTTGATATGCCCAAACGAACAGCGGGCAACACAAATAACGGGAATTCTGCCAGAACGTTTTTCAGAAACTCAGAGCTAAAGCTGAGTACAGACGATTGTCAAATCTTACAATATTGTCAGAACTGTCAATGGTCTGACAATAGCTAACAATTAGCTGACAATAGATATATTTCTTACACTGAAAAATTGTCCGTTCACACGGTTGGGAGATTTCTTCCCAAAGTCTGACAATTTGATTGTCAGCTCTTTTTTATTTCTCTTTAACCAACTCATTGACATTTCGGACAATGAATAAATTGTCAGCAATTGTAAGATGTTTTCAATGAAAACATCTGACAATGACCAATGACTAATGAGTCTGACAATGACCTAATCGACAGACAATGATAAAAATTGTGTGTTCATGACGATTGTAAGTAGGCTTACCATCCGTCAGAATTTCGCCTGACACGTCAGGCTTTTAATGTCCAATCAGGCTTTTGCCAGGTTTCGTCCTATGTCAGGCTTTTTTTATAATTATCGCACAAAATATAATCCCTAGAAGAAAAACGTAACTGAATGCTTTCAAATCGAAATACTTGTAAATCGCAGTGAACACATTCATTTTTTTTCATTTATTAGTTGTCATTTAGTTGTTGGCAAAATTATGAAATCCCTGAAAATTTCATGCTTTTCGCACCAGAACTCGAAAAGTTATGCAGCTTTTAACATTTGAGAAAAATTACGATTTTCAAAGATTTTCAAGCAAAGTTACTGAAAAAGCGGTGGTAGCGACCGCTAAATGCTGTTAGATTTTTAATTTTTTGGTCTTAATTTTTTGTTTTCAATCTATATGCTTCATAATTTTGCCTGGTCCCTGTTGAATTTCGAGAAAGGTGTTTTTTTTCTTAAAAAAATGTTTTTTATTTGTCAGGCTTTTTTCTCAAAAATCAAGCTTTTCTTTCTTTAATGTCAGGCTTTTCTGATTTTAGAGCTGGTAACCCTAATTGTAAGGCATTTGGAACAGTTTTTTCCCTGACAGATCTGACAATATTGTAACATCTGACAATCGTCTGCCCTTAGCTTAACTGCTTCAATTACTGGTATTGACATAAGGCTTATAAAACATTTTCTCGTCATAATGGAAGCGTTATTTTGCCATCTTGAAATTAATGCAGACAAATTTAGTGTTTTTTCTCAAGAAACGAAAATAAATGTCACTATACCTATCCTTGGTATATTGTTTGGCTGCAGGTATTCACAGAATTTTTGTTCACGGGGAGAAAAAATCATAAAATCTTGCATTTTGCATTTTGCCATTAGGTCAGCTTGCTGAAGAAGCTCAACAAGCAAATAATAAGGAATACAAGAGAAATCGGGAAAACTTCAGCGGAAAAACTAGTAGAAAAACGACACAAATAGGGACATTTTAAACCGATTTCTTTTGTCATCACATCCACTGCTTTTTTTCTACACTATCAGATCTTTGCCGAAGAGAGCTTAGTACAAGCGACATCTTGCTTTCGTTAAGATTAAGGTTTCCAAAAACTAAATGTCATAATTTTCCTGAAGAAACCATATCTTTGGTGAAAACACCTAACTGGGAAGAAAACTCTGACGAAGAACTGGAATTTTTTAAAACCATAAGTTACAAATTATGTATGACAGTTAAAAAAATTGTGCGATTACAAACTGACGTTTTAAAAATACATATGATTGATTTTACGGGGCTTAAGAAAATAATACAAAATTGCACAATTTCATAGTTTGCAAAAAAATCGAATCACAACAAAACCGAAATTAGCTGACGCATGGATAATTTTTTTGTGTTCCCTTTCTGATTTCATCATTGATTTTATTCATAATTCGACATTTCCCTGCGAGTAACTGTGAATTTTATTAGTGAAATATTAATTTTGGCTTTTTCAGTAGTAAACACTTTCTTACTGGCTTTCCAGAGTCAGCCAATGATTCAGTCAATGAGTCAGAATTGAGCCTAAAGATATATATAATTAAAAAATAATTTTTATTTTGATAAAAATATTTTTTACTTAGAAACTTTATAATAAAGGGTTTTCCAATAAGAGGTGTTATTTTGAATAGCCCGCTATTTCGGTAGTTGTCACTTTTGAAGCTGCAATTTTTTGACATTTGACAAGTAGAAACTACGCCATTAATAAAAAATGGAACGATACACGCTTCAACAACGCATTGAAATTATTAAAATTCACTATAAAAATGGTGAAAATTTTGCAAAGACGGTTCGTAAAACTAAAACATTTTTTGATCGTCGTGAAGAACCTTGTCGGACCGTAATTCAGAAATTGGTGGAAAAATTTGAGCCGTTGGGACAAGTTATCAATGTGAATGATATATAACCCGTGAACATCGCTCAAGAACAACTGAGAATATTGCTTGCAGTAGCCCAAAGTGTTGAAGAAAACCCAAGTTTGTCCATTCCTCGTCGTTCTTTGGAATTGTGCATTCCACAAACGTCATTACACCGTATTTTGCATAAATACTTGGGTCTTAAGGCTAATAAAGTTCAGTCAATACAAGAAATCAAGTCGGGCGATCATCAACAACGTGCATCGTATCTTTGCTGATTGGGTCCTTGAAATGCATGAAAATGCGATCGGGAATTTCATCGAAAAATCATCTTGACTGATGAGACCCATTTTCACCTCAGTGGTTACGTCAACAAGCAAAATTGTCGCATCTGGGGTTCGGAAAACCCAAGATTTTTTCTTGAAAAGCTTCTCCATCCTCAACGAGTAACTGTTTGGTGCGGTTTATGGACCGGCGCGCGTGGTCATTGGACCTTACTTTTTCGAAAATGAGGCTGGAGCAACAGATACGTTGAATGGATTGTGCTATCGAGAGATGATTAATAATTTTTTATGGCCGGAATTGGATGGTATTGACCTGGACAACGTTTACTTTCAACAAGACGGCGCTACGTGCCGCCACAAGCAACAAAACCATCGATCTTTTACGGGAAAAGTTTCCAGACCGTGGTATCCCTCGAAGAGGTGATCACAATTAGTCACCGAGATCTTGTGATTTAACACTTTGCGACTTCTTCCTTTAGGGCCACGTCACACGTGAAAGATAAGGTCTACGCCAACAGCCCAGCGTCGATTCAAGACCTCAAAGATGGAATTCGTGAAGCTATTAAGGGCATACAGCAGCCACTTTGCGATTTGGTGATGGAAAATTTCATGAAAAGGATATTGTTGTGTAAGCGTAGCCATGGCGGCCATTTGGCTGATATTATTCAACGGAAAGAAACTGTTTTGGAAAAAGGTCAGAAATTTTGGAAAAAAATGAAAGATTTATTAAAAGAAGTTGAACCGTGATATTGATATTTATAACAGTTATGGCAGTTTTCCCCCATTAAAATTATGAAATATTCAATGGACTTGGCTTTAAAAAAACTACTCCAGGTCCGCATATAAATGTACATGATCAGAACTGTTATAAATTTGCATTTTTTGAATCACTTTCATAAAACAAGGCAAGTGTCCGAAATAGTGAAAAACCATCAACGCTGAAGGCGCCCAACTCAAGAGCAAGTTTGTGGAATTGAAGTATGCATTTATGTTTATTAATTATAATAATTATTACTTTTTTTTATTATTTCACTTTTGTGTGCTATTTTGGTGGACCAATTCAGTTAACGACTTTTTCGTATAACGTTTTTCATATGTATACACAATACACATACCTACATACACATATATAGATATGAATTTTATATATATTTTTGGAAAGTGAATATTTGCTTGATTAATTGCGATATGCTGCATCAGAACAAAAACGCAGTGCGAAAGTGGGCCTTTTATGCTGATGGGTGGGAGGGGGTCTGATGGACATAAACTGCATTGCATGATGCGACAGCATTGATAGTTATTGTTTTAGTACCGGTGAATTGTTTTATATCGCCAGAACGAATCACTCACTTAACACGCAAATTTCATGGATGGTAATTTCTGAAAAAATAATGACAAGGGAAAATAAAATAAATGAAGTTCCATAGCGAGGTGGGGTGAGGCAGGGCTTTTTTTTATAATATATGGAAATGCCTTGGTACTTTATATTAAGTTTGTGGTAATTATGATAATGAAGTATAATTTGATTGAAGTACATACATTGATTGTTGATTGGTTTTTGGTTTTGTCAATTTTAAGAAAAAAATTAAAATTTAATCGCAGTTCGAATGGAATTTTAATATGTGTAAAGAAATAAATTCAAGGGCATAAATTGATTCATAAAAGTTGGTACAAAACAAATGTTGATTGACTGTATAGTCAGTTCTTTTTAAGTGGAACTTCTTTAAACATTGAGTAAAATCGGTGCAAGAAGACAATAAATACTGAGAAAGTTAATTTTTCTAACATGGTATTCAATGAGCCATCAAATAAAAGTATCAGAGGACGTTTGTTAGCACAGGATGGAGCCTGGCAGACGCATTTGTTCCGAATTGTAATGAAACGCAGTTGAGAGCATTTTTTTAATTCTATACGCAATTTTATATAATGCTTCGGTCAAATGGCGCCCAACAGAAGCCATACACTTCTACAAAGATTTTTTTTTAAGTTTTCTGGCATACTTTCGGGCATTATCATGCGAATTTGGACAGTTTACATCCGAATGATAAAGGGGCTTGCAGGATCCTGGAACAATTATTAAGATCAATGGATTCAGGTAGCACCATATTAAAAAAAAAAAAAAAAAACCACACATTGAATTTAGATCATAACGTAATCGTATACACATATGTATAAACGTTCATTAACAATATGGCGGCTATGCCTATTGAACATCGTTTTGATATGGTTTTTAAAAAAATATTATTATAAAAAATTGGGAAGCAACGCGTGCGTGGATCTGCTAGTTTAAATATATTTTTGAAGTTTATGGTATCACTAAATCAATAACTATTTGAATCCTAAAGGTTTTATATGCGTCCTGGTATATCATTTTGGTACTGGAATTTATTTGAGATGAATCAGGTCACAAACGCCAGCATACGAAGATTCTCTGATGTTAATAAGGAAGCACGGACGAATCGGGCAAAATCACAGACGAATCTAGTAAAATTACGGACCAATCCAGCAAAATAATGGGCGAATTTAGAAAAATCACTAACGAATGCGGTACAATCACGGGTGAATCCCGTTAAATAAAAAAAAAATTCGGTGAATCACGTAAGAATCCAATGAATTCGCGGACGAATTTGATAAAATTACAGACGACTCTGGTAAATTCATGCTAATCCGTTATAATTACAGACAAATCCAGTAAAATTACGGACTGAATTGGTACAATCACGAATGAATCTCGTAGAATCAAGGACTATCAAAGAATAATACGGCCAAGTCACTGACATTTCCTGAATTCATTTGGGCTTTAGACTATACTTTTATTTTCAATAATACGAAGCTAATAACGTTAACGTTATGATGTTAGTATTTTTCGCTTTTAATTCCTTTTAATTCCATTAAGACTTCTGACTTGACGTTACTTTAAATGAAAAAGTTTAGAAGTGTAATATCACATGATCTGGCAACCAATTCACCAGTCACAAGCATGAAATAGCAGTTTACCGAATTATTCGCAATAATGCCTATAGCCTGGATTTTACGTTTGGCAAGTAGTAGTACTGTGCCACAAAGCGCCATCTTGTGGAAACGAAATATCGTCGAGAATATGAACTTCAACTATAGCCGACCTTATTTTTAAAGAGATTTGGACCAATGATTCCGTCAACCGAACAAACCACGTACTAAACCTTTGTTTTGTGTTGGATGTTAGCACCGATCTTGACTGCCTTCGGTTTGTTCTTCAGCCCAAACAGCCCAAGTTTTGTTTATTGACGTAGCCATTAGGTCAGAAATAGCAATACATACATCTATGTGAAAAATAAACAAACATAAGGAAAAAAAGAAATGAGCATATGCAACTACAACGCATCGTTTTATTTCCATTGGAAGAACTATATATATGGGTAACTAGCGATGATAAAAAGTGGCAAATACTGAACACAAATGACAAGAAAGTTTGACACAACTCAAGCCATATTTCTCATTAAATCCTATATTTAAAATTAGTACTTCAAATAAATGTACTTCTCCTCATTGTTACTGCTGTCAGTAGAGATCTTATACTTTTAGACAGAGATTATGTATTATAAAGACTGTCAACTGTCATTCTGGTTTACCTACAAGCTAAACAAAATGGCGGATGGTAGTGAATTTATATTTTTGCACAAAGTGTTCATGTTTTAACGCACGCTAGTGCAAAAATATGAATTTACCACCCAATAAATTGTTGTTGCAATTCGAATCTATTCATCGACACGAGATGAAATTACAAAAACAAAAATGTAAACAAATTTGATTTTGGAAGGTGGAACGTACGAAAGATTTCCATCTTTATAATTACAGTAAAACCCGCTTAAGAGAAACCCGCTTAAGAGAAAAACCCGCTTATCTGAACGAGTATTTGTCGACCAATTACCTTCATAACACTCCGCTTAAGCGAAACTCGCTTAAGTGAAAAACCCGGATACCTGAAACATGTTTTCATTTAAATTTAACATTTTTCATTGAAAAAAAAAAAATCTCAAGTGAAAAAAATTTAATAGAACTGAACAAAAAATTTTCCTGAACGCTTTGACGAAAATGACATTTGAACTTCTGATATGTCGGAATTTTTAAATCCGCTTAAGTGCAATTTTGATTCACTTATCCGGACTCCACTTCATTGAAATTTTTTTTTCACTTAAACGGGGTTCGTTTAAGTGAAAAACCCGCTTAAGTAAAAGAAAGACTGTGATATTTTGCACTTTCTTTTAAGCGGGTTTTACTGTAATAATTTCTGCTTTTAGATAAGATTTGGGTTATCTAATTTCACTATTATGTATAATATGCAGTTCTTGTTGTTGTTGCTTAATGTTGGAAATTTCTGTGCCTGGACTGATAAGCTAATCAGTAGATGGTCGCAGCTTGTAGTATATGCATTATGCACGCACATGCTATGAAAGCTTGCTCCTGGTCCTTTAAATATTTTGTTTATTATTACTATAAACTATAAAGTATCAGTTGCTTGGGAAGGCGGGGATATAAACAAGAAATCTGTTTGAATTTTGTATTGAAAATTGTGGTATACGTATTGAATTTTAATTGGGAAACAGTTACGTGAGTTTGTTAAGCTGGTGTTATCGTTTTAAACTGTTGTTGTCAAAAAATATATACAAAAAGTACGTTGGGGAAAAGGGGTGGAATTTTAAAAAGAATGGCGCGAAACTCAAACAGCTTGATTTTATAATATTAACAACAGGGGCTCCACTATATAAGTTGTTTTCAATGTTTATTTTAAGTGGTAATATGTATGAAAGTGGGATCAAATTTTGGTGCTTTCGACTTTTTGACACAGAATCTTCAACATATGCGTTTGCTAAAGAATCAGCGAGCTGAGATTTTGCAAATTCGAACATTTTTATTGTAGAATCGAGTTACATAGTTGGGCACCAGACTACTTAACAATTTACTAACATTTAAGCTCTTTAGAAAAATGTTCTTAGTTTTAAACATTTTTCAACTAGTATGATAATAAACCTATTTTCTTAATTAACTTTAGCCAACATACCATTTTTATATTTGTAATTATAAAAGTGACATTTTGAATTATTATGATAGGTATGTACTTAAAAGTTAAAATAGGCATTTGTTAATTTTAACTTTAATAAAATATTAAACGATATCACATTGCGCTAAAATTTGGAAAATCCTGTTTTTAACCTAGCAGCATACTAAAAATGCTTTAATATCGTACTAAATCGTTTAAAATTTTGTACTAATATATTTAATGAACATAAAAACTTTTTCTATTTGGCTGACGACATTTGTCAATCTTTCAAGAATTATTAGGCATGTTTTTTTTCTATAACCTACAGGTATATAGTACAGTAAAACCCGCTTAAGAGAAACTGCAAAATCTCACAGTCTTTCTTTCACTTAAGCGGGTTTTTCACTTGAACGAACCCCGCTTAAGTGGACAAAAATTTCACTTAAACGGAGTCCGGATAAGTGAAAAAAAAATTGCACCTAAGCGGATTTAAAAATTCCAAAAAGGGTTCTAACATATCAGAAATTCAAATGTCATTTTTATGATGAAAATTTGGTGGAGGTGAAAAATAAAAAAGATGTAAAAGCGTTCAGCAAGTTTTTTGTTCTGTTGTATTAAATTTTTTGTTCACTAAAGAGAGTTTTTTTCAACGAAAAATATTAAATTTAACTGAAAATATGTTTCAGGTATCCGGGGTTTTCACTTAAGCGAATTTCGTTTAAGCGGAGTGTTATAAGGGTAATTGGTCGACAAATACTCATGGATGAAAAAAGTGTTTCAGTTCAGATAAGCGGGTTTTTCTCTTATGCGGGTTTCTCTTAAGCGAGTTTTACTGTATTACAAAACAGTTCAATATTATTAAAGAAAAACAATGAGCTTGAATATAGAATGTATTTTCTATTGCGAATTTGAAGCAAAATTAATAATAACGTATCATAGCAACTTAACTATACAGTCATATCGATAGCCTGAAATTCTATCGGGACTATTTTCATAAGCTTTTTCATTGAACTGTTTTATAAACTTTATAGAAAAGAGAAAAAAAAACAAGGCTATTGTTCAAACAAAATTGTAAAAAATCTAATAATGAATAAATTTACTTACTTGGGTATTAATATAATTCGATGCTGCTATCGAAATGGAGATTGGAGTAGGAACCTGTAACTAAAAATTTTTTACCTGTATAATTAGAAACTCAGTTGAAAAGCAAAAGTAATAGCTATATGTATATGGATTATTAAAAAAGTAAGTAGAAGTTTTTGTTGATCAAGTACCGAAGAGCATAAAATCATTCATATAAATTTACACTGATTTAATCAATTGTAATGAAATGTTTAATTAACTTAAAAAAGGAACGTTTATTTTGATAAAACAAAAATATAAAGGGTGTCCCATCAAGGACGCGGTTCACGTTCAATGTTGAAATGGAAAAAAAAAACAAGCAGATGTGTGAAGTATTAATTACATTCTTTTTTTAGGGGCCAGTTATAGCTTTCATTGAATTTTTTTTTTCTTTTGATTTTGAGACATTTAAACAAAGATAATTGATGGCATTTTGGTACCAAACTGAGGCTTATTAGTTATTAATTAGGTATATAATTTTTTTATCAAAAAAATATCTAATTTACTTCATTATTTTCTAATTAAACCAATTTTATTATTTCAATGAACAAAATCGTTTTCAATGAACAGGTGATTTTCGTATCAGAAAAGTGGAACACAATTGTTCCAATGAAATGTGTTCGATTTTGTTTCTGTTCTCATCTATCATTATTTCATTTAATGATCAACTCTAACCTTAAACTTAATTGTTGGGACTTGTTGTGTCTTTTCACTGACAGATTTCTTATCTTAAATGACAGCCAAGATTCAATGATTGCTATGACCGATTTGTCAAAAAAAATTCCACTGTTCCAATGATTTGTGTTTCACTGATGAGTTTCAATGATGTGTTTCAATGAAAGCTATTACTAGGGGCTTTTATTTGAAAGACCAATGTATGCCATTATGTAGATATAGAACATGACATAGTTTAAATAACCGCCGCGGCTTCGCATATGTTGACATAAAGATCCGAGAGGTCCAATTTTCAAAAAGTCTGCGCATTGATCCGACTGAATTTGAGCTATGACTCGGGTTATGTTGACTTTGAGGCCATCGATAGTTTGCTGCTTATTCGCATAGACCTTGGATTTCAGAAAACCCAACGAGAAAAAGACTAACGAGGTAAAATCACACGATCGTAATCAGCTCCGCGAGAAATAACACTACCCTCAAATTGTTCATGCAGAATGTCCATTGTGGGGTTCCAAGTGTGGCACGTAACACAGTCCTGGTAGAACCACATGTCGTCCATGAAATGAAGACCCGAATTGGAGTCATTTTTCAAAGTGAACTTATGCCCCAACGAAATGAAAAATTGCCAAAAAAAAAAAATGAAATAAGAGCCCAATTTGTGATTCATATTATTTTTTCATCAAATAAAATAATCAGCCTTATTGTAAGTTTCACCCGAAAAATATTTCACCTTAAAACTTTTTATTCCTCCGGAATTATAAAAGCTGTTGTGAGTTTCGCCCGAACGAAATTTCGTTCGCCTACTAAAGAAAAGTGAAAATTTAGGCTATTAATGACATTACATTCCGCCCGAAATGTATGTTCGCAATAAGGGGAATTTTCCGAGCATGAAATTTTGGGTGAAATTCACAATAGCCGAAAAGTGAAATGTCAAATTTTCCGGGTGGAATGTTGTTCGGGTGAAACTCACAATAAGGCTGAATACCTTAAATTGTTTTTTTTTTTCATACTTAAGTTTATTTTTTTTTTAATAATACTTCACACAGACTTACAAATACACTTGCATTGTAACTTGTATAATTTGTCTACGTAGCAGGGACACTTGTAGTTCTCCTCTTAGGGTCAATTCTCATTTGTACTTTATTTTTTTGATTATAAAATAAGGTCCTAAAAATGGACCAACCTTTGGTCTAAGTCCGTCAAGCGTCTCTGCTGACAGCTATAACGTAAACCTGTCCTAAGGTCCTAAAAAGAATGAAATAACACCCCAAATCTTTGGAATTTTCGTTATTGTTTTGTATGCATAGTTTTTTTTGGAGGAGGGATTTATTTCCTGGGGCCTAAATTCGCGGAGCCCATTTTTCGGCCAAAATTTGGGTCCTCTTTCAAACGCACCGAAAACAAGTCAATGAACAAACAGCGGTGTTTATGGTCATTGTAACATTGAGCTCCCAGTCAGTTGGATCTTGTACGATAAGCAGGGCCAAATCGCGATTAAAAAAAATTCGCCAAGTTAAAGTCTGCAACACAAGCGTCCACAGAGAAAAAATCTTGGATCACCATATTTTTTATTTTTTAGCAGAAAGCCCCAATCAAGACGTCTTGGATCCACATTTTCTTATCTAGGGCGCTCAGATCTTTTATAAATAGAATTTTTGTAGGACTTAAAGGCCGTTAAAAGCTATTTTGAATAAATAGAATTTTGATGAAGAAAAAAGTACATTAGCAAACAATTGATATTGTACCGTTTTTTTTATACAAAAAAATGTGTTGCAATTTTTGTTTGCGTAGAATTTTATATGTTTCAATTTTTCTTTTACTTTTTTCCAAATAAAAAATTAAGTTTTTGAGATTTAAAAAAAAATCTCAGTGCCGGGACTTACGGTTAATATGTTCGTCCGAGTGCCGGATTTTATAATTTTCGAGATATTTACAACAAAATTCACTGCCTTTTGTTTAAAAAGTTATTCGTCTCGAATATCTCGATACAAAACGCCTCAACTTTGGCCTGAACTTGATTGAATATATTGAACACCTGATATCATTTACGAAAATCTTGGATTGGTTACTTTGTGATATAAGACTATAACTTCGGGGCCATTGTTTCCAGGGAGTAGGGACACCAAGAGATAGGGTCTTGTGAATAAAAAAAAAGTTAAAGCTTTTTTTGAAGGAAGCTAAAGCCAATTAGTCATAGCTTTTACTAGCAGCTAAAGCTAGACAGTTCTAGCTTAAGCTTTGTTTTATGTGAATAAAAAAATGATAACGCTAAATAGCTTGTGCTAGAAAATTTTAGCTTAAGCTTCGCAATTTAAGCAGTTTGTTTTTTATTCACATGTTTCGACTAGGTAGCTTTAGCTAAAACTGTTCATATATAGACCGAAAGGAAGGTTGTTTTGGATTTTGTTTTGCCACTATCTGTTCTACCATATAGGGCAAGTTTTGATTTTGGGTAAAAAATGTTTTTATCATATCGTCCGTCAGTCTCTGCGTCTGTAGGTTCATTGTGGAGTGTGGACCAATTGGTTTCAAATTTGTACATAGGTCGGGTAGATCCAATAAAACGGTTTTGATATTTTAAAGAAAATTTTCTTATTTTTAAGTTACTCTCTAACATTAATTTAATTAACAGCTCGCACAATTTTTAAGTACCTGATTCATAATTCTCCATTAACTTTGTAATTGTACATTTTATTGGCTTACATATATGTCCCTACAATGCCTAGCTACCTTACAGCATTTTCGTGCGATTTAATTCATGCTGCAACTGTCAACGACAATTACGTGCTTAACAGTCTTACATACATACTGAAATCCAGGTTCACTTAGATATCTTAAAAATTTCTGCATTCTCTGCTCAGAGGTGCACCTCCTCTACGCTCTGTTGAGTCTTCTAAAAAGTAATCAGAAAGCCACTGCACATTTCTTTTGAAAATCTAAATAAACTATGAAAATCTTCATCACTTACTTCCAACCGTTTCGCACATAATCGCACTATAACTAAAAAGAATACTGAAAACAAGACCTAGTCAAAGCTTTCTAGACAGGGAGAAAAAATCTTGAAATTTTTGTAGCTTTAACTTTAATATTCTAGTTAAAGCTATTTTTATTCACACAAATTGAAGCATAGGCTGGGAAAACAAGCTAAAACTAAATGAATTTAGCGTTGGCTATTTTAAAATAGCTATGACTAGAAAACACCTTTAACTAGCTAGCTTAAGCTTATTTTTATTCACCAAAAATCTAGCTTCTACTTAAAAATCAAAGTTTTAGCTTTAGCTTTTTTTTTATTCACAAGGCCCATAATTCCATCAGGGACACCAAAGGGATGTTCCTATATTGTGGGCCACTTCTGTTAAGACTGATTGTGTCTCATTTCTATACTACTAAATGAGATTTTTCAGCAGCAAAATAATATTTAGCATTGCAAAAACTCATCATCATTAATTTATTTATTTTAAAGTTCATGGCAAAGTGAAGAGATTAAATACATAAATAAATTGGGTTGCACGACAGGTTGTTTAGGACAAGGACCTATAATGACTTACAACTCCCAATTATACTTGTGTGCATGTTATTGGCAGGAATGGAAGGGAATGCTTCAATTTAAGTTATATTTATCTTCATTTGAACATTTTCATGGCTTACATTCTATATATGGGTATCTTTTCTTCAACTTAACATTTTCAATAATTCTTGAAGATAATATTTTCATTTTCTATGGTAAAATACTATAGAAAATCAACTCTATATAAGGTTATATTTACTAAAATATTCATCTTGATCCCTGCAGTCATTAATATCCAAAATTAGAAATATACGTATCTGACCTTTTTCTTCATACAATAATTAATACCTTTAAAGACCTTTCACCAAAACCAGACAAGACAATGAATTTTCTGTTAACATAAACAATAATTTCTCGTTGCTCTTATATTTATAATAAATAAATTCTATACCAAACCAATGTACTCCCCAGAGGTAATAGAACAAAACCCAAAGATATTTCATAAATATAAATGACTGCCGACTCTTCTTTGGGTATATATAATATATAATAACGAAGCTATGAAATGTATTTCTAAACCTTATTTTCCCTTCTTTTAGACCTACTCATCCGCACAATTAAATGTCTGTTGATTTCTATGGGGGATTCACCGCAAGAAATTCAACTGACAGACAGAAACTAATCTACTTCTCTATAATTTCGGCAATCATTATATTTATTATATATTTTGGAATTGTTAGCTATTTTCATTGAATAAGTGATTTTAAGTTGACAAGTTTTTATCGTGTTTGCCAGAAGCATTGTTCTATCACTTAAAAATAAAAAAATGTATATTTATAAGTAGACTATGTTGGAAGTATGTACTTACTTTAAGGCTAGGAACACACTTGCGATTTAGGTCGCTACGATTAACGATTGTGGAATCGCAAAAGGTAGAATAATATTTTATTTTAAAAATTGCGAATTTGCGGACATAAAATCTAGAAGAAATCATATCAATTTTTGTAATCCCTGCGACAAAAACTGCAAGATCGTGAGATATGAGAGATATAGAAGATACTCTCTTATTTGTAAAGAAAGTCACTAATATTATTTTTTAAAATTCTAATATTTAAAAAAATAATATTTCGAAGAATTTATTTATCAGCTGTTCATTAATCAATAAATTGAAGACCAAAGTTGAGTCATTTTTTTTGCGGAGATAATCGAGACGACAAAATTGTAACCTAAAAAATAAAATAAAAATAAAAATAATAAAATTGACAGAATAAAGAATGGTCAAGTCTAATAAACTGAAATTCTAGTATGAATAATACAATAAATAATAATAATAATTTAAATTAAATGTTGTAAGAAACCTTATCAGTTTTTGATTTTACTCCATTGCGTGTAGAATTACATTAGCCGGGAGAAAAAATTATTATTTGTCGCGAGATATTCGAGACGAAAGACGTTTTACTTAAAATTGATGTAGTAAAAAAAACTGTATGTAATGTGCCTACGTTCCATTACTCTCACATTGTGAAAATTCATTCATAAACGGTGAAAATTGAAATAAATCATACTTTTTTCAGTTTTATCGATGCGAGAATTAAACGAACTTGCTCTTATGTGCCATCACACTGTATTTTTAAAGTATTAATATTTAAAAAAACTATAGGTGTGTTCCTTTACTTTAAAACTCTGTGCATTTGTGTGAATTTCTACGTCATTTTATTTTTTTTTATATGAACTTTGACAGACTGGTGTAGAAATTCATAGAGTACAGAGTTTTAAAGTAAAGGAACTAGGCTAGTATTTATCTTACAAAAAAAAAAAATTAGTTACGGGAGCCTATATTGTATACCACCTGCTTAAAACGTAGATAAGTTTAAGGTTGTATTATGCGAGAAGGTACATTTATTTATAAACAATATAGCACCCTGTTGCAAATATGCATGGAACTTACAACTTAGACTGCAAAATTGTAAAAAATTGTAAAAAAAATGTAGTTAAACATATGTAAATTGATTAAACAACCTCGGAAATTGTTTTGACACCAATGCGATGTAAGATTTCTTAAGAAAATCTCAATTTATGAGAAAAAAAATTGAAAATCGTTGGAGCGGTTTTTTTAAAAAAAATAGTTTTTTAAACATGTATAAAATTTTGAAAAATTAAAAAACAAAAATGGTACACAATTTTTTAGCCTTTATTAATGCGGAGTTAAAAAATTAATTAATAAAAAATATCATCTACCTATTTTCGAAATATGGAATTTTCAAAAAATAATTTTGAAAATTTTCATAAAAATCGATAATTAATTATTCTTTTGAAAACTTTGGTATGCAAAATTATTAGAACTTATTTGAAGGTTTTGTACAAAAAAAATTTATTAAAATCAGTTCGACTGAAAATGAGATAGTCGAAAATTAAAAAAAATGGTTCTATGAGAGATACCATTTTTTAAACGATAGATATTTTTTTTTTTGGCATAATATGGTAGATCGTACAGATATAAGTTCACAACAAATTTTAATCAAAATCGTCGGAGTCGTTTTTGAGGAAAATGAGATTTTCAATACCGGTTTTTAAGCATTTGTATGGGAGGTACCGTTATTTTTGGTTATAAGAATGTTAAAAAACTGCTGGGTGCGAAGTTCAATAAAAATTGACTGAGTCGTTTTTGAATTATTAAGTTCTCAAAAAAAAAAAATTTGAAGCTTTTTTTCAAAATCCAAAAGAAAATTTTTTTGAAAATTTTAGTATACAAAACTTTTAAAACTGTTTTCAAACATTCTCCATAAGAAATTGATCAATATCAGTTGAACTGTTTATGAGAAAATCGAAAATCAAATAAATTGTTCTATGGGAGGTACCCGGTGCCGAACCTGCCTGTAGGCAAAACAGGCAACTGCCTAGGGCGGCACTTGATTAGGACGGCAAAATCAGTACAGTAATTTGAAAGTGAAAATAGGGTTACAAATTCGACTATTTCTATGACTACTTCATTGTATTTTTTCGTTCGTCGTTGTTGTCCGAAGTGCTGGGCCATTCTACAAAAACATACTGAATATTCTAAGCTATAAATACTTTAAAAAATTTACCCGGTGGTCAAGCAGAGCAAAAGCGACTTCGTGTTTTATAGAAAATTTATCAGAAATGTATGGTTCTTTCAATGAAACTGCAGAAAGTTCGGAAATCGAGTTTTAAAGAAAACTCAACATGGTAAACGCGTAGGTAAACAAATTCAGTTTGTATTGTCAACAGTAATTTGGAACGAGTTTTAATGTAAATAATTATATTTTTTCGAAAATGCTTCAATCACTGGACTTTTTAATCTGTTTGGAACGTTTAAATAAATTGTGACAATACTTTCAGATAAACTGTTCTTAGAAATCTTTGTTTAAAACATTATACAAGGACGCTTTAAACATTGCTTTGTTATCAATCTAAACAATTTCTCGATCCAAAATTGAAATTTAAACCTGATTTTACGTTATCGATGTTACTCAATCTTCTCTCCATGAGCGCTTTGTGCAGCATCAATTTCTCAGCCAAAATGTCGGATTTCTTTTCAAAGAAGGTGGAATTAAAAGACTACGAACAGCTTGAAGAAACAATTGACAGCGAACTTCTTGAATGAAATTAAGATATTTAACCAAACTTTCTCCGATGTTAATTTCAAACTTTTGACATTTTTTTTTTAATTTTTGGCTTCACATTTCTTACTTGAATTGTATTCAAATTAACTAACAGCATTTAAGATACGTTTCCCGTAAGTGTTGCATCAGGTGAACCTAGCTTCTCGAAGCTTAAGTTGATAACCTATTTCCACTCAACAATGACCCAAAAGCGAAGAAGAAAAAAATCGCTAAAAGATTTACAAAAATGAAATAACGCAGATCAGCATTTGTGGCGGCAAAGTAACAATTTGCCTAGGCCGGCAAAATTTCCAGGTTCGGCATCGCCATTTTGAAAAATTTTGTGGGCTCGTTTTTGAGAAAAATAAGATTTTCATTTTTTGCTAAAAAAAAAATTTTTAAGGCATGTACCGTTATTTGTTGGTCTTAAAAAAAAAAGGAAAACTGAACTGTTTTTGAGAAAATCGAAAATCAAAAATATTATTCGATTTGAGGTAAAATTTTTAACAATTTACAGAAAAAATTTTTTTTGTTAAATCGTTGCCACGTTACTGATTTGTAAAAAATCGAACTCGAGATTTTGATCGAACTTGACGATGATAGCGAAATCGCAAAAAACTGGTTCTCGTAATTCTGTTCGTCTGTCCTGTACTTTCGGCTGCAGCCTAACATTTTTGTGGGCGTGCATGGCTTTATTGGCTTGACTATTAAAGGCTATCTCACCGCAAATAGATATTTGCAGGTATGAAACGGACAAAGAAGTGCTAGCACGCGAAACAGAAAAACCCTCAATTAAAAGGCCTATAGTTAAAAACGGAAAGCTATCTTTTCTCCTGAGGCGTCATTGTCTTCTGAAATAGCCTCATCAAAAGAAGCAACTATAAAAGCAAAAAAACTATTAAACAAAAAAAGTTAAGAACAAATTGGTACAAGTAAATTTTTTTAATCTAAAATTTACAAAAAAAAACGAAGCTTACGTCGCACTGTTGTCCAAAATGACTTTTCTCGTTGCAAAAATCATTAAGATAACGCATTAAGATAACGGAACAAATTTTTTTTAATGTGAAGGAAATTTCTAGGGCTGTTACAACAATGAATTTCAAGAAAATTGTTTCACAGGGTGTTTCGGAATCATCGGCCGAAGAAAGATTTTCTTAAAAAAAGGAATTTACAGAAAAAACAATTGAAGTAAAACTTTAAAAATTGTCCTTAGTTTTGCAAATTTTGGTAAAAACAAAATTATGACCCCCTAAGTGTTTATAGGGTGTTCCAAGATAAAATTCATCGCAACAGTGGATGCTAAAAATTGACAAACAAACTTTTTTTTTTTGCTTTAAGTGGTCAATAATAATGGCGTCGGTACAATTAGGAGAGAAGTTTTTTTTTTTAAATCTCCAAGCAAATGGTAAAATTTGTATTTATTTATATGAAACTTAAACGTTTGAAAAATAACTGTATGTCCGTGAATTTTTTCCATCGCAAAACACAAAACGGTACCTACGTGTATTTTGACGTCCGTAAAATTGATAAAAATGGTTTTTCTACAATTGGGGCTTCACGCTTATGAAAACTTATGTTTTCCTACCTGTAAAATTTGTAAACAGCGATTATTTGTATCTTTTTCGAACATAGCAAGTTGAGCACAAAAAGTAACCAACATGTATTCTGAGGAAACTCAAAAGTTGGAAGAAAAAAATTTGCCAATAAGCGACATTTTGTTCACAATTTTTTTTTTATCTCCAACTATAAGTTGGACATTTTAAACTACAAAATGTTAAATCTGTAGTTAAGGTCTTTTAATTGCAACCTGAATTGCACGGCACAACATGTTTGATCAAAATCTCGATATGGAATTCGTTATTTTTTTCTAACAAATCTATAATTGACCTTTAAGCAGGGCCGGACCAACCATATGTGCAAGATGTGCAAATGCACAGGGCGCAAAATTCTGGGGGCGCATTACCAGGAGCAAGAAAATGTAATCCAATTTTTCAAAAACAAATATGTACTGCCATTAGTATTTTAACCACAAAACTTGTTCAAATAATCCCAAAATAACATCCATCACAACTGTTCTAAGTTATTTCCTGCACACTAACTAACATCACCTTCATTGTTGCTTTCAAGGAGTATTTAAATCAAAATATCGTAAAATTAAAGACACTAGACCTATGCAAGTTCAATCTTACCTACCTAATCCCAAAGTATTCCACCCTGTTCGTACAAAAGAAAAAAAAAAAAAGAAGAAAAATCTCACCACAAAAAAGTTCCACGCTACCTCATCTGTGCAAGTTTTAGTTTCATACACACTGAGTCCCAAAATTAACATGGGAAAATATGACAAATAAAAAAACTTACTCATACTGAATCATGTGGGCTTGAACGTATCGTACCTTTGAATGGGACTTTAAATCTACCTAAAATAACCTACTTTTTCCTTGAGGTAAGGAGCTGCAGCCGCTTCCTTTGTGCAGAATAAATTGAGGAGTTTAACATGGGCATGTCATTGGCGGGGTTCACTTGCCACTTTTTCGATGAAAATTCCACAACTAAATCACTACTTCCTTGCAAGTTTCTTATTCAACAGTTGGACTAAGGACTCCGATGAAAAATATGATGAATATATTCAACAAAGAAATCACTAAATTTTGTGTAACTTGGTTATTGATCAGCTCAATATTTTCGATGGAAATTATGATGAAAATTTAGCAGTGAAATCACTAGGGAGGGAATTGGGGGCTGCTTTAGACCTACTTCTTTTATTTATAAATTAGAAAATTGCTTAGTTGTAAAAGTTTAGTTAAAAGTTCAAGTGATCTCAACTTCTACTCTTATATAGAAACCACAGCATGAACAATGAACATACTGTGACTTTTATTTTGTTTAAATTCAGACACTTTTAATTCTCAGCTGAATGTATGATAGGTTAGGTTTATGTGGTTGTCAGCAGAACGCTGGACACACTTAGACCATTGGTTGGCCCATTGTGATACCACAGGAATCTAGAAAACTTTCTTCCTACTCGTTGAACCATTTAGAGCTTCTTACGAAGCGAGCGAGACTATTAATGTCATGACTTGCCAGATCACTAGGACCATTGTAGTAGAATTCAACTAAGTGGAGCCTACGTCTTTGAGTAAGAGCAGGGCATGTACAGAGAAGATGAGGAATCGATTCTTCCTCTTTTTCGTCCATACAACTCCTGAAGAAGTCGTTAGAAAATACACCAAGCCTTGTTGCATGCTTGCCTATTAGACAGTGTCCATTAATGACACCTATGATGGAGCCAATGTGCAGTCTGCTTAGAGATAACAAGTTCCTAGAGCGCTTCAGATCCAGCACAGGCCACATCTGTTTTGTGGCCTGACATGTGGCAATATTACTCCACCTAAGATTTGTTCTCTCTATTGCATCTTGCTTTAGCATAAGTTTACAGGTAGCGATGGGTATACCAATATTTGTCCGATTTGACAGTATAGGTATTAAAATTCCACTTTTGGCGAGTTCGTCTGCTTTGCAATTGCTTGGAATGTCCCTATGACCCGGCACCCAGCAAAGGTGAATGTTGAACTGCTGTGCCATCTCCAAGAGAGATGATCGGCAATTAAGGGCAGTTTTTGATTTTTTAGAGACAGAATCCAGAGACTTAATAGCTGCTTGGCTATCCGAGAAAATACGGATATCTGTGGTTGATATCACGTTTTCTTTGACCCAAGACAGGAATTCTTTTATCGCCAAAAGTTCCGCCTGGAACACGCTACAGTGATTGGGAAGACGGAAGGAGAGACTAAGGGCCAGTTTCACAGTGCGCACTTAACAAAATAAGTTGCACTTAATTTTCCAATTTTGGCACTTTAGCCGCAGTTTTACTACCTGAGTAAGGGGAACTTAAGTGGCCAACATGGGAGACTTAAGTGTCACTTATTCCGATAAGTTTGCACTGTGAAATTTGGAATTAGTTTTCCATATTTGGCACTTAAGTGACACTTATTTCACTGTGAAACTGGCCCTAAGTTTCAGCCTAACTTAGTATACACCTCCACCAACCCCGTCCTCAGTTTTAGAACCGTCAGTATAGAAGTGGATCGATTGATCTTCCAGGAAAGTCAGGTCTTCCCAGAGAGATCTGGAAGGAATGGCAACCTGAAAGTTTTTATGGAACTGTAGCTGTGTGGTGGTGTAATCTGTGATACTTGGGAGTGATCTGAATGAGTTCAGAATGATCAAGTGGCCAATATCATTGTTGGAGGCTTTAACACGTATAGCTGTGCTTGCCGCCGCACAGTGGAACGATCAGTACAAAATTCCGGTCATGAGGTGATTTATTTTTTTTAGATATGGACATAATTTTTCATTGCAATGTTTTGAGGAAACAACCCTCTTACATAAGCAAGAATTTTATTTTTTGAAAAAACATAACGGTTCTCAAGATATAAGGTCTCAAGTTTAGACTTTTTTTTCTTAACCGAATAAAATGTGATATCAGGCTTTATTTGTTTTTCGTTTTGTTCATTCAATTTTCAAGATAACTCTATAAAACAAATTTTGTTGGGCTGAGAATGATTAATTTAACTGATCTTTGTTTAAATTTGAGCTTAATTAAAAATATTTAAATTTGAAAACACTCATTTTTATACCTGTTCTTAAAAAAAGAATAATTTGAACTTTCGGTAAGCTTTTAAAAAAATGCTTACATATGCCTGCTTTCTGGTTAACTTTAACGGAATGGTATGCTTTTTAGTAGTAATATTTGACAAAAATTGGATCCGACCGGATCCGACCCGCTTAATTATGCGTTTTAAAAAACGTCTATTTTTTATTATTTTTCTGCAAATTTGTATTCCTTTATTTTTTTCTTTACTGGGTTAATGTACAGCAAATAGAATAACATTTGTGTGTGTATATATAAAACTATTTGCTTAAATAAAAAACTATTTAATTATATACAACCCATTATTCGTAAATATTGAGCTTTCAATGTTAAAAGTTATAAATTAAAATACTGATTTTTCTCAACTTTTCAAGTCAGTAGTTAAATAATTAATTGGGTTTCATCAAATCTCGTTACCTACCTCCAAAATTAGTTTTCAAAAATATATTAACATGTTAAAAAAAAAAATTTATTTTCGCAGTTAAAAGCAACACAAAATAACTACTTTAGTTTCAAAAATTTGGTCTTTATAACATTTTGGCCGAAATTCAACTACATATATTTAGCATTTTCAATATGTAATAATTAGTTTATTAAGTTAGTATGTATATGAACAAATGAAAGTAAAAATGCATATGATTCATTTAATATAAGCACTAAATGCGTACCACTTTAGTTCAAGGATAGCAAAATTATTATGGTAACGTTCTTTTCCAATTTGACTGTTGGAATAAAAACATAATTGCAAAGCTATACCTATGTATATCTATAAGTGTAGGGGACAGGGGGGCACCTTTGAACACTTTTTGGTTTAGAGCCTCCAAAAACCCAGTGTGATGGAATTATTAGCCTGTAAGTTTTCGTCACTTCAAGAAATGTATTTAAAGTTTAATTTAAACCCATTTTTGATTAAATTTAATGAAGATTGATATTTTATTTTTATTAAAATACGAACTAGGTTATTGTGTTCAAAGGTACCCCACATGTTTGGCAGGTTTGAACATACCTGGGGCACTTTTGAACGGAAGTATTTATAATTATTTTTAACAGTAAACAATGAAAGTATAAACGCATATCTATTGAAGAAAACAATAAACTGTATGAATAAGTTATTTATGAAAAGCTCAATATAAAAAAACTTTAATAGGATATAAAATCTTTTGAAAGGTTTAACTCACTATTTAGAGAGACTTTTGAAAATAAATAGATTAAAACAAAGTTTGGCAGCTAAAAGCCTCTTTGAAACTTTAATTTTAGTGTCCATCTGTTGAACGGAGAAAAAATTTATAAATTTTTTTCAATAACTAGTTTTAAACCTGTTCAAAGGTGCACCGACCGTTTCGTTAAAAGCTGCCCCATCATGTTAAGCAATATAAAATTCGGCCATAGCTATTATACCTAGCATATTTACCAAGAACTTTAACTTTATGTTAATCAAAATGAAGGTTTGAATTTAATAATAATTTTTCAAAAATGAAAAACCTTAACGAACAAATTTTAAACTCTTACAAAAAAAATATTACGAAAATAAAATTTACGCAATAAAACTGAGTGTTTATCAACTGTCGGATGAACTTAAGAGATGTACCGCAAAGTCGTTGACGTGTAAAGATATCACTATTGCCATGCTTAAAACTAATTTTAGGTTTTAAAATATTTTGTTGTTAAGATTTTATTAGCCTTGTTCAAAGGTATCCCGCGTTCAAAGGTACCAACCTCTCCCCTATCTACCTTTTGGTTATTAAAAACAAAATAAAATGGATCTTTCAAAGTCACAGTACTATCCTTATCATTTTTTCAAAGCAGGAAATAATATTTTTTCTAAATATTTTTCAAGGAATTTTTGTGAATAAACTTAAAATTAATACAAACACACACTGTATGGTTTTCAATTTTCGTTATCGTTCATTAAGTTCTTAAAGCTGCTAAATCCACTGTTTTGATACCATTTAAAAAAAAAAAAAACACATTCTTTGCAAATTATCTTAATCACTTTTGTCTTATTTAACATAATTGTTGCAGAATCTTAGAGTAATCTATAAATACATTTTTGTAATAATCGTAATGCAACATTTTGTATGGCTTTTTTGCTCTCCAGTAAAATTTATCAAATTGGAATTATTTAATTAATTAAGAATTAAGACAGAAATTGGACTGGACAAAATTTTATTTATTTTTTCCTGGACAGAATTATGGTTTTTCTTTATAAATTTAATTTTTAATTCGTAAATTTATAAATACCTACTTAAATTTGACATACCATTACATTTTTTTGAATGCGGAAAAAATGAACGTACGTTGTAAGTCTGTGTTAAAAATACTACTATTTGATTGAAGAAATTTTAGTTAATATTTTATTAATTCATGACATATTACAAACAAAATGGCGAAAAAATCATCAAAATCCATCCACTAATTCAAAAGTTACAGCACAATGTCCACTTTTTCAGCTTTTCGTTCCACTGTGCGCCGTTTGTTTGCAAAATATATCGAGAGGTATGAGATGGAACAGAATATCCAATGCAGCGGCAGGGGTCGTACGGAGTACTCCATCCCATGCATCGGCAAGCTGAAAGTTGGACCTTGCTTAGTTTGCCAACATTTGTTGTTTAATTTAGAGCGGTCCACCATACTGACACACCGTATGTGAATGTATGATAAAAGTCGTAAACTTATGAAAGGATATACAATACTTTTCTCCACAGAAAGCCTCACACCTATCGTGTCAGATGAAAAAAAGGACAGTTTTTATCTCGTCTATTGCTCGGGGTAATGTAATATGTTTGTATGTATGTATGTGTGAAAATATACAAAACTTTCTACAAATCTTGCACAGGGCGCAAGTTTATCTGGGGCAGGCCCTGCCTTTAAGAATCTATAAGTACTAAAATAAATCTACAAAAACAACAAACAAAAATACAGACTTTTTTAAAAGCTTTAGATATCATATCATCAATTTTGTCAAAAATTACTAAACAATGCTGCGATATTTGAAAAATAATTATAATCATTATAAAGATTTCTTTTTGAGGGAGTATACCGCGCTTGGCCACTATATATCAACTTATTATCGCACCATTCTCATAATAGTATCTACATATCATGTATACCTACCAAAATGTGAATCCCCTTAGAGGATTGCTAAAAATATTTTTTTTTGATTTTTGACCTTCCATATATACTGTGCATATAGTATATAGAAAAATAATACTCTTTGTTTAACATAATATTGATAAACAAAAACTAATCAAGTGGCGAACCTAATGTGTATTATTTTGTTTGTTTGTTTATTTATTCAAGGGAGTATATATGACTATACCATATTGACAGGGTGTATTATATATTTTTGACTAACACAATCTGTTACACGTATAACCTACCCTTTTTTTTTTGTTGATATTTTGATATTTTAGGGATAAGTTAAAGCAAATAAGGAAGTGCTCTGAACTAAGGTGGTGAACTAGACCACAAAAAAGGTTCAATTTAAATGCAATTATGTGACATGTTGTGGTAGATTGAATTGAGAGCTTAATGTGCTTTTGGGTGGAATAATAAAATATTTGAGGATATTATTATAATGATTTTATATGGTTTACAATCTCTTAATAATAATAAAAATAAACATAATTTAGTTGTTGACATGTAAATCAAAGTTAAATCAACATCACTTACAATTTAGTTAGTTAAAATAATAATATATACATATGTACATATACTTAATAAAGTTAGATAATATACTATGTAATATGCACATATATCTGTAATATGTACATATATGAACAAAGATTCAATAGATGTGCGATAGTGTTAGGTATTATATTGATAATTGAAATTCTTTGATGTGTGTTTACTTTATTAAGAACAAAAGAGAAGAGTTTTAGGACGTAGGTACATCATTAAAGAATAGGTTTTCCAGACTTGTGCACATAGTAATTATTCGATATATGTAATTAGATGGTATACAGTTAAATTCAAAGAAACACTTAAATGCGAAGGTTGGATGTTCGGTTTAAGGATATATGTCACCCGCGACCGCATCCCAGTAGTACGGCGCACAGTGGTTCAGAGGTGGACAAAAATCATTTTATCGACTTTTAAATATTTAGATTTTTGACATTGTAGTTTGATTAAGTAATATAGTTGAAGCATTAGGATCAGGATTTTTTTTTTTGAAATCAATTTGTAAATATAAAATTTTGAGCTCCAAAGTTGATAAACGAAACTTCAGTGATTATGAAGCAAAAAACGAGCATTCTTTAAAGACGATTATTTTTATTTATATGATTCTTTTGACTTTTTTTTTTGTAATTATTTCTCTATTGGGCATATAAATTAAATTTTGAAAGAAAAAGATTAAGAAAGTTGTAAAATTTTTTTTACGAATTTTTAAAATTAGTACCTACCATTTTTTAAGTTAAATTCAAAATTCAACGCCGTGGTAAATATTTCGCATTATTATTTTTTTGTGCATATTTTTACAGCAACTTGTACGTTTTCTAAGAAATTGGTCCAAAACCAAATTTTTTTGTAAAAAAAAAAAACGCACCCAAAAGTGTTGGGAGTGGCAAAAAAATGTGTACTGTAGAATTATATTAAATTACGTTATCTACAACTTTTTCAAAGAACACAATCCTCTGCATTTATATCAACTATGACAGTTAGAAGACCTTTTTTTTAAGTGGGCGTGTCAGTGGGCGGAAATTTTTTCTCATAATACCTTACGCTATCCTTAACCATTTCTGAAAATTTAATTCAAATCGGTTGGCTGGTTCAGATTTTATAGATTTATGACCGCCTCTCCATACAAGCTGAACAAGCTGGTACGTATGTAAGTTCTTAGGTCATTAGTTCCAAAAAATATTTTGATTTGTGTAAGTCCCAAATCTATTGCGAAATTATTTCCCGGTTAAATGGGAGATAAACATTTTTTTCATCGAAGATAAACATATGAAAGTCGCAAAAGTAAAGGTACGTAATACAAATTTTATTTTCATAATTTATTCCGGACTTTTTCGACCATGCATTTGGTAAGCATCTTGATGGCATGGAGAACAGTACCTTGGTTCTTCAAGAAAGAAAACTAGAAATTCAACGTTTCGGAGTTTTACAGTAATATATGTGAAAAAAATTTTGGTGGGACAAAAGTCTCGAAATAGATTTGGGACTAATATCCCACTCAAACGGGACAAAAGTACCTTCGGGACCTATAGCCTGGGGACCTATGTTCCTATTAATTGTGTAGGAATGTGATGGGTTAGAGGTTTTGGGATCGCATCATTTGAAGTTGATAGAGATTTTTCCTAGGGGGAGGCAGCGAATCAGCTGATAAGCCACCACAAATCTTAAAAATGTCTGTAATGGGGACTTTTGCAAACAAACATAATATGAACGAAGACGAGTCTTAATTAGTGACGGAATAAATTCGTCGAGGAGTTGGTTTGACAGTAGGTACTCGCATCTTTGTGTGTACATATGAATTTGTTTTTACAGCTACGCGTAATTGGTACTAGTGTTTAATCAGTTTTATTTGTCTTTAAGTTTTGAGTTTTAAACATTGACGGCATTCTATATTCTGCAATCTCAACATAATTTCAACTGAACTTCAAATAGATCTCTCTAGTTTCGGAAAAAAATTGTTGAAATTAACTTATACAGTAAAATCCACTTAAGAGAAAAACCCGCTTATCTGAAACATTTTTTTCATCCTGGATTATTTCTAAACCAGTTCCCTTTAAAACACTCCGCTTAAGTGAAACTCGCTTAAGTGAAAAACCTGGATACCTGAAACATATTTTCAGTTAAATTTAATATTTTTCATTGAAAAAAACTCTCTTAAGTGAAAAAAAAATTTAATACAACAGAACAAAAAATTTGCTGAACGCTTTTACTTCTTTTTTATTTTTCACCTCCACCAAATTTTCATCACAAAAATGACATTTGAATTTCTCATATGTCAAAACCCTTTTTGGAATTTTTAAATCCGCTTAGGTGTAATTTTTTTCACTTATTCGGACTCCGCTTAAGTAAATTTTTTTTTCATTTTTTCAAGTGAAAAACCCGGTTAAGTGAAAGAAAGACTGTTACATTTTGCAGTTTCTCTTAAGCGGGTTTTACTGCATAGTAATATTTAGGCCTTTAGTTAATGACCGCACGTTCGTCAGAATTTTCAGATTTCGCAATTTTTCGAACTTCTTATTGGTCAGCTGTCATAAGAAGTTGGCTTAATTTTTGCGACATTTAGTTTCTTCTGGATTTTCAGACAAACATTCTCATCTGAAACTTCAGATTGAAAGTGCTTGTGGTGGGGGGAAGTGTCAAAAGCCGCTCAAGATATATACACAAGACTTGAACTTTACGAATTTCACTCTGGGGATTGGGTACAATATGACGACTTTACAATGTCGATTTCAACCGGTTATAAAAAAAAATCGAGAAAGAAACTGCAAAGATTTTTTAAAATTTTGATTTTAAAAAAGTTGACAGTGATCGACATTTGAAAAATCGAAATTTCATCGCTAGAAATTTTGATCATTTTTTATTTCCACAAACCCATAATTTAAATGGCTCTTTCGTGCGTTCAGCACACGGGGTCCTCTGTCCAGCTAACTTAACTCTGCTGCTCCGTTTGGGGGTATGTTTCAGACTGGGATCAATGTTAATAGTAAACAGTGCTTACTGCTTTGAGTGAAATAAAATAAGATCACAATACAAGACATAATCTAGTTGTTTTGCTTAAAATTTTCTTGGGGAAGAAATTTCGTGAAATCGAAATTTTAATCAGTTGACAATTTGACAATTTTTTAAATCAGAAAATTGGCTTTTATACAAAAATATTTCTTAAAATTTTTATCGGGATATTTTGGAATATGTACATATTTTGGTATATTGTATTGTATTGTAGGTAATAAATGGTATTTTTTTTAGATGTGTGGTTTTCAAGAAGAAATAAAACGCATATAATTTAATGTTATGGCCAAGAACTTAGCTTTATTATAAAGATAAGGGTTTGCCATTATGTTTTAAAAATGATTTCGGGCAAGTGACCGCCGCGGCTGGCTCGAATAAATTCCAGCCGAGAGGCCCAAGAGATCCCAGCTCCAATTGTTGCGCGCTATGGCGGATGGACTCATTCGGGTCTTCTTCGATACTCTGCTCCACAGCAGCAATAGTGCCTGCGGTGAGCACTGTACGGCGGCGCGGCGCGGCGTCTCTGAGGATGCGCATTATCCACTAGAGTAAACGTGGTGCGAAACCGATCCATGGTTGCTCGAATTACTCTGCTGGGCGATTATGAACGAAACGAATACAAAGAATTAATATGACGTGCCCATAAATGAGGTTTCCTTCGTTTCCACTAATTTTCGTTAACTTTTGCTTTCGGAAGTGAAGAGCCCTCACCGACCGCTCCATGCGTAAGTGAACTGAGAGAATTTTCTTCCGACATCTTCTGACTATTATAGTTCTACCTTAAGTCTATTCATCATGAAATGGCAAACCAAACTGAGCATAAATCAAGTGACAGCTGTCAAAAAGACCAACTCCGAAAAAAGTATTGCCAGATTGAAAACTACACGTCTAAAAAAAAACACTCTTTATAAATCATATATGAAATAAGGCACCTTGGAACCCGCCCAAATCCTTTTTTAAACATAAAACGAATGTTGATTGAAGTTAAACCGGAACCACACCAGCTATTTCTTGTGGTGTGGTGAGTTGTGGTTCTGGCTTTACACAAATGCATTAACACACGAGCTGATAGTGTCAAATATTCAGCAAAAAGTAATGTGATGCAAATTTTAAACATTTTAAAATAACTCTGCACTACGAGCGCTTCATGGATTTGAGCACCTTGCCATCGCCCATCACGATTCACGAACAAAAAGTAATGCGACCCTGAACGATAATTTCTAATTTTGACAGATGAGACTTTGCTAATTCAATTTTCGATTTTCCCGAAAAACCACAATTATGCTTTTAAAACCCCCCTTTACGAATTGTGGAAGAAAACTGTATATATAGTTTCCACTAATTTGGCTTCAATATTTGGTTTAAATTGCTCTAAATATCCTATTTTCCACTACAAAAAAAGTAGTAGTAAAAAAGTATACATTTTTTATTTTCAATTTTTTCAAAAACTAGGAAATATTTCTTTGTGGTGTAGTCTCCATGTTGTGTGTTTATTTCAGAAATAGAGAAAAAACAAATTTAAAATGATTTAAAAATAAAAATTTTAATTTAAAAAACTCAAATTTGTGAATTAATTAAATTATAAAATAAATAAATTTGAGTTTTTTAAATTAAAATTTTTCTTTTTAAATCATTTTAAATTTGTGTTTTCTCTATTTCACTAGGAAATATATGTTAGCTTCTGGTTTTTAACGTTTGACTTAGCATTGACAAGTGCATTGAATATTTGAAACAAAAATACTACTTAATAATGCAAAATTTTGAAAAAAAAATTACTTTCCAAATTTTTTTTTTTCATTTTTTCTTTCAAAATTTTGAGTTTGAAAATTAATTTTGAAAATAGTATTCAATAAAATAATTTGATTCAAAAACAAAATAAAAGATTTCTGGCTTTGAAAAAAGATATAACATGACACTGTAAGTATTGCCGTTGTTTTTAATTTTTTTATTTCAATTTAATTTTTTAAGAAAATTCCAATATGGCGCGGCGGGTTAAGCTCCAGTCCGATTTTAGCCCCTTTCTAATGTTTTGTAAAAGAAAAGTGTACAGTAAAATGTTTTCCATGTCAAATGTTTATTCCAATAGGGCTATTAAGCCTTTTGTTCAGATTTCATTGCTGCGCTGGCTATAATTTTCACCAAAACACGGCTAATAGGATTGGAATTGGTTTATATACAGTAGATGAAGTACTGTACTGCTGTGCTTCATAAAAAAGTTAGAAGGGAGTTTTCTCAAGACCCTGCACTCTACGCAGCAGTAAATTCTATATATATATATAGGATTAAACTGGACATGACGACGACATAAAGCATTTCAATAATTGATAATAATTAATAACCATACCTTTTTTTCTCTCAATTCCATCAATTATGTTTTATAAAAAGAGAATTTACGATTCCAAAAAGAACTTTAACCTTCATATTATTCACTCGATTAATCCAGATTATAACTTAAATCCGTATGTAAATTAATTAAATTTAAATCTAGACTATAACTTAAATCTGATATAAATTTAAATTCAATTAATTAACATCCGGATTTAAGTTTTAATCTGGATTAATCGAGTGAATAATATGGCAGTAAGTATAACAAGCATACAATTAAAATAATTCTTTTTTCGTGACCTTTGTTCACGCCATCTACCGTCTGGAGTATATATCCTTTCCTCTAGCACATATCTGTGCTAGTTCGATTTTTTTTGGCTTGGCTCACTTTTCAATTGGCATGGCCACAGGCAGCTTCTCTGCGATTAAGTTTTTTTGTAACAGGCAGCTTCTCTGCACCATTCTACTTTTACTTTAATAAAATTGAAATTCAATAAAACATACATAAGTCTGTTTTTTTCATAGAAACAACCTTTTTTCAATCTAATTGAATCCTACTTTTGTGGGCTTCACAGGTCTTCTTTGTTTAAATTTGTTTTTTAATAGACGACCGCGACGTTTCGTACAAAAATACATATTAATTTTTTTGTTTTTAATTTTAGAGACCTGAGGAAATATACGTACGTATATTTAAAAACAAAATTTAAACAAAGAAGACCTGAAGCTCACAAATTTAGGATTCAATTCCATTAAAATAATTATGAACAAAAAACTTCTTCCGTCTGTTTCTGCATACATGCCACATACAGGAGTTTTCACGGCCTTCATCAAACATTTCATAATTAGAATAAAAACATGAATTAGTATTGAGTTTTAATTTTCAAATTAAAAAAAAAAATTCCAAACCTTATGGATAAAAGTTTCTTTAAAAGGAATACTCAAACTGTTACATTATTGTAATAATATGTATATATTTCAATATCCAATAATAAAGTTTTTACTTTATAAAGTGAAAATGAAACAAACAAAAGGGTATTCAAAGCACATTTTCACTGTTAAAACTTCTCCGTACAAACATAGATATTATAATGATAGTCATGTCCTGATAATAAATAAAGACTACAAGAGACGAATGGAATAGGTTTTGATGGATGAATTTCAAAAACTATATACACAAACATCAATATAATATATATTTATATAAATTGAACATAAAATAAGTTTCATAGTACGAGAATATATTGTGTACAGATGTATAAATACAGTTTGTTTATTTTTGAAAAACTTTGTTGTTTCAAAATACTTGAGTTAGTCGGCCTTGTTTTCAAAAAGTAAATGGTCCTTTACGATATAAATATAAGGAAAAATTGCATGTACAATATTTGTATATACATATTTATGTGTATATTAAAATAAACAATATTTAAATTAAATTAGTATACTCACATGAAATGTGCCCCAGATTTAAAAGGGGATTATCATAGAAGTTTGTTTCGAAAGCAGGAATATAATGAACAAAGAAGTGGAGGTTTGGTATATAATAGGGAGTTGGGTAGGTCATGGATTATGCTTGTGGATGAGATTGTTAAAAATATTGAAACTCAGACTGTTTTGTGTAGAACTTTTATAGAAGCAAATAGATTGTTTTCGCATGTGTTATTAACATTCGATGGAATGCATAATAAATGCAGACTCATTTATCATTCCGTTTAATTAATGGGAGACATACTGTACCTATATGTATAGTTTTATGTTTTTATGTAAATAAACAATAGGTAAAGATTTTAATTAAAAATTTCGAGTAAGTAGGTATATAAAAATGCACATTTGGGTCGCACGTAGGTATTTGCTCTTGTAATTCAAGGAATGAAAATATATTGTTCTGATTTTTTGCTGAGTTGTTTATGATATTGGCCTAATGAATAAGCTAAGTTTTTGAAATCGAGCGACTAATGCAACATTAGGCGTGGTTTATTGGGAATTTATATAGAGTACAGTAAGAAATTCCCAAAAAAAAAAACGAATCGGTAGTACCATTGGTTTTTATATTTACCATTTTGTACTATTGAACGCCTGTCAGAACAATTTGAAATTAAAAACAAATCCATCCACAGTATAGGATTCTACTTTAGCTTTTATCGGCCGTAATTCTACTGGCGATGTTGTATTTGTAATGCATGTAAAATCTTACTATACAATGGATAGATTTTTCAATAAAACAAGCAAAAATAAAAGCAAAACTGTTTCATTCATTGACGATTTTTAAACCCTATCAGCCGTATCTACTATTAGATTTTCTTAAAACGCCTCTTAAAGGCCATTCAGTTAACTGTGCAGTTTAAATATTTAAATTGCCTTTAAATGAAGTTACTCACATTCTTATCCATAATCGTCTTTCCATTGATACCACAGACTTGTCTGTGTTGATACTTAACAACGACTCCATTTTGTTTTATGACGTGTTTACATTTCTACAAATTTCTTTGGTTTTTTTTTTCAGACATAAAAATAGATTTGATATTGGAGATTTTTAACGTGTTTTTTCATGAAATAAATAAAACTATAAAACTTACTGACGATGGAAGCATAGCTTCCGAAATGCATTTAAGTAAATAAATAAATAAAATAAGTGTTTTTAAGTTATTTAAAATAATATCTTTTATTTATATACATAAAAATACAAAACAATTTATTTTACAACTCAATTTATGTATTAAAGGAAACCACAAATCTTTTTTATACTTATTATTCATACCTACTTTAATTAAAACAAAAAACTGAAAACTCTGCCTACATGCATTACATGGCGTAAGGAAATAACGCCCAAAAAAATAACCCCCAAATCGATTTAGAAATATAGCTCAAAAAATTCTGAATAATGGTAGCTGTTGTTGTTTTTTCTCGATTTGGGCGTTTTTTCCAATTTTTTTTAATTTTTTTTAAAGGAAATAGAAATGTCAAATGTTTATTAATGCCCAAAATTGGAAATATCGCCCAAAAGAAATAAAGAAAAAGGAAATAAGGCCCAAATCTTAGGAAATAACGCCCAAATAATAATAAAACTCAATACTAACATTTACAATATGGATTTTTGAAAATTAAACCGGCGGCGTATAAGCACTGAGGTATGTATTGGGGGCATGCTGCCCACCTGCAGCCCCCTGCTTGGGCACATTATAGGATTTGGTGAAGGTGCGAGGCTGGGTGTATGCATAAGTTTCTTTAAATACAGATTCTTTAATTGAAAAAGAGACTTTGCAAACACCCAGCCTCGCACCTATCCCAAATCCTATAATGTGCCCAAGCAGGGGGTTGCATGCCCCCCATATATGTACATACCTCACTGTTTATGCGCCGTGATTTTTTTTTAAGATTAACTTATTGAAATTTCACTTTGGAAATATCACCCAAAATTGAGGAAATAACGCCCAAATTTTACAAAAACAATTTACATTGAAAATATTTGGACGATATTTCCAACTTAAGATTTGGAAAAATATAAATTTGGGCGATATTTCCATTTTTTTTTTTTTGCGATAAAAAAAAATTTGGGCGATATTTCGAAATCGATTTGGGCGTTATTGCCTAACGCCACAATACATACATACATATGTATGTATATACACACATATTTCTCTAATAAATACACAAAAACAATTGTTCTCAGATGTCGAGATATTTAAAATGGCTTTAAGTAACCCCTAAACGCGGTAGAAGGCGTTTAAGTTAAGAGGCCTTTAAGTATAACGTGCGTTGCTTAAATGTGAAAATTGATTATAGATATCGATTTCGCACTTAAAAGCTATTTAGAGATATTTTTAAAGTTACGATGGTATTGTTGGTGTTGCCGTTGTTTTTATATTCATTTTCTATTTTCAATATTTTTTTTTTTAATTTGACCCTCCCACCTAAAGGGGTGGACAAATACAGTGGGCCAATATCTTAAAATCAAGTTCATGTATTGTACGGAAAACAAACAAAATTGATACATTTATTACAAAATGCACAATTTTTTAACTAAGCCACCCAACTATATAGAAAACTAAAACCCTTAACTCTTGCAATTGGTTTATTTCGGAAACGGTTATTTTTATGAAAAAAAAGTATGTTAATGTTTTTTGTAGGAAATTTTCTAAGCTCCAAATTAGTCTTTTACATTTTTTGTCACCTCAGATCCTGTAAGGGTTTTCATAGAAGTGTAAAAAGACTAAAATTCTTATATATGTAAGTCTTGTTATGGGATTATAAAGACTACGAACAAATATAAAATTTAATTTTAATAAATTTATTAATTAAATTATAAGTAAAATTTAAAATAAAATTATAAAAAAATGTTGTAAATAGTAAATGAATTTCTGAATTCAAAAATCAATCAGTTAGCAGATTTCTTAAAAATTTAATGACGAATGCTTTTACCGCGAGTACTCTTATAGAAGGAAAAGGCCACATAAACAAAATCCACATTTTGAAGCACATCAAGACTAAAAATTAATAACAATCCTGAAAAAAAAGTCTATACTATTCGCGGAACATCTTTCGAATGTTATTAAGCCCTTCCCAGTGCCCCAAATTTCCAAAAAATTGATTTTATTTACAGTTCTGGTTAGATTTGAAAGAGTTCTAAAGTTCTTGCCCAAAAATAGCAATACATAGTTGCCACTATTTTTCAAAATAAATTTCCCTGACTCTCCCTGACCAATTTTAAAGTTTTCCCTGACCAAATTTAAAAAAAAAATTAAAATAGTAACTCTTTGAGAAACATAACTTAATTTTTGTGAATTCAAATATAGTAATTTAAATGTGAAATAAAAGAATAGATTTCAAAAAGCTATAGTAATAATATGTTACCGTAATTTTTTTAATAATTTTTTTCCAAATTAAAATTTCATATTCCATTTTTTTTTATTTAAAAAAAAGCTTGTCAGACGTATTTTGCAGCCGCTGACACCTACATGACCTGTAATTCATATGGCAAATAGTTTATATAACGGAATGAAAAAGAAGCCAAAACTGTTGAAATGACTTTAAAAATCAATTTTTACGGTCTCAAAAGTGACGCGTACAGAAAAACGCATCCCACCAGCCAGACTTTCTAAATTTCACTCGAGATAGTGAAAAAAAATCATGACTGTTGAAAAGCTTTTTTCTGTCGACGTTGTTAGCTCTCGTACTATAACTTAAATTCGATTCTTAAACAATTTAACTTTTTTCGGCCCAAATTTTTTGATTATTTAAAAGCTAGTCTAGCTCGAGTTAAGTACCCTATTTTCAAAAACATTTTCCAGGATTTACAAAAATTAATCTGAAAAAAATAATCCATAAGTGAATGAAGAATTAAATACTATTGTTTGCCCTTCGAAAGTTTTACAAAGTTCCAATTCAAAAGCGGGACGAAAAATCACTTTCGAATACAACTGACTTTCGGAACAAAATATAGTGTAGGGTCCCTGAGTTCATGGAAATATTCAATTTTTTTCATTGTCCAAAAAATTCAGTGCTCAAAAAATTTTCCCTGACCACTTTCGAAATTCCCTGACTATCCCTGACTTTCCCTGACCAAATTCGTGTTCCCTGACTTTCCCTGATTTTCCTTGACTTTCCAGTCGGGTGGCAACTATGCAATAGTTCCGTTTAATCTTGACCAGAAACAGAAAAAAACGATATGAGGGGCCAACTTCACGCGGCTCCGCTTTTTTCATGAAAAGTTCTGGAATTCTCAATGTGTTTTGGAAATAGTTCTGTAAAATTCAACTTCTCACTTAATTTTTTTTTTTTTTTCTTCGGAATTTTTCTGTTAAGAGTTCTGGGTAGCCCCACAAGAGTACTAAATAGAACTCCAACAAACTTTTTTGTCCAACCTATACCTGCATAAAAAGTTATAGGCCTAAACAAAGGCCTGAAGGAGTCAATTTCACCAATAGTTTTTTTTTATTTTCCCGGAATTCTGGGGAATTCTAAGGAGTTCTGAGTACCCCTTCAAGAGTTCTAAACAGAACTCTAACAAACTTTTTTGTCCGACCTACACATAAAAAGTTATAAGCTTACATAAAAAAAATGCGTTCGGGCCAACTTTTCGCATAGTTTTTTTATTTTTTCGGAATCTGTGGAGTTCTGTTTAGAGTTCTGGTTTGTTTAATCTTTTTTTTTTTCTATCTCTGGCCAAGATTTCAAGGAACTATTGCTATTTTTGGGCAAGAACACTAGAACTCTTTCAAATCTACCCAAAACTATAAACTAAAATCAATTTTTTGAAAATTTGGGGGTCAACTTCGAGAGAGTCTTCCCAGCAAATGCAGCGCCAATAACTTACACTTTGTAAATAGAAACGGCGAATTAGAAATTCCTTTTGTTACGCTCATAACGTAATTAAACATGGGCCAACACAACTTATCAGACAAAAAAGAACCATGATAATAATATTGTAATGTTTTACCAAGGGTTCGTAATAGATAAAACCTATTTACTTTGTTTAAAACGTCCACTTATTTATTTCGTAAATAAAACACTTCACTTTCTTACAACCAAACAATTTATTATTCAACACTCAAATATACCGAAACTAATTTCCGAAAACAATTTACTTATCTCTTATTACAACCAACTTTACTCTTTCACTTTTAAAAACAAAGGTCGGCAACCCAGTTGTCTTATTTAGTTTCTATTGCTTTCGCGAAGGTTCTCGTATTTGCTTCTCGATCTTTCTATGACGGTAGAGGGGGTAATAGTTCTCCTTCGAATTTCGAACATTCTTTCTCACTCAAAGATATCAGTGGTCGCGTTCAGTACAGATTTGTGATTTACATAAATTTCCAAGAGATGGCGCTTCATATAAGACGTTACATTATAATTCAAAAGCAGTTGAATAATTTAATAGTTACAATAGGTGTTTTTTATTTATTGCTGCATAGCCAGCGCAGCAAAATTTCCCTTGGCAAACAAAAACAATTTGATTGCTGGCGAAAAAGAAGTCAGTAAAAATAAAGATGGCTGTGCTGGCGATAGAGCTTTCAATTATTGAAATGAACGTATAAAGTGAGCTTTCGTTTTATTCAGACTTGTGCTGCGCTGGCTATGCAGCAATGAATAAAACACACCCAATATGATCTAATTACTGCTAAGATTTTAAAAGAAATGCCAACATCAGCCTTAAAAAAAACTCAAATTTTTAACAAACGCATGACTTAAGTTCAAATATGTAGCGCATCATTAAAAAATTATATAAGTCATTGTAGTATCTAGGCAAGGTTATCCAACAACAAAAGTAACTTCTTACAGACCAATATAACATAACAATTATGACCCAAAAGTTTTCGAAAAACTGTTCCTGAAAAGCTTTAGAAAAATAAAATAGAAGAAAAAGACTTATCATAAACCATCACCAATTTGAATTAAGAAATAAAATATTCTTTATAAACCAAATGCATCGAATTACAAATGTTGTTGGAAAGACAGTTGCAGAAAGTATGTTCCGCTCTATTTCTATCTTTTGACAAAGTTTGCCATTTGGGACTTCAGTACAAACTGCATGGGGATCTTCCAAGGCAGTTTTACGATATCCCGACTCTTTGGAGAACTGTAGGAGCAAAAATTTTCGGAACTTGAAGTTGGTGTACCGTAAGGAAGTGTCCTAGGACCAATATTATTTTTGTTTTATATTACGGATATTCTAATGAATTGGTTACTGGGTAAGTCTATCCAATGTTCGGGGATTAAGCAGAACCAAGCCTCATGAGCTGATGATTTAAAAGCAATGGGAAGTATTATAACTTTAAAGTCTCCATCAATGCGATTTTGTATTTAGAAATACAAATCTTTTGTCGTTCCTTCATATAGATTAGTCCTAATTTACCGGTGTTTTTAGTGCAGATAATTACAACTCCATCGTGGTATCGAATATTACGAATTTTTATTTGAAGATTTCTACCTGTAGAGAAGAAAAACCATCAAAATTTCTTGTTTTATTTAATTTAAATGTTTACATATATTTACTCAGATTTTGCTATATAGAACTAGAAGCCATTAAAAAAGCATAAACAAACTTTTTTTTCTGATTCTTTAACACTATTATAACTCATCATGTTCTATATACTTTATCGATAAAAGGCCAATAGGCAAATAGTCAATATAAGAATCTTAAGTACCCACTTGTTGCAAGGGTAGGTATAGGAAGGTACCTAATCTGCCTACCTGTCCCTCAACGTCTCACAATCACAACAGGGCTCAATAAAAGCCCGCATGAACTTTAGCGTTAAAATAACTTGCTGACGAATTTATCAATGTTTTTTTGTACAAACACACACACACACACGTCACACTCGTCGTTGTCGTAATGTTTGGTTGTTCTCCCATGGGTGATTGAGTCCTTATACGTTAACAACAATTTCGAACATTCCGAAGTACTATAACTGCGTGCTGTAACTGTATGTGATGTGATTTTTCGCAAAAAGAAAAAAAATTAAAAAAAAACCACCTGATAGATAGATGTTTGTTGTAGTATACGAGTACACACAATAAGAAAATTAAATAAACTCGAAGATAACCTTAATGCCTCTATTCAATGAATTTGCAAGATATACGCTGTATATGTTTTCTGGCTTGTGAAAGTAAGCTAGGGGATTTTTGGTATTCCCTTAGACCTTGTTTTATAAAGTTGTAACAGCCTATGTCATCAAGTGAGTTACGTGACAAAAGAAAGTTAACAGTTTGCACCATTAAGGCCCCATAGCCACTTATTTGGTAATGTTTTGCCGAATTTCTAGAATGTTTGGCTTCGGTTGAAGAGGCACCACACAGAACCTGCCCAATAAAGTACGATTTAGGTTTGCTGACGATGTTGCTGTATATAGCAGTACGAGTAGGAGTAGCTGTATTATATGTAGAAGAGCGAGTAAAGTAATAAATTGAAGTGTTTAAGATTAATCTGTTTGTGTATAGCTATACTGAATGTTTTTATACGCTAAGATATTTGAGCAATTTAAAGTACCTAACCTATATACAAAATGGTTGATTCTTTTTAAGTTTTAGAAAGTCTTCGTGACAATTCAAGCGATCAGAATATATAATAATGATAGAAGTCCATTTGAGTTTTAATATATTTAAGTGCTTTTTAGATGAAAAGTTAATTAAAATGGAAAATTAGAAATATAACTTTAAACTCATGAATATCCTTTTGTTTTAAATAATTTTTAATTAATAGAGGTATAGGTATTTCATATGAATTTTCCATACATATAGCCTGGACATTTAGGTTAAGAGTTGTGTATGGGAGTAATTTCCGAAAAAAAAGACCTGATTCAGCCGAACAAGGGCAGACCATGAAAGAGGATAGCCATTAATGTTGATTAAAATTACAATTAAAGGGGAAATAAAATGCGATGTAGAAATGTACCAAAATAAAATCAGTGTCAAAATGAAAATTAAAAATCGATTTTTTTATTTTTGTTTCCAGGTTTATGGAAAGAATTTGAAATTTCGCAAATTTTTTGATAGAAGATTGAATGTTACCTACCATAGGATTCATTTGGATTCTAAAAACATATTGAACACGAAATTTTAATCAAACTTTATTTTACGATGATAGCGCGAAATCGAAAAAGGTTGGTCTCGCAATTCCTTCCCTCTGTCTATCTGTTCTTTCGGCTGCAGCCTTTGGTTCGATTTTCTTTAATCTTGGTACCGTGGCGTTTTTTGGGCACTCCCCCTACCCATTTTAATTTTGTTTTGACCAAAAATAACGGTATTTGCTGTACAAATCTTTTTAGCAATTTATGAAAATCTTATTTTTCTCAAAAACCAGGGGAGCAGTTTTTTTTTTTTTTTAATTTTTAACACATTAGCAACTACCTATAAATGGATGTGTTTGAGAAAATCGAAAATATTAAAATCTACTTAAACAACGAATTAAATTTAAATTAAAGAAAATTTATTTTTGTTATTTTTGATTTTTTTCAAAAACTAGAATAAATCTAACCATCTATGGTCTTATTTATAAAAGTTGTATAACTTAAGACAACAGTTCAACTTTGGAAAATATGTTCAAAAACCTTGTTTATTGTTGTCTTTTATAGCTGCCAAACTTAGACACAAGAGTAGATGGACTTAACAGTGAATAATGTGATATTTATTTTTAAGCATATTTCCACCAATTTGAAAATAGTTATGTCCTGTTTCACAATGTTTAAGTAAAACTCTGATTAGTAACTCGACACATAAGTATTGACACAGGGTCATAAGTTCACAGGAGAACAAATCACAGTTGTCTTTTTACCAAACTGAATAAGTTATATAAATTGAAAAATATTTTTTTTGGACTGTGAACTGATGACCCTGTGTCAGTATTTATTTGTCGAGTAACTAAAAAGAACTTTACTCAGACAATGTGAAACAGGCTCTTAGACTGCGTCTAAGTAGACACAAATCTAATAAATACGACTGCTAGTTTCTAGTGTTTGACTAAAAATTGATGGAAGCATTGAATATTAAAAACAAAAATATTACTTAATAACGTAAAATTTTGAACAAAATTAATTTGAACAAATTTTTTAAATTTGTTTTCTTCAAAACTTTGAGTTTGAAAAATAAATTTTGCAAAACTATTTACTAAAACAATTTGATTTAAAAACAGAATTAAAAACTGGATTTCTGTTTTTAAAAAGAGGTATAACAAATTTTGAAAATGAAATTTTTTCTAAAAATTAAGTTTTTCGAAAAACTTAAAGTTTTGCTGTTTTATACTCAAAAAATGATACAGCCAAAGAGATTTAAAAAAACCGCATGTTTGCATCTTTTACGACAGAACGAAAATGTTGCGAAGAATCTTAGCTCAACTTGTACCGCCACGTGCCGTAAGTATTTTTTTTAAATTCGTAAAATTTTTAAACTTTAGAGATAATTTTTTTTGCAAAATTACGATTTCCAAAAGTTCAAAGTTGTGCTGTATTTTGCTCAAAAAAGGATTCGCATATTTACAGCTTTCAGGCCCAAAAATAAATTTTGTTAATCGTGAAGTTAACACCGCCATTTTCGATTTTCAAAAAAAAAAAAAAACATGTGCTGCCATTTAAATTCGCAAATTTGGAATTTTTTTTTCAAAATTACGATCTTTTAAAAAGTTATATCTACTTGCGCTGTTGTAAGCTCAGTGTGTGCTTGTTTGTTTTTTTTTTTGGAAAATCGACAATAGCGGTGCTAACTTCACGTACATAAAAAATGTAACACAAAGTCCACACAAGTTTTTTTTTTCTTATCTTATCTTTAAGTTTTCTATTTCGTCGGCCTCATAAGAAGACCTCGTAACTCCACCTTTTAGCGAACATGAGTTTTGAATGCTATTTTATAGAAAATTCGTTAGAGCAGCAACCTATTAAATTTCGTAACACTCATAGAACTCTAAATAAACTTAAATTAAAATTTTGCATAGCACGTAACTCCACTACTACTCTGTTGTCTGGTAGACATTTTCGTCTCTCCTGAAAAATTTGAAATTTGTGAGTTACGAGGTCTGCTTATTTTTTTTCGACCAAATCGTTTTAGAATTAATAAGTTCTCAAATTTAAACTTTTTTTAAAAAATCAAATAAAAATTTTTTTTGAAAATTTTAGTAGGTAGGTACAATACCTTTTAAAACATTTCCTTATAATATTTCATCAAAACCAGTTGAACCGTTTTTGGCAAAATCCAAAATCAAAAAATGGTTTTATGGGAGGTAACATTTATAACAATTTTTCGAAAAAAAATTGTAAAAAAATTACTGATTTATTTTTTAAGTTTTGGGCTTGTTTTTGAGAAAAATAAGATTTTCATTTTTTGCTAAAAACATTTGTTAGGTAGCCATTGTTATTTTTGGTTCTACAAAAAATGAAAAAAAAAAAACTCTATGTACCTACCAAGTTTGATGAAAACCGACCCATTTGTTTAGGCTGCAGCCGAAAGGACAAACCGACGGAATTGCGAGACCCATTTTTTTTTACTTCGCTATCATCGAATCGCTATCAAAATCTAAAATTATTTTTTTTTTGCACCAAACAAATTTTTCCTCTTTGACTGGCTCTATAAGCTAAATTATTTTTTTTTATTTCGAATGGTCCAAACATTTCAATAAACTTAACGAGATTTGTATTAAATTGTATTAAAGAACCCCACCCGAAAAAATGATTATTGCCACTAGATTTGCATAAACGGGCCACTGTCGCGCGCGGCGCAGCGCGGCGGTGCAATACGATTTTTTTTTTTTTTATTTCCAAAATTTTAAACCTTTTTTGTCATTATAATTTGTATGATATAAACACTTTTAATGTGACAATTTATTAAAGTGTTCATAGTGTTCCACAAAAACTTATCTTAAGACCCACGTAATCCACTTTTCATGGATTTAAGTAGAACAAAAAATAAAGTTAATTTTATTCGACCCACCCATCATAATTATGCAAACAACCTTTATCACATTTAAATTGATGGTTTGCACTACATTAATCCCTTTAGTTTAAGATTACCTCTTTTTGCAGTGAAAGGTACATCCATATCTACTTTTATGTATATTGAAAATCTAATTTTCATACACAAAAATGTATAACGCTTAGATTATTCCAATTCCTTATGCATACGAATACGAATTTTACTTATACATACATATTTACACACAAGAAACAAACATTTATATGTATATGCCATGCCAAATTTAAGCAAAATAAACGTGGGAGTCAATAAATGAACCTTGCATGCCATTAACGCCCGTGTTTATTTGGGACTCTCGTTCCCGTATAAGAACACTATACGGTAGCTGAGCAAGCAATTTTCCTGCTTTTAGTGTGTTCTTTAAAATATTTGCTTAAAATACCACAATTCAAAAATGCTTGCAAATGGATGCCGAGCATAATCGTTTTGTGGTGGGTTGGGGTTCAGTAAAAGCAAAAATAAATGCCAGTTACTTTCATCCGTGTTATATTTTCAGGTATTATTATTTACATTATTATTATACCTACCTACTGATGGGAAAATGGGAATATGTAGGTTAGGTATATATTTGTTTTATTTTTTTGTTTTTTTTTTTATTTTTATTTATTGATTTAAAATTTGTTGACAAATTTATGTGTGGTATGGTGTGGCTGGAAATATTAATGGTGTGATTGATTTTTTTTTTGTTTTTCTTTCTCTTCAATGTTTTAACACCGTCTGAAAAGGGAATTAGATTGCAGACGTACTCGAAGGAAGCAAAAGTAATGCAGATTAATAAGGAACATGAGAAAAACATTTAATCGTTTTGTTTGAGATTGTGTTGCTGCAGGCGCACATTTAAAGGTGTCAAATAAGGCGACAACGTTCTTAAGGGCTCCGAAATCTTTCGTTTAAAAGCAGCCCAACTTTTCCAAAATGACGGCCATTAAATTTAAAATGTTACATATTTTCAAAATTGAATTACATATTGCTAATGTTTTCCTACACCGAGAAAAAAACAATTTAAAGTCCTGAAAAAAAACACTTTAAAATAAAGTTTTTTGAGTTTAAAAGTGATATCGTTTAAATTTAAAGTTTCCCAATTTTGAGCTGCAAAGAAAAGTTTTCCTTTTAAATTTAAAGTGAACACTTTAAATTAAATGACTCACGCTTTAAAAAACATCAAAAGTGTTTGTATGAAGACTAAAATGGAACACTATAAATTTGAAACTGACATTTTTAAAAGCCATTTGAAAGCATTAAATGATTTTTCATTTTTCAAAAATTTGTTGAAACATAATATGTATACATGTAGGTACCTTACTCGGGTTAGGTTAGGTTATAGGTTAGGAGGGGTGCTCAGCTGTTGCGTACACGGGGGCCTATTGGTCCATTGTGATCCCCAATAACAAAGATAGCATGGTTGACATACATAGACTGGTTAATTTACGAACCAACCCGTGATTTCTATATATTTTCTCATGTTTGCCTTTGAGACCTGCCCTAGATCGTCCAGTTCTCCAACAAACCTGTTTCCTAGGTAACGAAGGCGATTTTTTTGGAGGTTTGGGCAGTGGCAGAGCAGGTGCTTGATGGTTTATATTTCCTAAATATCCTGACAGCTCCTACAGAAATCGGGTGCGTATATACACCCAATCTAGTGGCCATCACACCAATGGCGCAATGTTCCGTTAGTACACCTATCAGGATTCTAATATTCCTTTTACTCAGCGATTAAAAATATACTGAGTTTTTTTTTCATTAATTCTAGGCCAAAAACTTTTAGAGATGACGCAATCGTTCCTGGACATCCAGGAGTTATCGAGTGCGTGAAGTTTATAGCCCCCCTTTTTTTGAATTTGCTATTTTTGAAAGTTGTTCCAGGTTGTTCCCGCATTGTTCTAAGTTTTTTTTGAAAAATATTTAAAAATGGGAGTTTTAGAGCCAAAAAACCATTTTTCGAAAATCAAATTTTTGAAAGTTGCTCCAGATTGTTCTAGTTGTTTTGAACATTGTTCCAAGTTTTTGGACCCCTATGTTCAAAATTTCAAAAGTTATGGGCAAAATTCGAAAAAATTTTAGCCCCCCTTTTTTCGAAATTCTTAATTTTGAAATTTTTTTCGGGTTTCAAAAAGTGTTCTAAACATTGTTCCAAAAACTCAAAATTGTAGGACGTGTATTTTTGAAGATAAAACCTTCCGAACTTTTTTTCAAAAATCCAAAAAAAATTTTCTTTTTTTTTTAATCCATTGACTTTTGAAACCTTATGATAAATGCATGTATTGGAAAAAAGTTCTGACCTTACATTCTTACTATCAGCTTAAAAACTAACTTTAAAAAAACATCTCCGAATTTTTTAACTTTTCAAAAATCCAAAATCTAAAACTTGTTCCAAGTGCAGAATCCCTCAAATCCAATTGTTCCAAAGAATCATCAAAAAATATTGAAAACTTAAGATTTTAAGCCCCAAAAAACACTTTAAATGAAAATATCTTATTATCCTTGCTCTGGCCCCCCTTTTTAGAAATCCGAAATTTAAAAATTTGTTCCAGGTTGTTCTAGGGCTCTTCTAAATTGTTCCAGACTTTGGTTTCTTAAAATTGATTTTTAGTATGAAAAATTTCATTAAAATGCTCCACTGCCCCCCCTTTTCAGGCGTGAAAAACTAAAAACTATCTTATTATACTAAAACAGAATAGAATTTTAAATTTAAAGTTTGTTGGAAGATCGAATAACACAGTAGTGGAAAAAAAGGATTGGATCTCAAAAAAAAACGGAACGGCAGTGTAGATTTCTTTCTTTCCGAAAATGAAGTAAATTAACTCCGATTGGAGTAAAGCAGCCCATAGACACTACACTTGTGTCTGGACCGGTGTCGGTGTACGGAAATATGTGCTGTGTGTGGGATGGTGCGCAGACCGATTTCGGTGTCAGACACGGAGCGAGTAAAAATCAAGAGTATTTGATTTTTGGTATCGGTGTCTCGATCGGTATGGCGTGTATGGCGGCATGCCACACTGGTGTCAGTACACCGGTGCAGACACAAATTTAGTATCTATGGGCTGCTTAAGGTTCTAACGCTGCGCACAGGCCGACAGATGGTATATGACGAAACCTACTTTTTCGGACTTCACCATCATCGTACAGTGTTAATTTTGATTACAACCTCGAATTTTTTTTACACGAAACTAGAAGGTACTTGCCCTATAGAGGAAGTTAAAATAAATAAATAGGTGGCGCCACTGATGGTGGAAATGTCCATAGGGTGAGGACTCTCGCAAGACACGAAGAAACAATTTAAATCGAATTTATCAATCGCATTTCATCCACCTAACTTAACTCAGCATATTACATTCGAAAAAAAAAATTTTGTGTGTCAAAGGGCCTTAAGAAACCTTAGTCCACAACTGAATGTTGTAAACGTATATATAATTATGTTAACCAAGGACTTACAATTGAATAAGCACAAAATTAAAATGTTTTGAAATGCTTTGAAGTGTATTTTACTTACAAGGACAAGAGTGGTGTTTTTTTTTCCATTGTTCGATAAAATAAACATGAAACATTTGTAGAATAAATCAATGGATTTTTTCAAGAGATAAATATACATACATTTTTATCGCATAATAATACTTTTAGACATTAAAGCGTGAAAACTAAATAAAATCGTGTGAGTACTTTAGCATGGCAAAAATAAATAGAATGACTTAAGTGAAATGATAAAAAAAACCAATGCAAGTGCTTTGAATGATATAACAGTGTGTATATTTCAAAAAAAGAATTTCTAACATCAGTGTTTTTCAAGGATTGATTAATAATAAAAATAATTTACCCACACTACATAGAACATTAAAGTCTGTTTTCAGAAATCGTGCAATAATTTGTGATATAAATTTTTTTTTATTAAATCATATTTATTTAATTATTTCTATATCTTCAAACAGTGTTTTAGATTTTACTAATTGGCAATATTTTCAAATATAATGGAAAAATAAATCGAACCAAAAACATACATATGATGTTATAAAAAGAGCCAAGATCTTCTAATACAAAAACTTATATGTAACAAGTCAGCTGTGAAAAGAAGTTTTAACTAAGAATTTGGTGTTGAAAGTTTTATAAGAATTCAAAGTAGAGTACAGTTACAGTTAGGCTTACCATCCGTCAGGATTTCGCCTGACGCGTCAGGCTTTTAATGTCCAATCAGGCTTTGGCCAGGTTTCGTCCTTTGTCAGGCTTTTTTATAATTATCGCACAAAATTAGCCAGTTCAGGTTTCTTGAGGTATCTGAGATCTAAGCAATCTCAGAAATCTGAACGTAATTCCTCACTTTTGCTGTCAAAAAGCTGAGACTTAAATTTTTTGGATTCGTTTGCTCAATTATTTTTTGTCGCAGTTGATCAATTTATAAAAACGAGATGGAGAGTGCTTTTGACTTCTAAAGGAGAAATTTTGTTTAGGTTTCTCCTTCTCCTCAGTGGAGCTGACAGATGTTTGCTCAGTGAGATCTCAGAAACGTTAACTGGCTCAATATAATCGTTAGAAGAAAAACGTTTACTGAATGCTTTCAAATCGAAATTCTAGTAAATCGCAGTGAACACATTCATTTTTTTCATTTAGTTGTCACTTTTTAAAACCTAGTACGCTGCTGATGCGAAACGAAAAATCCCATACAAAAATGACACAACGAAATCATAAACGGAAAATTTCGTTCTGCTTTTCGTATTGCAGTACGCAGTTTGAAGAGCGAAATTTATAATTGTAGCAGATTATTTGGAGAAGTCTCCGCTCATTTTTCGCACTGAATTAATTATACAGACTATTTATTGTGTGCGGAAAAATGACATTTGAGTTTTATTTGTGTTTTTTTTTTATTTATCGTTTTCTTCCATCATGGGTTTCTCTGATTTTTTGCGTTTATGTTTGATTTTGTTTTTGGAATTAGTGAAACTCTCCAAGGATATTTTCCGTTGTGTTTTCGCAAGCGTTTCGTTGTCTGTTTAGAGATCACAGGAAATTTTCGTTTCGCATCAGCAGCGTACTAGGCTTTAGAAAGGGACAAAGACTTGTGCAATAGGGTGATTCAAAAAAACACCTTTCTCGAAATTCAAGCGCGACCGGGCGAAATTATGAAGCTTAGATTGAAACCAAAAAATTGAGACCGAAAAATTCAAAATCGAACACCATTTAGAGCTCGCTACCAGTGCTTTTTCAATAATTTTGCTTGAAAGTCGTTAAAAATCGTAATTTTTCTCAAATGTGAAAAGCTGCATAACTTTTTGAGTCTTTGTGCTAAAAGCATGAATTTTTCAGGGATTGTTCGTATTTTTATGTAGTTTTTATTAAAATTTTTATGTAAATATCCTGCTATTCAATAACGTTTTTTGCTTTTGAAAGTTTGTCTTAGTTTTGCAATTTCTTAAAAGGTATACAACTTATCACAACTCACCTAAGATCAAAAGTTTTGAATATTTGAATTCAATCAAAAATGATTCTCAAACAAATTCAAATAAATCATAATTTTTAGAATAGAAGGAAATACTTTCCTTTTTTTGAACTTTTTGTATTGATTTATTGAATGAAATCGTCAATACTTTTTTTTTTTTTTATATATTCAAATGGTCATAAATTTTGATAAGTTGTATACCTTTTAAGAAACTGCAAAACTAGGACAAGCTTTTAAAAGCAAAAATGTTATTGAGTAGTAGGATATTTATACAGAGTGCTATTTGAAACGTTCAAGTACAAATTCATTTTGAACACCATTATCTGTAGCATTTTGTAGGTCATGAAAAATATTTTTTTATAAAATGTTAGTCTTACTATAATAAGCAAAATTTATAAAAAAAGATGGTAAAAAATAAAAATCAATTTTGGACAGGATGACCCAAAAATTAAGTCAAAATATAGGATTTTCTTAATTTAAAAAAAATTGTGTTAACTCCAAAACCGTTAGGATTTATTATTAAAATATTACAGGTAGGGAATTCTAAAGAAAATAATTTTAAAAAAATGCATTTTGACGCACTCTGTAAAATACGATATGAGTTTTTCTACATCATAGTTAAAGTGTTAAGCAAGAAATTAACCTTGGGGCAGGTTCTTGGTCATTGAAATGCGTTTTCGGTTAAACTAGACGTAAGTCAACACCAAGTCCCAGATCCCTTGCGGTTTTTTTCTGTAGACGCTTTCATTTAATTTTTTCTTTATAAAAATGAAGTTTCAAAAATGAAAACTAAATTTTTTTTATTTGTCAGGCTTTTTTCTCAAAAATCAGGCTTTTCTTTCTTTACTGTCAGGCTTTGCTGATTTTAGAGCTGGTAACCCTAGTTACAGTTAACAGAAACTTTATTCAATATTATTACTTAAATATATATACAAAATTTACAATTCCATTTAAACTCAGTTTATTTTGGTGTGGCCAAAGGCCGTCTACCAGATTGACATATTATTCTTATTTTGTATCATACAATTTTCGTTTAGTTAGAAATCTCCTTCAATAATACGTTGTCTGTAACAAAGTGCAGATGATGTAAATTTGTACAAAACTTCCCAGCCAAGGCTACCATCGCCATAAAATGATAAACATCCTCCCTTTCTTTCAGATTACATAAATCACATATTTTTGGCAGGTCTTCTCGATGGGGAATGTATAATTTAACTTTAATATTTCGCCTCTTGTTTTAAAAATGATATTTATCATGTTCAGCGTAAATCGATTTTGGAAGTATGTATTATCACCCACATCAAAATTGAGTTTACTGTAGGTGTTTCTAAACAGGGAACTTTGCGCTTCAAGTTTAAACCGTTCATACGAATAGTGGCTTACTTTATGTAGCATTGTATTAAACACGGTCCTCAACTCCATATAGGGTTCATGTCGACTGTAATGCAAACGTTTAACGCAAGATCCGCTCCCAGCTCTTCCCAACTATTTACTATAGGTTACCTTTCGTATCTAGAACATGTTTTAACACTTGTTTGAGCAACCTTCTATCTTCCATCTCCATTACTTTAACTATGTACTTAAAATGCAGCTTAAGAGTGTCTACAATTAATGGTGGAACTTTTGTTTCCAGGTGAAGCATATAGTTAGTTGTGCTAGTAGGTAGGCGGAAAATTCTTTTCAGATAGTATCTCATAAACCTTTCAACATCTTCGATTTGTTGATAACCCCAAATTTGGGCCCCATAAAGCAATATGGCTCAACCAGTAGCACGAAATAATTTCAATTTTGAACTATGTTCAATATATTTGTTGTTGACGCACCGGCTCCAAACAGATGAAACAGCTCTTTTTGCCTCCGCTAGTTTGCACTGGAAGTGTTTTTTCATGTTATGATTTGCTGTTATTAATACATCTAGATATTTATACTCCCGAACAATTGCAACATTTTCTCCTTTATACTTCCATTTTTCATTTCGAGAATATCTTCCACCACCATCTCTGAAAATCATTATTTTTGATTTGTCTAAGTTCACTGTAAGATTCTAGAGTTCACAGTATCTCTCAAGTCTGTTCATCATATGTTGCATTCCTGTGACTGATTCCGCCAGAAAAACAATATAACGGCAAAAATTAACCCAGGTATCTTCACACTTCCAAGCTGAATTCCACCCCCAACGGCATCTACGATATCATTTATAAATATAATTAACAACAGCGTGTTCAAGACACAACCCTGCTTCACTCCCATTTGCGTTTAAAAGTCTTCAAAAATGATATCCCCATCCCAAACGTAAGCCACATTCTTCTCATACATCGCTTTTAGTAGAGTAACAATTTTACTAGAGACTCCGTTCATATGCAGTTTGTAAAAAAGTGCTTCACGTAAAATGGAGTCAAAAGCAGCTCGAAAGTCGACGAAGATGGCATACAGCTTTTTATTTCTCTTTTTGTAGCTATCGACAATAGTCATCAAGTAAATATTTGGTCAAGGGTTGAATAGTTCTTCCTAAATCCAGCTTGGAATTCGTTTAATATTCCTTTATTATCCATCCGAATCGTGAGTCTATTGAAGATTAACGCGCTAAACAGTTTGACGAAAGCATTCAAGAATGATATCCCAAAGTAGAGTAATATTAAAACAATTTTTAAATTATAAGACAAATTTTAAGGAAGAAATTTTGTTTAAATTAAGTTTTTATAAAAAAAGTTTTGTGCTCAAAGAAATGATACTAAGAACCGAAGAGATACAAAAATTCGCATATTTGCAGCTTTTATGATAAAAAGCAAATGTTGTGAAGCGCCTTAGCGTAAAGTTAGCACCGCCATTTTCGGTTTAAAAAAAAAAGTTGTGCTTTGTTGTGGTTATTTTGTGGCGCTATGTGCCGTGAATTTTTTTGTTTTCAAAGGACCATGGGCATTTTGGGCCCACTATCCAACATTGCTCAACAGTGGTGAAACTTATGTCATATGAAAACGTATGGAGAGCACTTTATTTAATTATATGGCACCGAAATTGAAAGCGAGTGCAAAAGTTGTGTTTTGGTACATTTTATAAAAAAGTATTTAAAATGCAAAAAAAAAAAATATTTTTAAAAAATGGCAACACTTACTAAAAAGTGTTTCACCTTTTCTGAAACCCTGAAGTCTGTTCTTTCATTTCATTTTTAAATCAAATTATTTGTATAAACAGTTTTCGAAAAAATTTCTTTCAAACGAAACCTCAATCAAATTTTGTTCTACCACTCTGAAATCTCGAAATTTTTGAGCTGAAATTAGTATTATACTTCAAATTGGTCAATATAATACACCTTCGATGTTCCTAATACAGTAAAACCCTTTTAAGAGAAACCCGGTTAAGAAAAAAGATAGCTTATGTGAAACACTTTTTTGATCCCTGAATATTTGTAGACCTATTACCTTTAAAACACTCCCGCTTAAGCGAAACTTGCTTTAGTGAAAAACCCGGGTTGACATTAGGTATGGGGAAAGCGATTAAACGTTTTCGTTTGTGCGAAAGATTTGCTTCAAATCTTTTCGCAAGTCTTTCACACAAACGAATACATTTGATCGCTTTTTAGATACAGAATGTCACCCCGGATATCTGAAACTTATTTTCATTTAAATTTTATATTTTTCATTGAAAAAAACTCTTTTAAGTGAAAAAAAAAATTGAATCGCGCAGAACAAAAAATTAGCTGAACACTTTCATTTCTTTCTTTATTTTTCACCTCCACCAAATTTTTACCACGAAAATGATATTTGAATTTTTGATATGTCACACCTGTTTTTGGAATTTTAAATCCGCTTAAGCGAACATTTTTTTCACTTGTTCGGACTCCTCTTAAGTGAATTTTTTTTCACTTAAGCAGGGCTCGTTTAAGTAAAAAACACGTTTAAGTGAAAGAAAGACTGTGGCATTTTGCAGTTTCTCTTAAGCTGGTTTTACTGTATCTCAACCGATTCTCAATTCATTTTCTTTCCAGTTTCTTATGTAATATGTAAATCTTCATGTTAAATATAAGCCCGATGACAAAATAAATTTGGTGAATTCAGGAAGTTCATCATAAAGGAAAAAAAAGGGAATTTGCGCTATGTGACTTTTTTTAAATTATTTCTTTGAATACAAAATAGTTTTAAGAACTATTTAGGTTAGAAGACCTAGAAAACCTAAAATTTCGACTTAGAAACGTCTGAATCATTGACATTCTTTTTTTTTAATTTTTCGTTCTGTTTGACAGCTGAATGTCAAAATTAGGCGTGTTTCACAATAATTTGTTGAAGTTTTTTTTAAACAGGTTCTTATTGTTAAAAGAGTTGTTTAAAGTGTTTAAAATTAAGAAAAATTTTAAGAAGACTAACTAGAGTCGGGTTTATTGCTTAAACGAGAACTGTTTGAAATTGTTCGTCAAAATCTTTAAAGTTCTAAGCTCAATTGTGCCACAAGAGCAAGTTTGTACTATATAATCGTGTACTTTTTTTTTATTAATGTTGGTAAACTTTGGTAGGAAGGTAAGGTTATACTACTTTCTAATAACTTCCGCATAGAAAATTTTATCAAAATCAGTTGAGCCATTTTCGAACTAGTCAAAAATGATAGGAAATAACATTGATTACTTCAAAAAAAATGTTTGTCTTCCCTATCACATCATTGTAATATCAAGTCAATGATCAAAATCTTGAGTTCGATTTATTTAAAAAAAATGAATTAATTTCCATAAAGTAATTCTAATTGCGATATAAATATTTTTAAATAAAAAAAAAAACCTTAAAATAAGACCACCTTATTGATTATTATATTAATCGCAAGTAAATTCCATTTTTTTTTATTAGAATTTACTGAAAAGAATACAAAAAAAACATTTTCTACTTATAAACTTACAACATTTTTTGTTCCTAATATTTCCTTCTTCTGCTTTGATTTCTATTAAAATATTGTAGTCTTAACAACCAATTTTGTGGGATTTACTCTTAAAACATTATGGTTACTATAGGTTGTATGAAAAATAAATTAAAATCTCCTTAAATTCTTAAATCTCATCGTTCAATTTCAAATAATAAACTTATCTATTTGCAAGAGTTTTATATACATAAATTGCTCAAGGATTAGGTTTATTGTATAGGCCAGAGCCATCGTATAACCGATGAATATTTTCTAAATTGATATTTACTTTATTTTAATATCACATATATACATAGGTTCAAATATTTACCAGTTCATTGGATTGGAACAATGAAGGTATAATAGGCATAATATTTTCAATACCTAAGTAGGTACCTGGATACCCAAAACATAATTTTATTTGAATTTTTAGCTCAGAATTTGTATCTACATAGGTACAGTGAATCAAAGAATTCAATAATAAAAAAGTAATTTTTTTTCAAATTTCATGGCTAATGTTATTTTTTTCACCAATATAAAACAGTGGATCCCGAAATTTAATCCGTCTGTATGCAATGGGAGAACACTTAGGGCCAATTTGTTCACAGCTGATCATCTTTAATCAAGGATTATTGCAACTGGTAAATTATCGAATTCGCATAGCTATCAAATTTTTTCGAGGAATTCACAATTTAAACTGTTAAATAAATTTATTTTGGTTAAAAATACAATTTAGTTTGATTTTGAGTGAGAGCGCGGGAATATATATATTTTTTTTTAATGAATAAAAGAAAATATTGCATTATTTTTTCGCGCCGCCATGTTTTCATAAGGGAAGAAGGTTTTTTCAATACAGCTGTTAAATCACTTTGAGCTATATTTTTGATTGTTATAGAGCTGCAATATTAATTACTGTTGATATCGAGCTCTTATATCACTTAAAGATTTGCTTTCTGTACTTTTGGAGCTAGTTTTAACAAGATGGCATTTTTCTGGTTTTATATTTTTTTAATGAAATAAATAGGGTGTGTCAGAAATTGAAAGTTTCGGCAAGTGGATATTAAATAAAAAGAATTATTTCTATGAACGAAGATTTTTATTTGAAGAACATTTTATTCCAAGAATATATTTTAGGTCCTCGGTATATTTTTGTATGTAGGTAATAAAATTTTCAAAGCGTATTTTTAGAAACGCAATTGTCATCAAATAAAGTTTTTATAACTCACCCGCCATTTGGAAAAAAATATTCCTTTTAACTACCAATATGACGAGAACGAAACATCATGCAGAATGAAATTAATTAATTTATTTTAAACTGGTTTAATTTTTTCTTTTGAAATAATTATTTTCTTCGTATTCTAGTATGGAACACCCTATAACATGAGTGCTATAGAATTTTTTTTAGAGAGGTTTCATATACAGCTGTTATAGAATTTTTTTAAAACCTGAAAATGCGCATGCGCTTCACGTAGTATTTGTGTGCAAATATTAGTAATTCGGCTCTACAGCCGCTTTTTGAACAGCTCTGTAAATGCTAAATTTGTACAATTCAGAAGATAATGCGTTAGTATTTTGGGGGTGTGTTGCTAGCAGCTGTATAACGTCTCTAAATTGTCTGATATTGACAGGTTGCTCGATAGTAGACGTGTAAAGTTAGTTATGGAGCATATTTTTAAATCTTAATGCGTTATACAGTTAATAGAGCTAAAAGTGTTCTCAAACTTCAATTATAGAACATAATTTTTAAATAAAATGAAAGAAGCTGTGAAATAATCTTTTACAGAGCAATAGCTTTCAATTTTGCTAGCTAAGAGCTGTAAAAGAACAGTTCCGACGATGTTACTTGGGTAATGTGTGCAAAACCTTGGTTTGACCGATAAAAAATAATGTAGGATCTAAATGGTGTCCTATCAATTAACGCAAGATTTGAATTTGTGTAATAAAGATTTATGGCAACCCTTAAAATAAAAGGCTCTCTTACCAAATGCATACCAGTGGTGAAAGTCCAATTTCCACAAATGTGACAGAGACAAGCCATATTTTAAAAATAAGCACGACTTAAAGAATTTAATCTTGTAACATACAGCTAACGAACATAATATACACTGAAAAAAAAATGGTTCGTAAAATTAATAAACGGCGTTAGTAAACTTTTTATTCATTGAATCAATATACCATTCATGGATTCAATGCACCTTTAATTGAAAACGAAAGTCGGATTTAATCATCGTTGATTATTCTCGTTTATTAAAATCTATTACTACGTTTTTATGAACGATACATTTATTCTATTAATATTTTCACTGTCCCAATAAACGTGTTCGTTAAAACAATGAACACCGTTTATTAAAATCTATAAACGTTTATTATTTTTTATGAACAGCCATTCGTTTTTTTTTTTTTTTAATTTTTAATTAACGATTCTTTGATTATATTATTCTGATCATTAAAACAGTGAATTCATTTATTAAAATCAATAAACGTTTATAGTCTTTTATGAACAGCCATTCATAAAAATCTGTTTTATATTTTTGATTAATCTGTTCATCGTGCCAATGAACGTGTTCGTTAAAACAATGAAAACCATTTATTAAAATCAATAAACGTTTATTATTTTTTATAAACAGCCATTTATAAAAATCAATTTTTATTTAAAAAAAAACAACTAATAGTTTATTTATTATTCTGTTCATTATGGCAATGAAAGTGTTCGTTAAAATAATGAATACTATTTATAAAAATCAATAAACGTTTATTATTTTTTATAAACAACCATTTATAAAAATCTATATTTGTTTTTATTAAACGATTAATTGCTTTTTATTATTCTGTTCATTGTGGCAATGAACCTGTTCGTTAGGACAATTAATAATATTTATTAAAACCAATGAACGTTTATTATTTTTATGAACACCCATTAATAAAAATCTGCTTTTATTTTTAATAATCTGTTCATTGTGCAAATGAACGTGTTCGTTAAAACAATGAATACCATTTACTAAAATCAATAAACGTTAATTATTTTTTATAAACAGCCATTTATAAAAATCTATTTTTATTTTTAAAAAATGATTTATAGTTTTTTTTATTATTCTGTTCATTATGGCACTGAACGTGTTCGTTAAAATAATGAATACTATTTATAAAAATCAATAAACGTTTATTATTTTTTATAAACAACCATTTATAAAAATCTATATTTGTTTTTATTAAACGATTAATTGCTTTTTATTATTCTGTTCATTGTGGCAATGAACCTGTTCGTTAGGACAATTAATAATATTTATTAAAACCAATGAACGTTTATTATTTTTATGAACACCCATTAATAAAAATCTGCTTTTATTTTTAATAATCTGTTCATTGTGCAAATGAACGTGTTCGTTAAAACAATGAATACCATTTACTAAAATCAATAAACGTTAATTATTTTTTATAAACAGCCATTTATAAAAATCTATTTTTATTTTTAAAAAACGATTTATAGTTTTTTTTATTATTCTGTTCATTATGGCACTGAACGTGTTCGTTAAAATAATGAATACTATTTATAAAAATCAATAAACGTTTATTATTTTTTATAAAAAACCATTTATAAAAATCTATATTTGTTTTTATTAAACGATTAATTGCTTTTTATTATTCTGTTCATTGTGGCAATGAACCTGTTCGTTAGGACAATTAATAATATTTATTAAAACCAATGAACGTTTATTATTTTTATGAACACCCATTAATAAAAATCTGCTTTTATTTTTAATAATCTGTTCATTGTGCAAATGAACGTGTTCGTTAAAACAATGAATACCATTTACTAAAATCAATAAACGTTAATTATTTTTTATAAACAGCCATTTATAAAAATCTATTTTTATTTTTAAAAAACGATTTATAGTTTTTTTTATTATTCTGTTCATTATGGCACTGAACGTGTTCGTTAAAATAATGAATACTATTTATAAAAATCAATAAACGTTTATTATTTTTTATAAAAAACCATTTATAAAAATCTATATTTGTTTTTATTAAACGATTAATTGCTTTTTATTATTCTGTTCATTGTGGCAATGAACCTGTTCGTTAGGACAATTAATAATATTTATTAAAACCAATGAACGTTTATTATTTTTATGAACACCCATTAATAAAAATCTGCTTTTATTTTTAATAATCTGTTCATTGTGCAAATGAACGTGTTCGTTAAAACAATGAATACCATTTACTAAAATCAATAAACGTTGATTATTTTTTATAAACAGCCATTTATAAAAATCTATTTTTATTTTTAAAAAACGATTTATAGCTTTTTTTATTATTCTGTTCATTATGGCAATGAACGTGTTCGTTAAAATAATGAATACTATTTATAAAAATCAATAAACGTTTATTATTTTTTATAAACAACCATTTATAAAAATCTATATTTGTTTTTATTAAACGATTAATTGCTTTTTATTATTCTGTTCATTGTGGCAATGAACCTGTTCGTTAGGACAATTAATAATATTTATTAAAATCAATGAACGTTTATTATTTTTATGAACACCCATTAATAAAAATCTGCTTTTATTTTTAATAATCTGTTCATTGTGCAAATGAACGTGTTCGTTAAAACAGTGAATACCATTTACTAAAATCAATAAACGTTAATTATTTTTTATAAACAGCCATTTATAAAAATCTATTTTTATTTTTAAAAAACGATTTATAGTTTTTTTTATTATTCTGTTCATTATGGCAATGAACGTGTTCGTTAAAATAATGAATACTATTTATAAAAATCAATAAACGTTTATTATTTTTTATTAACAGCCATTCATAAAAATCTATATTTGTTTTTAATAAACGATTAATTGCTTTTTATTATTCTGTTCGTTAGGAAAATGAATAATATTTATTAAAATCAATAAACGTTTATTATTTTTATGAACACCACATAATAAAAATCTGCTCTTATTTTTAATTAATCTGTTCATTGTGCCAATGAACGTGTTCGTTAAAACAATGAGTACCATTTATTAAAATCAATAAACGTTCATTATTTTTTATTAACAGCCATTCATAAAAATGAATACACGCAAGAAAGCGACACCTTCACTAGAAGAAATTAATAGTAAATTATTGTTGTTGATGTTTTCTATAATTTAAAATAAAATACAATTACAAACAACAAAGTTTTAGTCTACATTGAGGTTAGATTTTTCTTTTGGCAAAAATTAAAGCATTCCATTCATCATCTACTGCGAAGTACTAAAAAGTACTTTGCAAGGCCCAAAGGAACATCATATATATTAATTAAAATGTATACGTTAACTTATTAATTGACGATAAAACTTGACGAAACTATGCACAGAAAGAGTATTTCTATAAACCGTGTTAATTAATTTAATAAACCATTAATTAATTTAATGAACCGTTCGTAGTTTTAATTAACAGTTTATTATTTCAATGTATAGTTAATAAAAATTTAACGAATGGTAAATTTTGCGCCATTTTTTAGTTTAAACTTGCGTGTTGCAGTGATCACACTTTAAAAGAGAGTGTATCAAACCATAAATAAATTGAACAAGGTTTTTATATCATTTACCTGTTTGATGAAAGGAAATAACTAAATTGAAATAATTTTCATTGCGTCGGAATAAAACTACCATTCGAGGAAATGCCTATTTGTTTTACAACAGAAAAACAGGAAACCACCCGACAATAGGTATGAGTAAAGATCGATTTGAATTAGTAAGTATTTCATCTGCCACAAAAATTTATTTTCTGATCAAAATCTGAATTGAAAAATAAAAAAACTACACCAGGAGAAGAAAAAAAGAGATAAATGCGTGAAATTCCAAATTGTGCTGTTTTTCGTTCCCATTTGCAAACTTTTGTTCCTCGTATAAACAATCCATAGATAAATAATGTTAAATGAACTTACTATTTTGCCGAAACTTGATAAGCGCCCCTATGAAATTTCACGTTTGAAATTTCAACGTGCTCTTCATATTTTATATTCTCTAATATCGTTTTCGATTGGATTTTGGAACAGTTCAACTATTTTTTGATTCTAATCGAATATGAAAACACCGTCTTAAAAAAAATAAACACACACTACATCAGATTGTCATCTTACAAAATGGCTGCTTTAAGCATTTTCCACTTTTGACAAATAATCTTGTTTGTGTTGGTGTGTTCTGGGTTTACTCCTTTATAAAATTGAGAACAGAAAAACACTCCGAAAACAATACTCGGAACAGACAATTGAAGGATCTTGGAGTAATAGAAGTCAAAAAGAAGTAATTCCAAACTCCCAAACGAAAACGACATAACGATCGGATCCTTTTGAATCCTATTTCGATTCAACGCGCCATAGAAACTCAGTCATCTCTCCGAGTTTGGTTCAAGTTCCGTTAAGCATACGTATGCTGATGCTGAGTTAGGATTTATATGGCCCATGCTTTCACGCACAACTCTATAAAAATGTGAAGGGTAAAAAGAGACGAATAGACTATACGTCTCTTTTTATCCTTTACATTTTCGGAGAGTTGTGCATCGCAGTATGAATGTAATGAAATTTGATGTTATTAGTGTTAATTCATATAAATGTAACGAGTAAAAATAAATTTTGAAAAAAAAACAGAAAGCTTGTAAAACGAGTATATTTTGTAAAAAATGTTAAAATAGGTACATTCACATAAGGGTCGTTCAGAGATATGCTAATTTCTACATTTTCCAGTGGAATTTAAAACAAATCAACGTAAATATTTTAAGCAAATAATCGGTGAAAAAAAATTATCAGTTACGATTTTTTAAGACCTATATCTCAGGAACTACTTTTGCTTGGGGATTAAAATTTGATGAGTCTCCTTTGCTTGACCAGCCTAACAAATATTCCGAGTTTGAAGCTTCTGACTTTATTGGTACTGAAGTTAGAGGGGAGGTCGAAAATCGCCTGAGTTTGTACCTGTAAAAAGGGTGTAATGCCAGAACTTGGCTGGGCCCTTTGATAAACGTTTATTATTTTTTATGAATGGCAATTTTTATAAAAAAAAAAAGATTTATAGTTTTTTATTATTCTGTTCATTATGGCAATGAACGTGTTCGTTAAAATAATGAATATTATTTATTAAAAGCAATAAACGATTTATTATTCTTTATGAAAAGCCATTCATACAAATCTACATTTATTTTTAATAAACTATTAATTGGTTTTTATTATTCTGTTCATTGTGGCAATGAACCTATTCGTTAGGACAATTAATACCATTTATTAAAATCAATCAATGTTTATTATTTTTTATGAACACCCATTTAAAAAAATCTGCTTTTATTTTTAATTAATCTGTTCATTGTGCCAATGAACGTGTTCGTTAAAACAATAAATTTCATTAATTAAATTCCATAAACGTTCATTATTTTTTATAAACACTCATTCATAAAAATTTGTATTTGTGTTTTATAAACGATTAATTGCTTTTTATTATTCTGTTAATTGTGGCAATGAACCGGTTCGTTAGAAATATTAATGCCATTAATTAAAATCAATAAACGTTTATTGGGACAATGAATAGCCATTAATTAAACTATATGGCGCATATTCATAGTCGTTTTTAGACCCTAGTTTATCTTAGCCTGGAGTTTATCCAATGTAAATTAGATAGGATAAACCCAGTATTTTTTTAGAAACAACTTAAACAGTAACTATGAATATGCTCCTATATCTTTTCTTATTAATTAACGATAAAGCTTGTAAAACGTGTATATTTTGCAAAAAAAATGTTGAAATAGGTACATTCATATTAGGGTCGTTCAGAAATATATACCACCTTCTACAATTTCCAGTGGAAATAAAAAAAAAATCAACGTGGTAAATAATCGAGGAAAAAGATTTTTCAATTAGGCTGGTGTTAAAACATTTTTCTGCTCTTTTCAACAAAAATTCCATCATAGCATATCTTAATAAAATAAAATTTGAAAAAAAAACAAAAAAAAAATTGAGCCATCCTAATTGAAATTTTTCTTCACCGATTATTTGCTTCAAATATTTACAACGTACATTTTTTTTTAAATTCCACTGGAAAATGTAGAAGATAGTATATTTCTGAACCACCCTAATGTTAAAGTACTCATTTTAACATTTTTTACGAAATATTCACGTTTTACAAACTTTCTGTGTAATTAAAATTTGATAAGTACCGCTGTTCCTCTTCGGGAAAAATATAAAGAACTCTTTTGCAAAATTTCGTGCTTCTTTGTTGTCGCTCACACAAAAGCAAACTGTCAAATGAACTAAGCAATTTTGCCGACACTTGATTAGCGTCACCTATAAAACTTCACGTTTAGAATTGCAACGAGGTCTCCATATTATATTATATCCATATTATATTAATGTTGTTTTCCTTCCAACAAAAAAAAAAAAACCCTGCAACACACTTTTTTCTTAAAAAAAAGTTGCTTTTTAAAGTGATTTCTTCCAATAAAAGCGAAAGAAAATTTCAAACAAAGTAAATTTTTACATTTCTGAAACTTGAAGTTGGAAGTTTACATTTGTTCGCGGTGTTTTGATAAAATTGCGTTAATTATCGGTTCGCTTCAATAAATTAAAAGCAAGTATGTGTGTGAACTAAAGGCAAATAAAAATAAAGTTGAAAATAATCAAATAAAAGCTTATACTACGTTTTCATTGGAGCAAATGAGGTAATTTGGTTAAAAATTTCCAAATTCGGTTCGAAATAACCTCATTACCAATACAAATTTACATTTCGAATTGAGGTAATTTCAACCAAATTTGCACGAAATATAAATAAAATTCGCTGTCAAACGTAATGTAGTAAATTTGCAATGAAAACACTTTCTGTTATTTATTAAATTACATCATTCCAGCTCCAGTGAAAACGTATTTCGAATCGAATTTGAAAATTTTTAACCAAATTACCTCATTTGCTCTAATGAAAACGAATAGTATTAGTTGATTAATTTTCCTAAAAAAATTGTTTTGAAATCGATTTGTATGCATAACAATACTGTCAAATAAAGTGGGAACACTTCATTTGATTGGTTGAACGAAAGAATTTCTTTCGTTAAATGATGTAGCCGGCAAAAGCACGCCAAGCCAAAAGAATAGCCATTCAAAATTAAAGTGTGAAACTGTGAAGAAGATACCCTGAGGCCTGAACCTAAAACTACAGAAATAAAAGGTAAGTTTTATATTCGATTTAAATTTATTAAAAAAGATTATTTAATTAATAATAATATTGTTTTGTTGCTGCCTACGTTATTAATGAATTTATGGTGGCATTTAGAAGATTTGTTCGTTTGCCTCTATACGCCGCCGCCATCACATCGTAGCCGCCATCACGTCGGGGTCGTTGCCGCCATCACCTCGTTATTTGTCTCCAGAACTTTATGTGAGTACTCTTAATATATTTATAATAGTTTAAACATTTAGATAAACTTTTATTCTGTTCTTTTTTTCTAAAAATAATAACATTTTATGTATCTAGTGCTCTTCTTTCACCACCCTGCTACCACGTGACTGCCGACATCGCCGTTGTCGTCTGCCGCAAAAATTAAAGCCGCTGCCACAACGTAGTTCCTGGTGGCATTTAGAAGAGTTCTGCGTTTTCCATCGTGCCGCCGCCACCGTGCCGCCGCCAACGTGCCGCCGCCACCGTGCCGCCGCCACCGTGCCCCCGCCACCGTGCCGCCGCCACCGTGCCGCCGCCGTCATCACGACATTGGCTGCTCCAGAACTTTATGTAAGTACCTAACTACTTCTAAAATTTATTTATAATATATATATATATAAACTTTCATTTTGTATAATTTCTAAAAAAACATTCTATATACACAGTGCTCTTCGTTCACCACGTCTTTGCTGCCTCCGCTGTCGTCGCCACACAAATTAAAAGCCGCTGCCACAACGTTGTTCCAGAGTTGGCTGCCATCACCTTCTTGCTGCCATCACGTTCTTGCCAAAATCTGTCACCATCACCATTTTACCGCCACCACTTGGAAGTTTCGGTAAGTACCTTCTTTATTATTTGGACAGTTGATATTTTTTGAGAATTCTGAGATTTCTGAGAATTTCCCCGATTTTGCTTTCAAATACTTAAAAAACAAATTTGTATCATCAGAAATTTTAGATTTCTCAAAAAATATAAACTGGGCAATTATTTATTATTTACCTAACGTAAATGAAAATTTCAAAGAAACGAAACTAGAAACACTCTAGAATCATTTTCATAAACATATTGAAAACTTTTTGTTTTTTTTTTTATTAACCCTCTACCGCAATCGAAGTCAAAAACCTAAGAACAACATTTGAACAAATTAACTTTTTAGTCTTTTTTTATAATCGATCTTAAAACAATCCAAAATAGCTATTCGAAGTTTTTTTTTCAGTTTTTCTCTTTCGACTACAACGTATGCGGTAGATGGTTAACAAAATTTGACTAGGATCTTGGTTTTTGTTTTTTTTTTTAATATTTCATGAAACAAGAATCACTGTCTAGAATCATTTTCATAAACATTTTGAAAACTTTTTGTTTATTTTTTATTAACCCTCTACTGCAATCGAAGTCAAATACCTACATATGAACAACATTTGAACAAATTAACTTTTTAAGTCTTTTTTTTTTATAATCGATCTTAAAACAATCCAAAATAGCTATTCGAAGTTTTTTTTAGTTTTTCTCTTTCGAATACAACATATGCGGTAAAGGGTTAACATAATTCGAATAGGATCTTGATTTTTTGCTTTTTTTTTTTAATTTTTCATATACCGAAGAATGAAACTAGGATCACTGTCTAGAATCATTTTCATAAACATTTTGAAAACTTTTAGTTTTTTTTTTAATCAACCCTCTACTGCAATCGAAGTCAAATACATATGAACAACATTTGAACAAATTAACTTTTTAAGTCTTTTTTTTTTATAATCGATCTTAAAACAATCCAAAATAGCTATTCGAAGTTTTTTTTAGTTTTTCTCTTTCGAATACAACATATGCGGTAAAGGGTTAACATAATTCGAATAGGATCTTGATTTTTTGCTTTTTTTTTTTAATTTTTCATATACCGAAGAATGAAACTAGGATCACTGTCTAGAATCATTTTCATAAACATTTTGAAAACTTTTAGTTTTTTTTTTAATCAACCCTCTACTGCAATCGAAGTCAAATACATATGAACAACATTTGAACAAATTAACTTTTTAAGTCTTTTTTTTTATAATCGATCTTAAAACAATCCAAAATAGCTATTCGAAGTTTTTTTTAGTTTTTCTCTTTCGAATACAACATATGCGGTAAAGGGTTAACATAATTCGAATAGGATCTTGATTTTTTGCTTTTTTTTTTAATTTTTCATATACCGAAGAATGAAACTAGGATCACTGTCTAGAATCATTTTCATAAACATTTTGAAAACTTTTAGTTTTTTTTTTAATCAACCCTCTACTGCAATCGAAGTCAAATACATATGAACAACATTTGAACAAATTAACTTTTTAAGTCTTTTTTTTTATAATCGATCTTAAAACAATCCAAAATAGCTATTCGAAGTTTTTTTTAGTTTTTCTCTTTCGAATACAACATATGCGGTAAAGGGTTAACATAATTCGAATAGGATCTTGATTTTTTGCTTTTTTTTTTAATTTTTCATATACCGAAGAATGAAACTAGGATCACTGTCTAGAATCATTTTCATAAACATTTTGAAAACTTTTAGTTTTTTTTTTAATCAACCCTCTACTGCAATCGAAGTCAAATACATATGAACAACATTTGAACAAATTAACTTTTTAAGTCTTTTTTTTTATAATCGATCTTAAAACAATCCAAAATAGCTATTCGAAGTTTTTTTTAGTTTTTCTCTTTCGAATACAACATATGCGGTAAAGGGTTAACATAATTCGAATAGGATCTTGATTTTTTGCTTTTTTTTTTAATTTTTCATATACCGAAGAATGAAACTAGGATCACTGTCTAGAATCATTTTCATAAACATTTTGAAAACTTTTAGTTTTTTTTTTAATCAACCCTCTACTGCAATCGAAGTCAAATACATATGAACAACATTTGAACAAATTAACTTTTTAAGTCTTTTTTTTTATAATCGATCTTAAAACAATCCAAAACAGCTATTCGAAGTTTTTTTTAGTTTTTCTCTTTCGACTACAACATATGCGGTAAAGGGTTAACAAAATTTGAATAGGATCTTGATTTTTGGTTTTTTTTTTAAATATTTCATATACCGAAGAATGAAATCATTAACATTTTGGAAAGTTTTTGCTTTCTTGTCATAATTTGCGAATAAATGAAACTAGGATTACTGTTTAGATTCAGTTTCATATGCATATGAACATATGCATTGCATACTTCTAAAATTTATTTATAATAAGGCTATTCATGCCAAGGCATAAAATCCATACAAATTTTGATAGATTGACCATGACTTTACGCCTTTGCATACATACCCTTATCTAATGGTATTAAAAATTTAGACAAACTTTCATTTTGTATAACTTCTAAAAAAACATTCTATATACATAGTGCTTTCGTTCACCACGTTATTGCTGCCTCTGCTGTCGTTGGCACAAAAATTAAAAGCCGCTGTCACAACGTTGTTCCTGACCATCACCTTCTTGCTGCCATCACGTTCCTGTCACCATCACTATTTTGCCGCCACCACTTGGCAGTTTCGTAAACAAGGTATGTACCTTCTTTATCATTTAGCCAGTTGCTATATTTTGAGAATTCTGAGATTTCTGAGCTTTTGCTGTCAAATAGCAATTAGACTTACAAGGATCACTGTCTAGAATCATTTTCATAAACATTTTGAAAACTTTTTGTTTTTTTTTTAATTAACCCTCTACTGCAATCGAAGTCAAATATGAATAACATTTGAACAAATTAACTTTTTAAGTCTTTTTTTTTATAATCGATCTTAAAACAATCCAAAATAGCTATTCGAAGTTTTTTTTTTAGTTTTTCTCTTTCGACTACAACGTATGCGGTTTAGGGTTAACAAAATTTGAATAGGATCTTGATTTTTGGTATTTTTTTAAATATTTCATATACCGAAGAATGAAATCATTAACATTTTGAAAACTTTTTTGCCTCTCAAGACTTAGAAAAATGTTAGGACTTTTCAAATTGTTTCTTCGGGAAAAAGACTTAGAAACATTTTGGGACTTAGAAATATTTGGGATTTTCACTATTTTTCTTTGGGAAAAAGACAGAAAATTTTCAATACAAATGTATTTTTTCTTCGGGAAAAAGACTTAAAAAAATTTTCAATGTTTTTCTTCGGGAAAAAGACTTAGAAAAATTTTACGACTTTATTTTTTCTTCGGGAAAAAGACTTAGAAACGTTTTGGGACTTAGAAAAATTTTCAATATTTTTTCTTCGGGAAAAAGACTTAGAAAATTTTCAATATTTTTCTTCGGGCAAAAGACTTAGAAAAATTTTCAATATTTTTTCTTCGGGAAAAAGACTTAGAAAAATTTTCAGTATTTTTCTTCGGGCAAAAGACTTAGAAAAATTTTCAATATTTTTTCTTCGGGAAAAAGACTTAGAAAAATTTTAGAACTTAGAAAAATTTTCATTATTTTTTCGTCGGGAAAAAGACTTAAAAAAATTTTCAATATTTTTCTTCGGAAAAAAGACTTAGAAAAATTTTAGGACTTAGAAAAATTTTCACTATTTTTTCGTCGGGAAAAAGACTTAAAAAAATTTTCAATATTTTTTTTCGGAAAAAAGACTTAGAAACATTTTGGGACTTAGAAAAATTTTCAATATTTTTTCTTCGGGAAAAAGACTTAGAAAATTTTCAATATTTTTCTTCGGGCAAAAGACTTAGAAAAATTTTCAATATTTTTCTTCGGGAAAAAGACTTAGAAAAATTTTCAGTATTTTTCTTCGGGCAAAAGACTTAGAAAAATTTTCAATATTTTTCTTCGGGCAAAAGACTTAGAAAAATTTTCAATATTTTTTCTTCGGGAAAAAGACTTAGAAAAATTTTTAATATTTTTCTTCGGGCAAAAGACTTAGAAAAATTTTCAATATTTTTTCTTGGGGAAAAAGACTTAGAAAAATTTTAAGACTTAGAAAAATTTTCAATACTTATGAATAACATTAACATTTTGAAAACTTTTTGCTTTCTTATTATAATTTGCGAATAAATGAAACAAGGATCACTGTCTGGAATCATTTTCATAAACATTTTGAAAACTTTTTGTTTTTTTTTATCAACCCTCTACCGCAATCGAAGTCAAATATGAATAACATTTGAACAAATTAACTTTTTAAGTCTTTTTTTTTATAATCGATCTTAAAACAATCCAAACTAGCTATTCGAAGTTTTTTTTAGTTTTTCTCTTTCGACTACAACATATGCGGTAAAGGGTTAACAAAATTTGAATAGGATCTTGATTTTTGGTTTTTTTTTTAAATATTTCATATACCGAAGAATGAAATCATTAACATTTTGGAAACTTTTTGCTTTCTTGTCATAATTTGCGAATAAATGAAACTAGGATTACTATGTTTAGATTCAGTTTCATATGCATATGAACATATGCATTGCATACTTCTAAAATTTATTTATAATAAGGCTATTCATGCCAAGGCATAAAATCCATACAAATTTTGATAGATTGACCATGACTTTACGCCTTTGCATACATACCCTTATCTAATGGTATTAAAAATTAAGACAAACTTTCATTTTGTATTACTTCTAAAAAAACATTCTATATACACAGTTCTCTTCGTTCACCACGTTATTGCTGCCTTCGCTGTTGTCGCCACAAATAGCTGAGAAACGAATTTGTATTATCAGAAATCATTTGGCCAGTTAGTATATTTTGAGAATTCTGAGATTTCTGAGCTTTTGCTGTCAAATAGCTGAGAAACGAATTTGTATTTTCAGAAATCTCAGTATTCTCAAAAAATATAAACTGGGCAATTATTTATATTGCATTTGCTTTTAATATACCTAACATAAATGAAAATTTCATAGAAACGAAACTAGAAACACTGTCTAGAATGTTTATGAACATTTTAAAAACGTTTTGCTTTTGTTCCATTAACCCTCTACCGCAATCAAAGTCAAATATGAATAACATTTGAACAAATAAAAGGCAAGTTTTAAATTCGATTTAAATTTATTAAAAAGAGTATTTAATTGGTAATAATATTGTTTTGCTGCTACCTACGTTATTAATTACTTTATGATGGCATTTAGAAAGATTTGTGCCTTTGCATCTACGCCGCCGCCGTAGACACCATCACGTCGTTGCTTGTCTCCAGAACTTTATGTGCGTACTCTTAATGTATTTTTAATAGTTTAAACATTTAGATAAACTTTTATTCTGTTCTTTTTTTCTAAAAATAAAAACGTTTTATGTATCAAGTGCTCTTCTTTCACCACGCTGCTACCACGTGACTACCGACATCACCGTCATCGTCTGCCACAAAAATTAAAGCCGGTTAACAAAATTTGAATAGGATCTTGATTTTTGTTTTTGCGAATAAATGAAACTAGGATCACTGTCTAGAATC